>CM041540.1:2886707-3351707 GCA_023238725.1 Scortum barcoo
TTTTGTTGTAATTAGCTGACTTAACTATGCACATACATACAAGATTATTTTGTTATTTTTGACTGTTTCACACATGAATCACACATTTTTTAGACAAATACTACAACGTGATTTGGTCTTAAAGCTAAACTTCTTACACGGTGTCTCGTACAACATCATCCCCCTGATTAATCCAATCTAATATCTCCTTTCTGTATCTGTCTTTTCTCTCCACTGTTTGTGTTTGTTTCGCTTTTCAAACAGACGCCGCTGTGTTTTTTCTCGCGCTCCACTTAAAGCTCTCCAACGTTTGTGCATTTATGCCGTGTGTGTGTGAGGGCAGGATAATGTGCGAGTGGGCCTTCGGTGTCATATGGAGGTGAAAAAAGAAGAAAAAAAAAGCGGAAACAGAAATCAGCGTTGATGGAATGACACGCGAGGAGAGCCGGGAAAAAGCGCTAAATGAGTGTTTATAAAAGGGAGTGAATAACGTAAAGCACAAATTAACACAAACGCGGCACAATGAAGCCGAGCCACCTCTATCTCTTTGTGTGTCTTTAGAGGTTCGACGGTGAATTACCTGTCTCGCTCATATCCACTTTCATTACGGCCTGACATTCAGCGAGTGCGTGTGTGCCTGTGTGTGTTCCTGTGTGAGATGTGTGTGTTTTGTGTGTGTGTGTACCTGAATGTCACGGCGTAATGAGAATGGATATGACAGTGACAGGGCCATCAACGGATGGACGGCCCGGGCTGCCTTTCTCTTTTTTTTAAACGCGCCTCAAACACACACAAACACATAACACACACAATCTTGCTCTATCTAAGACAGTGGGGTGCAATAGAGCCAAGACAATAACCAAACTCTATTTACCAGACCTCATTCCCTCATACGGACCCGAAGTAATTACTTTTAAATTGCAAAACTGAGGAACATTAACAAACGGTTGCGGCAATTTAGGTCCGCCTGGGGCTAGACAGCTTGTTTTCAAATGGAAATGAAGGTATTTTGCCATTGTCCACTGCAATATCGTTGTGTTATGGTTTAAGGCTTTTTTTTTTCTTTCCGTGTGCCTGATAAAAGCGAGGGACACTGGCAGTGTTTACCAGGCCCATTGTGGCAGACGACTGCTCAGAGCGAGGATAATTCTAGCTTAATACTAACGCTGTCGGAGGCGAGTGTCACTCCTTCTGCTCTGAAAGACAGACACGATGTCGCCACCGCTGCCGCTCGGCCACATAAATCAACACAGACACTTCACTGATATTCGCAGCGTGACAACATAAACAGAAAATCCCCACTTGCGCACACTCCAGCGACACAAACACACACACACACGTACAGACAGACGGAGGGTGGAGCATGCGTTTTCCCCATGTCAGGGTCACAGCACATCAATAGCAGCCATGATTATCATGATCAGCTCTAATGAGGGGGCTATGGGGGTGCACGCCACTTGTCTTTTTCTTTTTTCCCTTTAACACAGCCTGTTATTACCACTTTTTTTGTGTCTCCGTCTGCACACGCGCCGACGCTCATTCTTTTCTTACACCGTGTAATTCTGCCCCAATCATGGCCCTGTCATCCTGCCCTGTCACCGGCCTGACAATGCTGACAAGGGCGCCCCAAAACCGGAGGAGGTGGAGGGTGGGGTGGGGGCACAAAGGAGGCAGCGGCAGGGTCTCCATTATGGCGCCGCCGGGGTCGCCGTGCGGCTGATGAGGTCTGTAACACCACCTGCACACTGTGGCTGCTGTGTCAAAAGTACTACTTTGTTTTTGTTGTTGTTGTTGTGAGACTTTGCCAAACTTTGCCAAAAAAAAAAAAGTCACTGATTTCATCACAAGTCAGCCGAGAGGACGAAAAAAGCGAGAGAGTGAGTGAGTCTGCAACTCGGTCGGATTCGGTTTAAGCTATTTATGTAAATGTTTCGTATTAACGCCGCTCAAACCACATTTAGAGCACCTCTGCATGGGTCTAAAACTAAGAAAATAAACCCTTCCTGTGTGCATTTTTTAAGCAATTTTTGCCGCCCTGATTTCACTCCTCCTGTTTATTTCATCCATTATAGACTTTAACTTTCCGGTCTACATCTCACTCGTCATTTCTACTTGCAGCGCGTAGATACAAAGTAGATTTTAAGAGATGTTTCTTTGCAAATTATCTTTAAATGACCAAACCTGAACCACAGCTTTGTGCAACAGGTAGTTGATTTCTTTCTAGTATGATACAGCAGAGGGGTGCAACCCTCCAGAAAACTGCTCTTAACAACAAAACAACACTAATTTCCTCAGTTTACGAAGCCTTTACATTAACGTGACAGCATTTAATTCACGCCATGCTGGGAAGCAGAGAGGTGACTCTGGGGGGCCTCACAGATATTCAAACGCGAGACGTTAAAATTGCCGAGGAGTGAGGAGCATGTTCTTAAAAAAAAAAAAAAAAAAAGGAGCTGAGGAGACAGGAAGAGGAAGTAGAGAGTTGAAGAAAGGGCAAGAGTACAGTACCTCCATAGTCTGAGACTGGTGCATGGCTTTGATTGCATTCTGTGCCATAGCTCTGGTGGAAAACGTGACAAACGCACATCCTGTAGGGAGGGACGGGGAGGAGGGAGGGATGGAGGGACAGTGGAAGGGAGGAAGGGGGGAGGGCAGAGGGCAGGAGGAGGAGGAGGAGGAGGAGGAGGAAGACAAGAAAGAACAAAAACAAGACAAAAGGGTTGGACACGTCGTTGTTATAAAAAAACCCAAACAGAGATTGATACAGAGAACAGCTCACAGGCGGACAACCATGTTCTCAGTCGCTGTGGAAACAACAGCCGAAAAACGAGCACAGTGTCATGACAACCACACCCCCATCCCATCCCATCCCATCCCGTCCCTCCCCACCCACAATCCCATCCCAGCACCCACAGGACAATCTGAGACGACCACAATCACCATCGGGGCTTTGGATTGGCTGTTCCCCCGCCTCCCTCCATTCTCCTTCCTCCTCGTCTCTTTCTCTCTTTTTTCCTCTCGCTCCTGACTGAATTAGTCATACCTGAATTCATCCACTCCCCCCTCCCTTTTTATTTTATTTTTTTTTTTACAGTTCAACAATATAAATCAGTCCAAATTTGCATGAAAGCGGTTTGAATTCATTTGGGCCTATACTGTGCGTCTGATTGGACGCCTTCTTCTTTCTCTCTCTTTTTTTTCTTTGTCGAACAAGAAACGGCGGCATTGGCGGGAGAAAAAAAAAATCTGCAGGAGGCTACGAGAGGACGTGAATCAGATAGAAAAAAATCGTATTAGTTCAATCCAGAGAGAGAGACGAGAGGAGCGGATGAGAGGAGGCGTGGCCGGCGTCCTCCGTGACCGCCGCCGATGTTAGCCAATCAAGACGTTTTTAGGGGGAGTTTGTTATTGGTTGAGCGGACGAGGAGGGGGGGTGATGTAAGGTTGTGTGTTTGTCTGGCAGGTTTGGGGAGTGATTAGAGGAGATAATGTGAGAAGTGCTTCAACAACCCCCCGGACTAATAATATGCTAACAAAACTCACCGAGCCACGTTAGCGCAGCCAGGCCTGAACTGATTACGCACACAAACACAAACACAGAGACACACACACACACACACACACACACTGGTTCAGGTTCGGCTGGCTGACTCGTGGCTTGGTGATGGTGGAAAAAATCTAATAGCCTGGGTCATCAAATAGACTCTCCCCGGATGTGAGGATGGGATGAAAGGGCTGAGAGGCAAAAAAAAAAAAAGAGAGAGAGAGGAGAAATTGCAAGGACAGATAATGCGACAGAGGGGAAGAGAGGAAGGACAGACGTGTTGAGGAATAGATGCGATCATTGTCCTTTTCCACCTCTATCAAAAAGCCCGCCGTCGCCCCGTGATAGAACGAGGCTGAGAGTGACGGATGGTCAGTTTTTTTTTTTCCTCACGCTTTTCATCCACTGCACACAGATTTCAGACGGGGAGAACAGAGGAAGCGTGTCCTTGTAGAGGCGACATGACGGTAATGGGAATAATCACGCCGATTGACCACTTCCTGTAGCCCAAATCTTTCTGATAACCTTCGAAATGTGTGGCGAACAAGTCAGCACGGATTTGCAAGACACATGGCGAGTTTCCTTGGAGCGAATTGGGTGCTTTGCAATAGTTTGGTGGGCAGAAGTGAAGGGAAAAAAGTAGCACGACATTACTTTAGTGCTTCAAAACCTCTTTGGGAGGAGGTCGAGGTGAATGGTTGGTGGATCAAAGCAACGTATTTTGGTAGATAAAGGCCAACGATGGTTTCTTTCATGCACCACGATCTTTATCTAGTCTTTACAAAGTAGTTTTAGTAACCAAAAGTAAGTGTAAGTCTTGGAAATTGGATTTGGACACCTCCACGTCTGCAATAATGTCGAGATCCCAACCTTTCCTTGGAAAGAGAACTTTCTGAAACAGGGAAAGAAAAAAAACAATAATCTAGCTTTAGTATCCTGTTTTATTTATTACACGTCTTAAAATGGAAATAAATGGGAAACCGAGGCCAGATTATTTCAGAGTTTTTAAGTTTATCATGCCTCATCAGGCCCTTACATATGGGATACTAAACGTTCGGCATCCTTTAATTGACTCCCATAAAGCATTTGAAGGGAGGTGATGTAAAATTAAAGGCGTTTTTGACCTCTAGTTGTGCTACAGAGCCATTTTATTATGAGCGATGCACAAAGAAGCATCTGATTTTTCACTTTTTCACCACCTTTGAACATTTTGATGAATGATGGTGACTTTTAGCAACATGGACCCGCTTTTGATCTCCTATTAAACATATTTCCTACCTCTTTTTCCTTTTTAAATATTTGATGTCCTTGCCAGCTGGAAGTTATGGTTTACTCGCCTTTCATATAAACCGGCTTTAACAGAAAGGTAAGGTAATAAAAGGTAATAAAAAAAAAGAGACTCAAGGTTATCAGATTCTGCTGCACTGACCTAGTAAACATGCGACGTGTCCTTTTATGGTGTCGGGCTGCTGCGCTAGCTGGTGTTTCCGTAGATAGGACATTTGAAACGGGGTCACTTTTTCAACTGATTCAGGGGACTGTCTATTTTAGACAGGCCACAATCTGTCACTTAACTGCTTCGTTTCTCGGAGGTTGGAGAGAAACGCTGCCCTAGAAGTGGATCGCTTCTGGAGGTGGAGGAGGTTTTCATTTGGGTTACCCCCTCCAGATTGGCTCCTGTTGGGTTCGGACTCTATTTATAAAACCGATCAGCGACGATGTCAGTGGCTGTCATCTGATGGAAACTCCTGGGTTTGTCTCCAATTGACAGATGGAGTAACCTCCAACCCCCGAAAAAAAAAACAAAAAAAACAACTATCTTTAGCTAATTTCTGCAGCTTGAGACTGTTGAAGCCTCTAAATAAAGGATTCCTCATCACCCGAACATCGATTCCTGGATGTCAAAGCTGCTAATGAACCCCATCATCACCAAAAAAAAAAAAAAAGCTGGTTGGTCTTATTTTTCACGGCGGAGAGATGGGACGTGGCTCGAGCGCTAAAAATACCTCACGGGCCGCATTCTGTCGTCAGCGGAGAACCAAACAGTCCTTTAATGAAAGTAGGGTAGCTCCCAAGGCCCGGCCATCCACTGGTGGTGTGATCCATATTTTATTAATAGATGGTGGTAGCGCTCTTCTGATTGATACTGCGGTTTAATAGGAGCTCTGCTGCGTAGCTAGGTGGGACTTAGGCCCTCTGGGACCTGCATAGAAATCCTTAAAGACCTATTTATCTCCAACCTGGTTAGGGTCGTCTGTTTACCAGCCGGACCCGAGCTACGACTACTGGGCGTTTTCTTCTTTGACTCACAGCTAAGTGCTTTATATCGGCTCTGCAGAGAGAAGCGAGGATTTGGCCGTTACGTGTGAAATATTCATGAGGACAAAAGAGAGGAGTTGAAAAAAGGGATGGAGGAGGGAGTCGGGTGGAGGGAAAAGGGAAGGAAGGAGGACAAATTGATGCAGGAGAGGATTCTGGGACAGCCGGGGTGAATAGATAACGACAAGGGAGGGCGGTTCTGTTTGAAGAAGCAGAGGAACACGGGGAGTTTGGGGTGGTTTAGTTTTCGAGGAGATCGGTTCTAGATAGAGACAACCTTGAAGAGAAAGAAAGAGAGATAAAGAGAGAGAGGACACATTGAGAAAAAAAGTCAACAATAAAAAAACACCCATAACATCCGACAAACACAGGAAAAAAAAATATATATATACATGACCGACAGATCCACATCGAACCTGCATGACGATGACAATGACAGCTCGTGTGACAAGAGGAGGAGGAAAAAGGAGGACAGAGAGTTTTCAAAAAGCCCCTCCATCTCCTCAGCACATAGAAACCACAAAAGGGGAGAGGGAAGGGGAAGGTGAGGAGTATTGGGAAGATAGTAGAAATGAAGAAGGGAGGAGGGCAGGTGTTTGTAGGGAGGGACGGTTGATGGCGGAGGAGGGGGTTCCTGTTTTTACTACAAGAACTATTTATAGAGGCAGCCGGTTGGGAAGTACTCGCCAGATCTCTCACGATCCACAAAAAAAGGCGACTTTGAGGTCATTTTCAGCAACTTCCAGTTGGTTTTGACGGGCGCTTTGTTGAAGCAAAAGCGCCACAAATTCAACAGGTTGTCTTTGCCTGGTCAAGCAAAATAACCGACCAAGCCTCAGAGTGTCCAAAATCAATGGTTACTTCTTTCTTACCAAGGATGCTGTGATTTTTTTGGTAATCAACTCGATTTTCCTGAAACTCAGCTTTCTATATAGCTGAAAAAACTAATTCTCTTTTGTGACACCATGACTGTCTCGAAAGAGTTTTTTTATTTTCCTAAAAAACAAAAGGCCAATTTTAGCCTTTTGTACGGCTGCATGTAACATCTGAGAGCAGCAGAAGGGATAGAAAATGCCCTCAGCCTCACTATGGAGGTATCAAAGAGCTTAGGACTGACTTACGGCAAAGCTAAACTGGAACGGCGGGGAAGGATATGAATGGAGGTTAAGAGGTCAGAGGAGGAGGAAAGGGGGAGGTGATCTGGGGCTGAGGCTGAGAGAAAAAAGAGAAAGAGATAGAGAGGGAGAGAGAGAGGGGAAAAGAGATATATAGAGCGAGAAAAAAAGGAGAAGCATGTATTCACAGTGGCCACAACGGCCTCAAGATGTCGCTCCGGTTCATTTGTATTCACTTCATAATACAACTCTGTCAAAAAAAAAAACCTTGAAGGAACTCTTCACCATTTTTTTTCAACAAGCAGCTGGTTGAAAACAGCATCTGACACAATGCATTTAGTTGACACAGACTGAAATATATGAGATAAATTTCACTGTCCAGGTCAACCCAGAATTTGTGAATCATTTAGAAAACATGCAAAGCTTAAAAACGCAGCAACAACGATATCTGGTTGATCGGGTTTGTCTGGTTCACTCTTTCTTCAGTTTTAAGCTTCAATATTTAGATAAGAAAAGTACACCTACAGCTTAACTTAATGAAAATAAATTGATAGAAACTGGACAGAAGATCTGCTCCAACTTTAGCTCCACTGGGTTTTTTTTAAAGATTTCTTTGCTTTGTTTCTCTGTTTTCTGTACTTTTCTGTTCTTTAATGACTTATTCCAACATCATACTATACAATATCAGCCTGACGACGATGCCCAACCTGATCTATGTGGGGCAACAAGAACGATTATGAGTGTCGGGACTGGAAATTATACATTTTATTTTGGAGGAGCTTGTCGTAGTGGAAAGCCAACTGATGCATCATCACTGGGAGCATCATCGCAACATCATAATTGATTAATTGATGACGTCTTCTACAATATGCAGATGACATTATATTGTTCACACTTGTGGGTCGTTTTCTTACTCTGCAGACAAATATATGCTGCACACTAACTTTGAAAACAGCTAAATACAAAAATATTGCGTAGTCATGACTTTAAGACTATTTCAGGTAAACTTGAGGGTGTATATACATTTTTAAAGGGAGGAAACTATTTAAACTAACCGTCTCCTGACGTTTTTATGTCTCCAAAAGTTTTTATGTTTTCTTCTGCAGGAAGACACTAATCACCACAGTTTACAGTCAACAACATCTTCCTGTGACGCTGACAGCTCAAGAAAAACTTTGAGAAAAACATAGTTGAGGACACACAAGCTGCTTATTATGCAGAAAAATATTTTTTAAATGGTTAAACCAGAAAGTTGTTGTAAAGATGTTTTTAAAGTTAGTTTCTCAACTTTTTTTTAACATTATTTTTGAAAAACACTTTAGTATTAGTATTTTTTCCACATAAATGTTAAAAACATTGTGCCCATGGTTTTTATTATCAGATCTTTCAATGTAAAACTTTATTTATAGTCCGAGATGCAGCCATTGTCTCAGACGCTGTGTTCAACCAGCCAACTCGAGACTTCCTGCAGGAGTTTGAATCACATGTCGACACCATGAACAGCCGTTCTGGTAGTCATAATAATAATAATCATAATAATATTAATAATCACATGAGCAGCATCGAGTATGGATGGAAGTGAGTCAGAGCGACACACACCTCTGCTGAGGCCGTCGGGCCCTCTGAGGATCCGGCACTCCTCGATCTGTCCGAACGCAGAGAACATGACCCGGATGTCGTTCTCGTTGCACTTCTTCGACACCATGCCGATGAACAACTTCCTGTCTTCCACCGCTGCAGAGCCAAAGAAGAAGAAGAAAATATAAAACAGTGAGAAAGGAGGACAACAGAGCTGTGTATTAATGTATTTCTTGATTGTCTTTTGTGCAATATTTTCTCTGAATGAACTTTTGCTTATCTGTTTTTCAAAGGAATGGTTAGATGTTTAAGGAAATGTGCTTTTGCTCTTTTGTGCCGTGAGTTAGAAAAGAAAATCGAACTTTGTTACGCTTTGTTTTTTTTGTACTGATGAAACAAACAAGATATAAAGCGTTAATTAGTGAGCTTTAGGGGTGCTGGTAGGTCGATTTTATTACCTCAGTGCAGGGCTAGATATGGTAGGCTACACAAACCGGCTTTGTGATATCAATCTTCTCGTCTTTCGCTCAATAATAAAGCCAATATGGACATTTCCTAAAGCAGCAAGCTATTCTTTTAACTGCACATGTACTCTTTTTGTATTGTAAGAAGGTGACCTTCCATTGCACTGAATTTCACTATTTCTCAAACAATGATATTAAACTGGAAAGAAAAAGCGAAGGAGAGCTAAAGATGAGTGAGAACAAAGAGAATGAAAACGACAAATTAAAACAAAACGGGGGAAGAAAAAGTTGAAAAAGAGGAGAGTCCAGGAATGTGGCGAAATGAAGTGAGACAGAACAAAACAGCAATCAAAAGCAACAGTCAGAGAAAGGAGGGAAGAAAGAAAAGAAAAAAGAAAAAGGACAGCGGGAGAGAGATGAACACGGACAGAGTTCATGTGTTTCATCATGCCATCTGCGAGGCTCTGATCAATGTCTCATTATCACTTCAACAACGGCTGCTCGCTGAGACTCTCGCCGGCTTGTCCTCTCTCACCCTCTTCCTCCCCCTCGTGGATTCCCCCTTTTTCTCCCCCTCCACCACCTCGCTGACACAATCCCTCCCTTCGCCGTGCAATCTCGAGGAACTCCTACCGGGCCGCATGAGGTAACGGTGAGAAACTTGAGGCCTCGTTTTGGTGTGTGTGTGTGTGTGTGTGAGAGCAAAATCCTCATCGCTCGCAGAAACAATACGTGTGCGTTAGTGTGTGTGTTAGTGTGTGTTTATGTGTTCCCACCACATCCAATGTAATGCTAATCCAATTCATTTTTAATGAGGAAACTGTCAGCTCTTACCGCGAGGCGAAAGAGATAAGCGGTCTGTTGCACTCTGGGAAATCAATAGCGCACTTGTTTATTTTGCTGTTTGAATTGTTTGTGTGTTTAAAAAAAAAAAAAAAGAGAGAGAGAAACCAAACCGTCGGGATACGCTGCCAAGATAAGTGTTGTTTCAAAAAGCTTTAACTCCTTTGTACACAGCATGGGTGTGTGTGCGTGCCGCTCATCACTCCAGAGGAAGATTACCACAAGTCTAACAGCAATGTAATTAATTTACTCTGTGTCGATAGAAAAAGAAAGAGAGGAGATATCGTTACAATTGGCTGTTTCTGTTTTTTTTTCCGCGGACGAGGCGCGCAGGCAGTCAGGCAGGCGGGTTGGGTGATAAGACTCATAAAGCCGGGATGCTCCGGAGTCCAGCTTTTTGCATTCTGGGATAGATTTGGGGGGGGGCAGGATTGGCTTCATGCTGAGCTTCAACACATTAAGAGGCCCAAAAAAAACAAAATCACAAAAAGAAAGATCATGATTTAACAATAATGTTATCTCTGTTGTACTGTACACCTCTCCCTCCTCCTCTTCTTCTTCTTCTTCTTCCATCTCCTCCGCTGACTAAACTAATAAACCTCTGAGCAGCCATTCGTCACTGTAACAGCGATCCTAACACTGGGTTTATTAAAGGTCATTACCATTAAGTGGATGGATATGTTGCGTATGCTTCGCTCTATATTTCACTGTTTTGGCTGCGAGTTGCGGCCGCTTTATTAAGTTCCCGCCATCGTTACCCCGGCGGTTATGTCTTATAAAGTCGTATTTCGCCATATTTCAGCGGAGCGGATGATGGCTTTTATAAGGATTTCTCCCCCGTCCCCCTCCTGCCACCGCCTCTCTGGATCGTTTTATTATATTCCCCTGCAGTGGACGGTGATATAGCAGGTGGCTTACGACGCCGCTACATCGTCTGCGTGTCAGCCCGAAGGACTCCTCCGTGATGTAAAGTTATGGCGGACGTTCCTGCTTTTAACATGTGCATGCACGGGCTTCCTGTATAAAAAGGTTTAAACTACCTGCAGCTGGATCTAAAATGGTCAGTTCATCCAATCAGGGTTTTATCCACGTTCATATTCTGCTCAATTACTCAGCTTTAAGGGTCACTTCACCCAAATTGCAAAAACACACATTTTCTCACTTAGCCATGCAAATAATTTCAGTTTTATTTTTCAGATACTCGCTGCCGGAGTTTTCTTGAGCTCTGCCGCCCTCGATAACCCACAGAAATCTCTGACGACGATTCGAAACGGGAAGTAATTTTTCCATCTCCGGTTAAACCCCCGTTGGCGGTGAGGTTTGAAAAGTTGGAAAAAAAAACAACTGTTGTGTTTTTTCAAGCGTGGCTTTTTCTTTTCTTTCTTTTTTTGGGGCGGGGGGGGGGGCATCAGAAAACAAATTTCAGTTCATCTCTGTAACATTTGAGGAGGTGCAGAAGGCTCAGCTGCAAAACATCTTGAAATATCCCATGGATGAATTACCAACTGGGCCAGGCCGGGTCAGTGAGCTTCCACCGAGCGAGAGCTTCATTTCTAAGCGAGTAGGGCAAGAAGTCCTTGTGAAAAGCATTCCCTTCAACTGTGTCACAAAAAAACCATTATCATGATAAGCTAAAAATTGAGGTCTATATCCCCTCAGATGTTGTGTAAAACATTTAAGGTTCATTTCATTTGGTTTGCAATCTGCTGGAAGATTAAAAAAAGAAACACTGCAGCTGCTCGACCAACAAAGATGAGTCGGCTTTTAGGACACAATAATCCAACCCTGCACCAACAGCAGATAAAACCCAAACTACAGATCTAAAATCTGATGATGATGATGTTTCTTTTAACAATTTGGTTGAACTGACCCTCAAAACTGAATAACCGAGTACAGATTTCATCACTCGCACCACGTCCACGAGGTTCACTCGCCTTTTCTGCCTAAACTACAACCCTCATAACGTTGTCTTTTACTTTCCGAACCTCCCTCAACTAAATATCACTGAACATAATGAACCTGACAAATTACACCCAGCGTTATTGCCGCATCAAAATGAAACCAATTAAAAACAAATTGAAAAAAAAAAAAAATCAGACCTTGTAAAAATGTCTTTTAAAAACACAATGAAATTAACCTGCATTAGCTTTTTAATTTTCATTACTGAGATGTGCAAAATATATGTAGAAAAGGTAATTTGTGATTATTTATATGTCACAGTTCGCCTCTTGTGAAACATTAAGATGAATCTCTTGACTCATCCTGCAGTTATAAATTTTGTGAAGCCTCGAATCCTAGAAAACCACACTTGACCTGTTTAGCATGTGGGCCGTAGCGCTGTGGGGTCAACGCGCAAACGTGTGTGTGTGTGTTGATGTTAAAACCTTTGTGTTTATTCCCAAAAAGTGACTCATTTTTCCCCCTCTTGTGATTCAACAATGCAGTAGAGAGGTGCGGGTGGGCGGGTTGGGACACAGCCTCGCTTTCACCCCCCCCGCCCCCTCCAGTGGTTCTCCCAAGACTCCATGATTGGAAAGGTCACGCGCACTTCAAAGCAATCACATTTAATCAAATTCCCTCCTGAAACGATGCCCCGCTCACGTCTCACTTTGCAGAAAGGCGGAAAGAGGAAACATCCGAGCAGCTAAAAAACTACACTACCCAGCTGTTTTTAAAGATTCACGTCTTCAGTAGAGACCTCAGACATGACAGGAAAGTCATAAAGTATTTGGAAATGCGCTAACGTGTCGCTGGTGTCGTCTTTTTGTGGGATTTGTTGACTAAAAGACAAAAACAAAATAACCTCTTCCTTCCTTCCTTCCTAAATGAACTCCCATACTTCCTCTGGTTTTCCTCGTTAGCATGAAGGAGGAAGAGGCTCGGTATATGAAATCAATTCAGAGCCGGATCTGCAATATGTAGTTTGGAAAAGGGGGGGGGGGTGATGTGAGGACAGAGTGTGTGACAGTGCCTGTGTGTGAGATAGATGTGGTGTGTGTGTGTGCAGGGAGAGGAGAGTGTGTTTTGTACGAGCGAACAGCCACAGGGGAGAGAGGCGGGTTCACCGAGAGGCCAAAACGATTCAACTTTCACCGACCTCCTTCTGAAACACCTTAATAATTTATCACATATATAAAAACATATTCATATACATTAGCACCCCCCCCCCATCTCTCATCTCTTTCTCTCTATTCCCCTCTATGTCTCTCGCTCAATCATTTCCCCCAGTCGAGCAGCGACCAAACACACGGGTGAGATGGCTATTACCAAGCAAATTCAAAGAAGCTATTGATGCATGTGTGTGTGATATTGACGCGTCTCGGTCTCTGTCTGCATCAGTGTGTGTGTGTGTGTGTATGTGGCCACTCACCGTTAGATTTCTCACTGTCTGCAGGTTTCATTTGAATCGGGTGGTGCATCTGCGGAGACAGAGAAGAAGGGACAAAATATATTAAAATTGCATCTCAGATGTCAAAAATTCAGACAAAATCAGATTTGTTTTTTCTGCGCTTGATGCAAATCTGGACACACATGAAACACACTTCAGGCCAGAAGGTGACAGTAAAGCACCCAATTTGTTCAAAACATCAGGTGAACATCAAGAACTAGAGCATGGA
This sequence comes from Scortum barcoo, assembly GCA_023238725.1. Classification (NCBI taxonomy): domain Eukaryota; kingdom Metazoa; phylum Chordata; class Actinopteri; order Centrarchiformes; family Terapontidae; genus Scortum; species Scortum barcoo. Next base: position 2,900,167 of record CM041540.1, read on the forward strand.
GAGGAGAAACAAAGGAACAAAATAGAGAAAGAGAAGAAGACCAACATGAATAAATAACAACGAACAAGAGTAAGAAGCAGTCGTCGAAGCCGGCTGCTAAATTCAGTTCATCTCGCTCGCTAAAAACACAAAGATGTGGATGATTCGTATGAATAAACTACATCCAGTGGCTGCAAAGAGAAACGTCCAAACTATCAGGAAACTGAGCGTAAAGACACACAGCTTCATTTTTAACACACAGGAGTTCAACTCACTGTTTTTACATTTCGTTTGCAATTTCCAATTTAAAATGAATAACTTGTCAGATTTTGTTGATTTCTTTCATCAGTCTGCGCTCCTCACACTTATCCATCAGGCTTTACCAGACTCCTAATTTCCCAGAGACAAACAGAGGAGGTCAAGATTAGAGAGACTGATGCATTTTGCTCCTTTTACATCAGGGGGTAATAAGTTTCAAAGCAGCTGCCACCTGTGAACAAGGCGAGTTATGCACGCCCACCACTTAGAAATCGAACGTCGGGGTCACTTTATGTCCCCCCATCCCAAGGTGCCTTTGCATTTACACCTGCTATTAATAAGCCATCTCATTATGATGACTTGTGCATTAGTTCATGCCGACAAACTACTTATTTTTTGTCTTTTAGCAGAGAAACTGATGCTCGTCTGTAGGTTTTTGTGGAGGCCTGCAGGTGTTTTTTGAACCGTTTCGTCCTCACCAGGCTGAGATCTGATTCGCAGTGTGTTCTGCATGCACGTGCACCTCAAGATTTATTTTCCCTCGCTCGGAGATAAGCTACCGAGATACAGATTGCGCGTTTACACCGGGTGTAAATGGGGTCTAATGTTTGCATTTACACTTGTCTTCTTAGATCCTGGATATCTCTCTCTCATGTGCAGCTTAATGGAGCCGAATGATGGATGTGTTTTTAAGGTGGCGGGTCTTCTTCCATGAAAAACAAGAAAATACTTCACAGATGAGAGCGGCTTTGTCACCTCTCCCTCTCTCTCTCGCTACCTCTTGTTACTCGTCCAATCTCTCCTCCTCTGTCCCTTTTTTATTCCTTCCACCTCTCTTTCTTTTATGGGAGATTATGTGGCTGTTTGATCTGCGGAGAGACGAATGACAGTGATTCTCCAAATCTAGCGGTATCAATCACACTGAGAGTCAAATACCAGCCGTGAGTGTGTGTGTGTGTGTGTGTGTGTGTGTGCGTCCGTACAGGTGTGTATGTGTCCCGTCTTACCATAACGCCGCTGGGCTCAGTCACGCTGTGACAGAAAGCTTTGATCTTCCAATTCTATCACACACCTTTATCCCAACTCTCTCCCTCTTGCTCTCTTCCTTATCATCCTCGCTCTCTGCTTTTTTTTTTTTCCATCTCCCAGACCTGTCCCACACACACACACACACACACACACTCGTCTAGCCAGTCCGCAGATCAGTTCCCAAACCTGCCTGCTGGGGGCAGTCAGCCGTGGAGGGGGGTGATGAAACTAAAGAAACATCATATAAAGCTGCACCATCACAGACGCCCTCAAAAAAACTGTAAACTGCATTTGTTTTTTTTTTTCAATTCAGGTGAATTTTCTGAGCTCTGAGTTGTGACACGTTCCTGAAAGAAACGTTGTTGAATGCATAAAAAAAATTGAAAAACCTCAGCGAGAAATTAAATGAAAAAGAGAGAGGGAGAAAAAAAAGGAAAAATGTGAGAAAAATTCAGTGACATTTTAACGGTCCAACTCTGTTTTGTGATGCATTTCAGTCACACGGGTCTGCACACAGTATGGGGCAAAGGAAAAGAGAAAGAAAAATAAAAGAAAAGAAACAAGATAAACAGAGCAAAATTCAACAATTTGAAGGTCTCACTTGTACATTAAACAAGTCTGCACAGAGGAAATGAAAGATAGGAAGACAGAAGGAGGCAAAACTACAGAAAGAAAGAAAAGGCGGAAAATTCAGAGTGTAGTTATTGAACGCTGCGCCTCGTACAATGTGATGCATTTTTAAGCAAAAATGAAAGAAAGAAAGACAGAAACAAATGAGAAAGTAAAAATGAAATTCAGTGACGGTGGAGAGCTTTAATTTGTATTTCAGCAAGAAGGACAAGAAAAGAGTGAAGACAAGGATGCAAGAAAGGTGCAGAAAGATCCAAAGCAAAATAAAAACAATGAAAGAAAGAAAAAAAAAAGGGCAGTGAAAGTGAATGACGAAGCGAGACAGAAGGAGGGAAGAAGAGGGTCATAGACAGTGGACAGACAGGAATAGTCGATAACCCTTCAGGCTGCGGTCTCAGTACAGTATCACTGACACAAGGACAGATGCAGGGACATGGATGAGGTGTGTGTGTGTGCAGTGTGTGTGTGCAGTGTGCGTGTGCAGTGTGGGTTGAGGCCGCATCAAAAGGAGGAAAGTCGTGTCAAAGCGAACCTGGAAGTCACATCAAGTCAGTTCTCGTTAATCCATTTCAAAGTCTGTCCTCTAAAGCCACGAAAACAAAAACAAAAAAACAAAAGCTGTGACAGCATCCGCCGCGCCGCCGTCATTCACTCCTGAAAAAAAAAAGAAAAGAAAACACAGCCGAAAGCTGACATGTACACACACACACACACACACAACTATGTGCCCACACAAGTATACAACAAACACACACATACAGGTACAAAAACTCTGTCTGGCTCTCAGGCGTCTCCTCCTCCTCCTCCTCAGGTCTGTCTACCCAGAATGCCTGGCGGGTTGGCGGCACAGCCGTTTGATCTCGCCTCAGCTCCCGCCGAGACCCCACAAACACGAGACTCTCCTCCGCCATCCCACGATTCCTCTCGCCCCGCGGCCGCCGGTCTGCCATTCATTACGCGCTCAGCAGGAGTCCGACAAAAAACCACCTCTGCGTCCTCGCTCAGGCTCGTAAAAGAGCACAGAAGACAGAGAAAAAAACTTCATGACGTTGATGCCATGTGTGCGGCCGGCGTGATGCTAGTCTAGGAGGCTGCTAAATCTACTTCCTGTTTACCTGCTTCATTTTATGTGAGAGTTAATCCTTCCTTCTGTCCCAAAAACCTCTTTTCTGCTTCCTTTCTTGACTCCTAAACTGAAATATTCTTGGATAATAATCACATATCTGCATGGTAATTGATCAGAAGATGATTTAAACATAAAATTTTAAAATTGAGCCGCACACTTAATGACACAAAAGTTCAACTGAATTTAATTTCCTGAAAAGTTTACCTCCACATCGCACTCGAAGTAAAGAGTCACCTTTTATTTTTTGTTTTAAATAATTTCCAGAGCACTGGAGCCGCCTTATTACAAAACAATCGATTAACATTTCATTTACATGTTGATGCATGCAAAGAAAGCCACCGCTAACAGCGCCGCCGCCATGTTGTCCCGTTGTTTAAGAAACACATTGCTGAGGGTAACAGCTCCTTTTTGGTTTGTTTATCAGCCTGCAATCAGATTGTTCAAGGCTTCGTTCATCCTTCAGACGCAGGACTCTTTTCTCAATTCAACACTTTTTTTTCAGCCACTTGAGGGCAGATAAACTACACAAAACGCTGACAAACTATTATAAAACTGACATAATATTCCCTTAAAGTGATGTTATACGGCTATGAAGCGAGCAAAGAGCTGCCTAGTTAATTAATTCCAGCCGTTGTGATAAATTTTAGCTCTGTTTTTGCCTCTTTAAGAACTTGGATATTCCACTTTCCTCGTCACCTAGTTGACAACTTTGTCCGTCCACTGTTTTGTTTTGGTGCTCGGGCAGGAAGCGGATAAAGTTTTTTACCAGAGCTTGTTTCCCATACACGAGGCTGATAACAGACCAAAAGCATGCGGCGAATGTGCTGTAAAACCACGACGGGGTGAAAGACACTTCATGGAGTCAGTTGAGTCGCCTTTAATATAAAAATAAAATTAAAAACATGGCGTAATGGAACTTTAATTTGTCCGCGAGCTTGACAAGTCAACTAGCTGTGGAAGATTAGATTAGCTTGTCCAGTAACAAGAAGGTATTTGTGTAAAAAAAAAAAAGACCACGAGGAGCATGTTACATCATGGGGATCAGAGTACAGCGACTGGGGGGTGGGCTAGATGGATTTTACGACTTTCTAGTTATGGGACAGCCTCTTTAATCACCCCCCCTTCCTGGCCGAGGAGAGGTGTCTATCTGTCAGGCTAGCTGGCACCCTTAACCCCCCCCTTTTTCCTTGTCATATCCAGTAACCCACAACAGCCCCCCCCTTTTGGCTGGCTGTTAAACAACCCCTCCCGGTGCATCGTGTGCAGGAAACCCTACACTTCCTAAATGTTAAGTGCTCCTCCCGGGTTCACGTCGCCTCCTCCCCCCGCCCGGAGACGTCTTACAGGAGCGCCCTGATGCTTAAAAGGTCAGAGGTCGCCCTGTCCTGGAGCCAGAGTGCTTATTTGAGGCTCACGCTGGGAATAGGATGAGTGTGTGTGGTTGTTGTTGTAGAGGAGTGTGTATACGGAGAGCGTGTGTGTCGCGGAGTTTGCCAGCAGTTGGTGCCTTCGAAGCAAAAGTTCACATGACCAGAGTGCATGTGCCAAAAACCGGGGAGAGCACATACTGTATGGTACCAAACACCCTCTCTCTCTCTCTGTCTGCATCCCTCGCTCGCTCGCTCACACTGTAACACACACACACACACACAGACGGTGAGCCACCACACACTCTTTTCCTCCCTCCTCCTCTCTGAAGGTGTGACGGTGAGCTGCTGCTGGGTCAAAGTCAGACAGATGGCTCTCACAGTCGGGATTCAATATCAGTGACCAAGACCGTACGACCGACCACACACACACGCACACACACACACACACACACAGACACAAACACACCTCGCACACTACACACATGACCTCTAGACGGTCATCTTCACCGATATCACAGGACGCTTTTTTTTTGAAAATCGACACAAGTCTTCCTTAAGACATTTGGTGACAGCTGGTCAAAATAAACTGAGTTTGATGATGTTGTTTAAAGTTTAAGTTTTTGTTGGTAGCATTTTTTCCCCATTGCACGTCCAGAATAATACACTTAAGACATAGAACAATATATTTCTACTTCTGTGAGGTTATGCTTTAATTGGTAAAGCTTATTTAGTAAAAATTAAAAATACAAAGCAGAAATTTGTTGGGTTTGTTGTGATGTGTGTGTAGTTGGTGCTGTGGTGTTTTCATAGAGATGTGCAGTCCGTCTTCTCAAACTACTTCCTTTAGTTCGATTCCCATAAATTGCGCGACATCATCGGCCTAAAAGTTGACAGACCTGCTCTGTTGTGGAGGACGTTACCTGCTTCCTCCCCTCTCTCTCATCCTTCCTGCTCTCCTCTGACGTCTTTTTAAATGTGCCGCACTAAACGACACAAAACTTTCAGGCGCCCTCTCTCCGACGACCGTGTTTTCTCGAGAGTAAAACACAAAAGTACACACACGCTCGACACACTGCAAACACATCCTTGTCGCTCCGACAAACACCTTGATACAGATAAAGTGTGACTTTAATTCTCACTCTCCTTTCGGCAAACAAGCGACTATAAATCAAATTGTCCTTTACAATATCCCTCGTCTTAGCGGCGCTTAGTGCACAGTTAGCCTACATTATCCCCACTTCATTTAGCTCAGTAAACAATTAACCCAGCTTGTGTGTGTGTGTGTGAGCAGAATGATTGAGGGATTTGGCATTAGCTATGCTGCGTCGCGTCTCCACACTAACTACTCTAAGTGTTTAACATAGTCGGCCTGCGTTTACAGCCGCCCTGCTACACCCCATCACTCCTCCTTTTCTTTTCCCTCCACCCCACCCCCCTTCGAAGAATCAATATGCTTAAACGCCGTCACCAACTCGGAGAGAAAAGAGGGGTTAGGGAAGTTAATTTGAAACAAGCGATTAATATTTCTTTCGTTAAATAAGAGCACACACACTCTGAGGGTCGGCGCATCGATGAGGTTTGCCTTCCTTCAGCCCTGTTTGCGATAGCATTTGGGTTTCGCTGCAGCAATTACAGCCTTTAATTGAATTGATTTTGATAATGAGCCTCTGTAATGACACCGCTGTGGGAATGGTTATGTGTGTATACGCGTGTGTTTGCAACGAATGAGCCACTGTTGTTTTTTTTTTTTTCTTCCCAGGACTTAAATGATCCACGCAGGATTTAAAGATGAGGACACACACATACTCGCGTTTAAAACACCGGAGCGTGCTGCTCTAATGCCGGTCAGCCGTCTCCGCTCAGCCTTTTTATAAACCGCTTGTCCGAGGTCTAACCTTTCAGTTTGTTGCATAATATCCTCCAGGCTATAACACATGAATATTTGATGACACACGGCTTAGTACATGATAAATTTAATATCCTACACCGCCGTATTTCCGATGTTTTGGGCTTAGCACCACCTACAACCTCTTCCCGGGTCCTTGGGCAGTTTACGGCGGTCAGGTTTCACGGGAGCTCGTCCGCGGCGGAAACTTAAAGGAGCCGAAGAGTAAATCAGCCGGTCCATCAGTCAGTGGGAGTTGCCTCATCTCTCTCTCTTTCTTTTTTTTTCTTTTCCTACCAGTCGGCTCGTGTGCTCCTTAAGTGCTGCGTGGAGAGCTATTGTGATGGAGCAGCGGTATGTGTAATAGGCTCGCACCTGAACAAACAGCACACATCGACTGACAGGCCGTGGACATGAAGCATTCCTCCCTCCCTCGCTGCACTACCATCAAGTACTTTACTGAGAACACGCACTTGCACACTGGAGGGTGCGTTCGGGTACCGGTTGGCTGATAAATGGGGCTGAGACCGGCCTTTTATACGTCTTGCTTGCACCATTGCCGTGATGGATTTGTTTTGATTACGCTCAGAAGTTATTATCGACTCAGATTCCTCTCCGTCTAAAGAATCAGAGATCGGGCAGTATCTTGCGCAGTAAACGTTGCCTGAAAAGATTCCTTTTTGCAGAAAACCTGCATATATTTTGGAAAAATATGGCACAAAATATCCGAATGTAAAGCTCAACTCAGCTCACTGCTGATTTGAAGACATAAATAGTGAAGTGGGGTGATATTTTGGGATTTAGGGGCTGCTTATAATTAAATAAGGAAGTATATCTTCTGTATTGCATTGAGAGCCTGTTATGTAAGACCAGCGTTTAACTCGTGAAAGCATAAATTCATGTGGTTGCTTAAAGAAAGTACTAGTCCCCATTTGATAACAAAGCAAATCAAGTGCTTTATAAATGTTTAATAATGCTTTATAGATCAGTAATAAGAACAACTTTCAAGTTGCCATGATGTCTGTCGTTCTCCAGGATAATATTGTTCCATAAAATACTGATAAATTATCTACTATGATTAATAAAATGAACTCCTCTTAAACCCTTTGCAAAGTCAAAACCTTGTTGAAAAGTCGACCTCTAAAAAATGAACACTTAAACTAACTTCTAAGTGCGCTTTTATCCCCCCGACACTTCATTACAGTGTGAGCAGATTATCAGATACTCTCACAAGTGAAAGTGAAGCGTCACTGATAGCATGTGTCATCAGTCAAAAGATATGAAATAATAAAAAAAGAAGATGCATCAGAGCTACAGTAAACAAGGCCTGCAGGCGCGAAAAGTATCTCGTACAGTGCGTAATTTCTCAAGTGAGCGCACACGTTCCCTTCAAAAGGCCGGAGCAGTCGGAGTCTTGAGAGACCATGGGGTCTTTTGTATGAAAGAATACGATTTCTCACATCACTGAAAACGATAATGCACGTTATCACTTACAGTCGGCGCTTTCTGTCTGCAGCGCTGTCCACCAACTTGAAATAATAAATGACCGATTAAATGACTTATGTCTTTGGACTGTAAATTGCTGCTTTTAAACCTTAACCTTGCTGGAGATCACACTTACTTTGATGAGGCCTCTTTGATGTGCCTTTGGCTGCACACACACACACACACACACACACAGCACACACGCCTCACGCCTGTATTCTGGCAGCGGAGCGTCACTAATTATCTCGCCAGCAGAAAGGTAAGGGAGGTGGGGACCTGTGTGTGTGTGTGTGTGTGTGGTCTCAGTGCGACAGTAGCTTTTAATGAGCCCCACGCTTCTTATCAAGCTTGGCGCTCGACAAACACTCTGATCCGCCCACATGGAGGATGACGGGGCTCGACTGATCACGTCTGAAGCCGCTCCCTCACCAACCACCCCTCAGGATTACCACCCCCCCACCCCCAAACACCCTGATCGCCCTCCCTCCCTCTCTCCTCTCTCTCTTTCCTCCCCTCCCTTCAGCCTTACAGCGTCAGAGTGAAATATCCTTGAGAGAAACTGTGAATCAAAGGGCCTTTTCATCCTTTTTCACAAAGAGAAAGAGGAGAGAGACGGAGAGGGGGGGAAAGATGGAGGGAGAGATTCAGCTGGACAAAAGAGAGACAGAGAAGAAGAGAGAGAGAGGGATGTATGGATGGGTGGAGGGCAAGAGGTAGAGAGACTGAGAAAAGAAAGAAAACGAGGATAAAGGGCCGAACTTCTCCGAGCTGGAGGGCACTCCAGAGGACACGTCCTAGATTAGCTCTCGCCCCCCTCCCTTCATCCTTCATCCTTCATCCTTCCTCTGCCCGGCTTCAGACGGAGAACAGCGTGCCCCGGGGCCTTCAGTGCCGGGCGCCAAGGGTGGGTGGGTGGTGGTGGTGGTGGGGGGGGTAGAGAGGGGAGACATCGGGCATTTAGACATCTGTCAGCCGCTAATGAAAGAGTTCAATTTAGTGGAAAATCTCAAACAACCTTGTCTGACAGGCTGGCTGACAGGCTTTAACTCGCCGCGTGTTGTTGTTGCTGCTGCATGCGTGTGTGTGTGTGTCTCAGCGTGCAATGTGCTGCGTTAGCGTGCTAGTGGAGGGTGGGTGTGTCTCCGAGTGGATCGGGGGAAGGGAGAAATTAAAAAAAAAAAAAAAGAGAAAGAGAGAGAGGGGAAAAAAAACGCTGTAATGTAATAAAGTCAGACTGTGCAGGGGCATATGCTTGTGTGCACATAAAGTGTGTGTACGACTGTGTGTGTGTGTTGAAGAGTCATGCAGGGGTGCGGATCAGTCCGTGCAGCAGGGGTTGGGTCTTATGGCTTTAAATCGCTCCAGGGGTACAGGGCATGTTTTTCGACGATAGATGGGTTACGGTGGGGGTATTGTGGGTGTGGAAAAAAAAAGCGTATTTAGACCTCACCAGTGCTATTAGAGTCGGGGAGATGAACACACAGCTCTCCAGGCAACACACACACACGCAGACAGACACGCACACACTTTGTCTCCACCCCCCCAGAGCTTCATTAGCAGGTCATTAGAAACAACTTCAGTGAAAAGCTGTTGTTCTTTGAGAAACACTTCTGCTTCCCCGACTACTGAAAAGACTGCATGTGTCGTACAGATGACTCATTATTTATGTTTTTTATTGAAGAAAAAAAAGATTTATTTCCTTTTTACTTTCTATAAATGAGTCCACAGGCTTATTTTTTAGCTGTCACTGATGCAGCATGCTCGAAATGAAGTTTTATTGCCTCTGAAAGCGGAAAAAGTTTGAATTCATGTCTCAAAGACGCGGAGGAAAAAACATGACAGTGATGCACCAGTTGTCCCAACCAGGCTTGAAAGTGCTAATTCATGACGAGCAATCGCATTTCATCAAATAAATGACAACTTTTCAGTCCATCTCTGTCCAATAGGTCAACCAGAACTTTATACCACTTTATATCTTGGTTAATTAATCTGTATAAAAACCAACATATCCACAGAAGTGCTGCATAGGTTCACAAATAAGCAGCAATGATCGTAATGAAGTGTCCTTTTGCGTACTTCCCATGATTCCTCTGCTACAAAAAAAGCCTCACTAGGTGACTTTGTTCACTTGAAAGTAAAGGGATCTGCGTCTTCTTGCAGCAGGAGACACTTCCAATCAACTCCAGGCTGACAACAATCTGTAAGAAAGCAACACGCAACATCCAGCTCCTGTTCTGACCTGCGTGTCGCCGTGGAAACATGACTTCATCGCCGAGGTATGACGGACGGGCTCGGAGCTGACAGTGAATATATACATGCTTTCTGCATGCGTTGAAGCACATGTGCGTATAAGTTTGGCATACGTGCGCTGTCAGGTCGCCGAGCAAAGACAGCGGAAAGAGAGAGTGACATGAAATGCAGATTTTCTTCTCCTGTAAATGTCGCCACCGTTGCATTAACAAAAATCCCTTTCCCTTAATGCCCTCCAATAAAAATAAATAAATAAATGGCAGCCGTTCAACTGTTCCTGCCCCTAAAACCAACATGGCTGCCAATCGGCGCTGCCAATACCGGTGCCCTTTTCTCCAATTTGGCCCCCGACCAGCTTTCCACTCTGATTGCATCTCTCTCCCTGTTAGGGCCTCGGGTTTGGGAGAGGAGAGACGAGCAAGCGAGGGAGGGGGAAGAGTGCCAATACAAACATTGTTCCGCCGGCTTTTTACAAGCCAGGAGAGTGGGGAAGTTAATAAGCAGGTATTGGTTTTTTGGTTTTTAACTGCGGCCCGTTTATTGCTTTGCCCTCGAGCGTGCTGGAGTGCTCTACTCCACCTTTTTACTGTCCATCTGCCCATCACTCCGCTAACCTCCCGTTCAATTTCTCCCACCCTTTCCCTCTCCCTCCGTCGACTCTCCTTTTGTCTTGCCTCGTTCAGCAATTAATTCATCATCCTTTTTTTTTCTAGCTGACTCCTTCCTCTCACCTTTTTTTCTGCTCTTTTTTCATTTTACGCTCAGTTTTAAAACCCTGTAAATAAAAAAAAAAAAAAATTCTTTACAAACTACTTAATGATCCGTCATTATGCCGCTATCGATTTGAGAGCGCGCTGTATTTACTGGTCCTCCTCATGCGCCCGTATATTAGCTTTAAACCACATCCGTCTGTCAATACCAGACTTTTATTAAAAAAATCTGCTGTCCGGCTCTGATGTGATGAAAACGACACAGCTTTAATTACGTTACATCGGCGGATCAATGTTGTCAGGGTTTTTCAGGGGACAGTTTTTAATTCTTGCTGCTCTCAGAAACTTTTCTGCCACCGCCAAGAACAAAAATGAGTTAAAACCTCCCAGTAAAACATTTAATCTCACAGCGAGAACCCTGCGCTTCCTTATTTTGTAGCTTTCTCTTAAATTATCCTCATGGATTACAGCAGCAGACAACAATCAGACTCTCTGATTGGTGGGGCTTGTCAGGGCCTGCCTGACAGGACGTGGTGCAAAACTATTTAAAAGTCTTCTGCACGTCTATCAGGACAATTAAAGTCGTCTTTATTTTGATTTACAGCTGATGTGTGTCAGTATTTCTCTCAAAAAACTCGCCAGAAGATGCCAGAAGTCTGTAAAAACTGCACCCTTTGTGGCAATGCTGTTGTGTTTTTGTCCACTAGAAACAATTCTCAGCAGTGTTTTATGAGCTTTTTTGTTTGTTCCTTTGGCTCGCAGGTGAAACACCTTCACGTCGTTTCACCGTTTGACATAGTGCGGAGCTAACTTGCAATGCAGCAATGCACGCTCGCTAACAGACTGACTGTAAACAACGCAGCATTATTATCTGTATTATTATCACGAGTTTCCTCCACAGGGGACATTTAAGCATCATTAAGTATCAGGTCTCTATCAGTCAAACTAAATGTGTTTTTTAAGATGCATTATTAATACAGTGCAATACATACAATTTAATTTATTTCTGTTTTTGTCAGTCTGCCATGTTAATCGGCTCCATCGCGATGCGTTGAGATAAAAATGTGTATAAATGCAGGATGGACATTCGCATTTGTTGAGGGCTGACAAACACTCTTATTCTGTCACCCTCCATTACTGAAACCAAACCTTGCACCTCTTGCGAGCGACTACAATCCCGATTTGTTTTGTATCTGACTTCTGAGAGATAGAGATGCTGCAGGAGAGGGAAGCTGGTGAGGAAGAGGAGGGGAGGGAGGGTGATGACCAGACAGAGCGCAGGGAGAGGAAGGGAGAAAGGGGAGGGTGTTATGGTGTAGAAGAAGGCGATTTCATGTTCCTGTAATCCTGAAACTGCTGCAGTGCATGTGTCCTCCCCAGGGCTGCTTCACACCTCCAACAAGGGATAAGTGACTAACTCTCGCGGCAGAGAGGAAACAGACCAAATTTAACATACTTATTCCGCGAGCAATTAACACGGTGACTCTGTGCAAAACAACAGCACGTCCTGGACTCCAAAAATCGGGAGCCCGAGCTGCAAAGCCCGGGTAGCTCTTGTGGGGATTCGAGCGAGCGAGCGCAGACGCTCAACTGATGAGTTTCCAGTTAGCCGGCGCAGCCAAGAGGAGAGGCGGAGGAGGCAGCCAATGGCCCTCGTAGAAGGGATCTGGGGGCCTCTAAATATCCACCCAGGGCTAGAAGAGCGAGAGAGCGGTGGCGAGTGAGCTCCGGCCCAATTCCTCTTCCTCTATCGCTCTCCTGGGCCACGGCGAGGGAACAGTGGTGGAGAATGGAGCAGACGGCGTGAAAGGAAAGCGATGCCACAGCTCTCCTTTAATAGTCGAGCTCACGAGTATCCAGACGTGCATAAACCTGATGCTAGCAAGCGCCCGAAAACCTGTTTATTAAACGTTTTTTGACCTTTAAGCTACGTCTTGATGACGCAACATTTCGAATGCACGTTGCATTAACGCAAATGTATGATGAGATGTCAAAGGACGCCAAATTCAGCAGAGTAGATTTACAAAATGATTCATTTGCACTTTTGATGATTTGGTTCATAAATTTACTGTGTAATAGCTTCACTTTGAGTATACAATCATTGAAATGTGTCGTCATGCAAAATTTGTTTTGTTGTTGTTTTCATGATGTTCAAATCCTAAAATATTTCATGGGTGATGCCATTTTCACAATTGATTTCATTTTTGATCAATAAATGTATTTAGCCCAGCGCTCTTTAGCTATTACGGCTAATTTAGCTTGCAAGATCGTTGCAGATGTAGAAAATGTAGATTTAAAGATTTAAAGCATCTGTTTTGAAAAACTGTACAAGTCTGCTGTTTGTTTGGCGGACACACACAGTACTTACAGGCCTTTTTAAAGTGTTAATAATGACATTAAGGATGACTCTGCTGTGTCCCAGTAAGCCATGAAGAAAAAAGCCCAACAGTAAATAACAGCAAACTAAACGCGGCTCCTTTAACTTGGACTTCTTCACTTAGCGACTCCGTCGTCTGCACTGCACAGCGTCTTTCACAAACTAACTCTGACAGTCGGTTGCTCACCTGCCCGCACTTTTAGCCGCTCGGTCACTCACACGCTTGCAAATGCACTGTGGCAGCAGCACACACACACACACACACACACACACACACACACACACACACACACACACACACACACACACTGATGTTCATACCTGTGTGTTCATACACACACACACACACACACAGGTTAGGGCAGGTTAGGGCGGGGTGGCCTCAGGGTGCTGCTGTAAGTGTATGATTAGAGGAGAAAAGTAGGCAGAGGAGAATCCAGGACACACACTCACCCCTGTTAAGGTCTTTATGTTATGCAGTGCATTCTGGGCTTCAAGGGCAGCTTTCCTTGTGTAAAACGTGACAAAACAGCAGCCTGGGGAGAGAAAGGGAAAGAGAGACAAGAGAGAGAGAGGCAGGATGAGCATAAGGAGCAACAAAGAGCATTTCCTCCATTCATCTGCTTGGCATCACCTGTCGACACTGGCACACGCTGAGCGAATGTTAAAGACCAAAACATCCGAGGAAGAGGGATGCTTTTATTTATTTATTTTGGTTTGTTTCAAAGCTGATGACTTCAGCCCTGAGGAAGTGCACGCACACAACACAACACAACACAAAGAAGACGCGTGGAGAAAAGAGGAGGTGGTGGACAAAAAGGGGGTCGCCTCTCCGTTAATCCTCCAGTAATCTGTCAACAGTTACTTGCTCATGATAAAAAGTATTCTCATGTTTTCACTCGTCTTTCACACCCACGAGGGTCGCTCGGCTTCTCGCTAATTCACAGACTTTGCGAGTCAAAAGACGTCTGGATTTTTAGGTTAAACGTCTAGGTGACATTTAAATGTTTTAAATGGCTGTAAATATCTGCTCCACATAATCTTTTTAATGCTTTATGTGCAACAGTTATATATCTAAAAAAATGACCAAGATTAGCCCAGATTTGTGCCCAGATGTCCAACTCCTCTTCAGTGATTTGCTGTAAATAGGTCTGACCTGATGGCTTGGTGGCTTTTTTTCTTGATTGGTTAAGAGAAAAATAACCGAAAAAGAAAATGAGTGACACAAAGTGCATGATGACGAGGAGATGAAATGGCAATTTGGTCTCATTATAGGGCTACTGAAATGATTTTTTAAAATCCAAATATAACCAAACAACTGCAAACCTGCAAGTTACCAAGCAAAAGCACGCTCGTGTACAGTACTTAAATCTGCACTCAAACGCATGTGTGTACACACATGCGTTTGAGTGCAGAAAGGGAAAAGAGGGAGGTTGGGGGGATTTTGCCTCTTCATTAATCTGAGTGTAATCCCTGCAGAGCCGAGCAGAAACACTGCAGTTGCGGGCCTCTCTCGGTCGGCACGCAAAACCTGCACAGTCAGGCGAAAAGCAGCAGGAGGACATTTAGGCCAGACGGCGAGGTGTGACTCCTCCATTTCCCTCACATAAAGAGCCGCTGTTATTTATTTATTTCACTCCTGTCAAACGCCGTCACGCTCGCGAGTGTGGACTCTGCGGTCTGTATTTACGTCCTCCCCAACGTGTTTGACATTATTATCTAACAACCACGGGGGAATTTTTTAAAAAAGAAGCGTGAAGAGGAAAGACGGATAAAGACTCTTTGAGCCGAGCGTAAAATATGGAGGACGCGGCGGTGAGTTAGTCAACGGCGGGAACGAATAGGTCACCCTGAGATTCATGAGGCATCATCGGGAACGAGGAGGACCTGTGTTTTAAGTGATGGCGTGACCTTCAGAGCGGCATCCATCTTCGGCTGCTTGTTCGCTCCCTCGAGATGTCGCTCTGCAGAGGCCGACGGTGTGAACACAAACATCTCTTTTTTGGCCAATAAGAAGAGTCGGGAAGAAAAAATCTGCTGCAAATATATTCGCCAACATCTCTGATAAAGATCCCTTAAATAATGTGCTGTATGTAATAATCTGGATATGCTCTGGTTGTGCAAAACAAACTAAATGATGCAGATTCAAACCCGACTTTTAAGCCCTTAAAAGCATCAGAAGTCCTTAAAACGCTCCCTCCAATCCCATGAGAAGACAGATATTTGTATTGCATTTTTCAAGCTGGGAGCTCAAAGTGCTTTTCACGCACAACATAAAAGAATCAGAAATTAAAGGAATTTCAAGAACAACAGAATATAAGTGCACAGTTCAATTCAATCAACCAAAAGGTAAAACAAATGAAACTATTAAAATTGACTTAATAACAGGTGGGTGCACAACAGAGCTGTTTTATGTGGACAAATCAAACTAGTTGTTAGCTGTAAAAATGTGTCTCTAAAGAGGATTTAAAAGCAGAAAACAGCATCAGTAGATCGAATGCCAACTAAAAGACTGATTCAAAACTGAGTACAGAAAATGTAAAACAAAAAGTTCACTGGTGTGCTCTGGTGTAAAGCCTTGTAAGTTATGAATAAAATGCATTATAAAAGAAAGTGGTCACCGGCGCAGGGGGATGAGATGATGATGAGGTCTAGAATAAACATTCAATCTCAAATATATCTTTTGCATTTCTACACTGCTGTTTCCTGTCACTTATTTACCCACATATAAACCTAAAGGGGCGTATCTGTGATAAGTTAAAAGAAAAAAGCAGATAGACTGGACAAAAATATCAGTTTGGCTCTAGAAAGCAGTAATTCTGTGGTCCAGAGATCCTGAGATTTTCCCTCCAGCTGCTGCAGGTTCACATGTTTGGTACCTCCGGCTTTGCTCATCTGTTCATTTTCTTGCATATTTATTTGTCCAAAGACGAAGCCGAGCGCACCATTGTTTACCCGCCTCCATTGTGCTCTGACGCAAACTGCCTCAGCTTGGACCGGTTGCGTTTTTTTTTTTTTTTCTGTACCGCAGACGTCGGCCCTCATGACACTCGCCCCGCGGTGCGTCTCAGCGAAATCCAACAGTGAGCATCTGGAGCAGATTTAGCATCCGAATCCCAGAGTCCCTTTGATGGGGCTGGGAGCGTAATGGATCTGAATTCCTGCGGCGTCCTCTGGGTGCCACGGCTGTTGAATCGCTGGCCCTTAGCCTAGCGTCAGCGACGTGATTGGTGTTGTGATTCGAACGCTGCAGTGCCTGTGTATTAGCAGGGATGTACTCCCAGCTTAGTGGGTTTTTTTTCCTCCTTCGACCCCCAGCGTCAAAGGGAGCTTGGGGTGTCACTTCACTAAACCCTAAGCCCCCCCACACTTCTGCTATCAGTATTAATTTACCACCGAGAGTTTCACACCAGCTTCTAGTTAAAGGCATGGCGATAAGAGGGGAAATTAGTCACAAGTGGAAGACTATCGCCGGGGAAAGATTTATACAATTTATTCCATGTAGGTCACCAAACTGATACGGCTTTTTACGCACAAAACTGGGTGGTAAAGTGGCGGCTTTCTCACACTGGAGATCCCCGGCAGTTCTGCTTCATCACTGCTCTCCATTATCGTGATTAAAAGTGGGCTCACCAGGGATAAGTTTGAGGAAGTTAGCACCGATATGGGTTTTTTTAGTGCAACTGAACAAATAGTAGCAGTAAAGTAAAAGTACTAATTGTGAGGACTTAACGATTACATGCAACTCTGCTAATTCTCCAAACTTTCACTTTTTGAAGACTCTTAGGATCATTTAAAAAGCTGCATTTTGGTTGAATGAAACAAGACTTTGTGCTTCCACCTGACAACACAGAGGTTACGGTCTTATTAAATTCAATGTGCAAATACAGTAATAACTGAGTAAAAAAATAAATAATGTAAAAACCTGAGATAAAATCACTCAGATTACTCCAAAACTACACCTAAAGACTTTTGATTGCCTTGACACCAAAACTGAGATATGCTGGGAGACGTGAGGTTATGTGAGGCCGTCATGAACTAATAGGTACCAATGCAGACTTCCATCAATGGGTTGCATGGCGAATGAACAAAATTTGGAAAAAGGTTTTTTATCAGTTAAAAAATAGTTGATTTTACAACACGGAGACAAAATGATAAAGTTATTAATACTCTGACACACAGTGAGACATGAGAATAAAAAGTAAAACACACCTGTTGTTTCTTTATGATCAATTAAATAATTATTTCCCCTCAACTAATCAATCACATATGTTAGCACACTTGAAATGCATGTGCTAAAAAATGATGGACTTGTCCTTTAAGCGAAGCATTTGCCTAAATGCGCGTATAAAACTGCCTGCATGAAGCACAGAGCTGCGTCTTATCCGGCTTTGTGATTTCCATGTGAGGCACGTTAACATTCGCCGGTGTTCATTACGCTTCCCGCACGCCGGCTGCAGAGCGAAATCTATGCGTATACAACGGGGAGCTTTTCAGCATCGCCTCACTATTGTACATTATAATGCCATTATAATTCCAATTGCACCTGTGTTCAAGCTTTTGGGCCCTCGTGTAATGCGATTAGCAATTCCAAATAGCGCCGTTTGAGGGTTAGCTGATAGCCGTGCACTGTGAATTATGATTCCTGTGGCATTTTTTTTTGCATATCCGTATATGGGAGGGTTAGCTTTTGGTGTTAGCATTAGCGATTCTGACAGTGTATAATGTGCAGGGGGAGGGCTGGCTGTTAGCGCTGCGTTAGCCGCTGTGTGTTGTGATTCCCGCGGTGTAGCCGGGCCCGGGAGCCATGCGGCGTGTGACGGATCGTCCCAGGTGGTGGGCTGTCAAGACGGGGATCAAAGAGCAGCGGAGTGGACCTCACACACACACACACGCATGCACACACACCTTTGCGGACACGTTCCCTGCAGTTCCACCTGTTTAAGAGTCAACAGTACACACTGTCGCACACACACACACACACACACACACACACACACACAAAGCTGCAGAAAGCCAATAAGAGTATTATTTTAAGTGCATGTCAGCATGTGCACTCTTTATTTACAGAGATGCATACCTGTGCGACAACCTTGAGCAGGTGGAAAAAAACCTCTGCAGACTGGCGTTAATAAGCTCTTTCCATCAATTAATGTGTGTGTGTGTGTGTGTGTCTCTATCTCGCAGCAAGCACAAACATTTACCTGAAGGCCGAGAGGGCTCAGAACGGGCAGATACACTCTCTGATCACTCTCTTGTGCTGTTGAAGATACACTCTGCTTGGACTGAAGGACACTCGAAAACACACACCAGAGATGCACACACACACACACACATACACACACACACGTACACAACGTCGGAGTGAAGGGAGGAAAATCTATTAGGCATTAGACGCTGATATGTGTGTGTGTGTGTGTGTGAGACAGGAGATGGGATGGGACGTGGGAAAGAAGCAAGACACAAAAAAAAAGAAGAAGAAGAAGATGCTGTGAGTGGAATAGAGAGCAGAGGAGGAGGAGATGCTTGTTCATAAATGCTTCATGGCTGCTGAAGGGGGCCTTTGACTGAGCGGCCTCTCGCCTCTGTCAACACATCTGCCCCCCTTCCAACAAACAGGTCGACCCCCCGGCTCCACGGCATCTCAGGACCGCGGGGGGAGCTGAGGAGCCGCGTTTCGCTCTTTCGATGTCGATATCGCCTTTTTTTTTTTCTTTTTATTTCTAGGCCATGTTGAACACGTCAGATTTTTTTTTTGTACATTTAATTAACTAACACTTCTTTTTCTTTTTTTCTGGTTAATTTTTCCATTTTTAAAAAAGGAACATCATCCCTCGCCGCAGAACAGGCGCGACGAGGTGAGCCTGGCTTAATCTACTTGAAAGACTTTCATTAGCCTTTAGCTTCTGCCCTGACGTCCTCTTCCTGTCAGAGGAAATATTCAGTAAAACTTAAATATCTTTGGCATGTGGAGCCCGCAGGTGCGAGCTCGGCATCGAATCACGATCATCAATCATGACTCTGACGAGGAGATTTCAGGGTGCAGTGAAAACTTTGGAAACTATTTTGACTATGTGAGTCTTGGTTCCTAAAATAATGCACGACCGCAGGAGTCAACTGAGCTTGCATTTTCTCTGTGTGCTCACTTATTATCGCCCCCCCTACGCTTGCAATAATTGGCAAAAAAAACCCACCCCTGCTATGGTTGCAGTGAGTGGGCAGGGCTGCAACAACACCGGCAGGAAAGTAAATAATCAGCGTCTAGAAAAAAAATATTAAAGGCTGCTGAAACTGAAAAATACACGTAATACTGAGCCATCAGCCGTCCGTGGGCTCTGTCATACGTCCAGAAACTGATTTTATTAAAGGATTTGTTAGCAAGATCAGAATAACGAGGGGGTGTGTGATTGTTTATCGGCAGGTTCCTCCTAAATTCTTGGTTTTGGATTGGATTCTTGTTGCTTTTTTTGCAAGTTTGCACATGCTGCACAAAACATGCTGCATTTGTTCATCACAGGTTGCATATGTGAGTGCAATATTGGTGTATTTGAGTGATATAAAGGGATATGTGGAGGTAAAATAATCTGGTATTTCATAAAAAAAGCAAAGTTTGAAACCAATGTTTTTCTCAATATTTCACCTCCCGACCTGTAAGATTTATCTCTGGGGTCCAGACCTGCAGCTTTATTCAAATGTTTTGGGGTTGATTCGGCACAGGCGGAGGAAAAAAAATGAGGTAGACGACGGTGAAAAGGAGGAGTGATGCCAGCAGAAGGGTGGATACATGGTTTATTAAAAGGTTGGGGAAAAAGAAAAGAAACAGGTGTGTGTGGTTGGGGGTGTATCAGAGAGCTTCACCTTTACGCCCTCCCACCCGAGGCTCACAGCGACTCCCTCTTCTCTTTCTCCCTCCATCACTACGACTCCTTCTTTTCCCTTCCCCTTCCTTTTGACCCCCCCAGGGGCTCCGCTCCACCGCTGACCCACATTAACTGCACTCTCCTGCAATTACAGGCCTCTGGGTGGCACGGGATAACACACTGCACCTCTGCTCGACTCCTTAAAAACAAAACGCCCCTTAATGTGTATAACTTGTGTGTCAAAGAGTGGCTGAGTGACAGCAGGGAAAAAGGAAAAATGAATTTGACAGCGCAATAAAGAGCAGATTGTCAGATGGAAAAAAACAGGGAGAGGATGAGCGGATGGCTTCAAACAATGCTGCATTTTCTGACGGGCGTCTGGCTGATGTTCTAATCCTGTCAGCGCAGGAACCCGTCCAGCTTGCGGCACTTCACAAATCTATACAATCCACTGGTTACTTTGGTGGAAAAGCACCAATGTCATCCCTCCTCTGCTCTCCCAAATCCCTCCCTCCCTCACACACTCCCTCCCCTCGCTGCAAACACAACAAGAGCACTTTTCCGGAAATCAAAAGCTGCTTTCTGGCTGACCCCGAAGAAAAAAACTAACAAAAACTGCAACTTCCCTCATAACCGAGCAACTCTCTCCGTCGCCGAGGCATGCAAAAGTATAAACACGGAGAGTGAAAAAAAAAGAGAATCCGCACACAAAATCTCCCATTAAAATCCACCTGCAGCTGCTCTCTAATTGGGGCCTGGGTAGCCGGCTTTAAAAAAACAAAAACCTAACGTCTAGTTAAGGCGATATAATTGGCCGCTCTGCTTTAGGAAAGAATGAAATAAATCAGTTTTCTGTCTCAGGTCGGCCCCCGTCTCAACTGAATCCATTAGAGCAGATAATTGTCTTGGACGGCGAAGGAAGCGCTCGCTCGGCGTTGCCACAGCTGAGCGGGAGGACGCAGTTGGCTTGTGTTTTTTTTTTTTTTGTCACACCGGATGTCAGCCATTGGACGCCGCAACTAAGTCGAGGGAGAGATTTTCATCTGAGCAGTGATCGAAAATCAGGCGGCCGTAATCTGCCTGCATGTGTTTATCTTCTGGGCTGGAAATTATTTACCAAATCTTCATTGGATTTTTGTGGGGGTTTTTTTTCAGGTTAGAAGGAGATTAAAAAGAAACACTTATCAGGAATAACATCACCTCTCAGTATTGATTGTACCTTTTTGTTTTCAAGGTGGTTTATATGAAGGAGTTGTGACATCCTTTCTAACTATTGTCGCCGCTAAACACTTCCCCAGAGATAAGCTGTCAATCAGGCGGCGTGGGCAGCGGCGCGTCGTCGTCTTTTTTTTTCTCCTCCTCAGATTTGAAGGTTTGATTTTTTTTCTTACAGGTGGCCCTTTTGTCTTCCTCCTTTCAGCCACCGTGTTGCGGCTGTAGGTTGGATCTCTTTTGTGTGCCGCAGTAATCAGCAGAAAAAAAAAAAAAAGGTGACTCATTTCTGAGACTGATGGAGAGAAAATATCAAACTGCGATTTTGCTTTTAAGCAGCAAATTCCTCGTCTGTAGGACCTGGAGCTGACCGTGACTTTGCTTGGTTTGGTTTAGACACAAACACAAACTTTGCTTTAGCTTTCGGGTTAAAAATCCGTTAAAATTCTCCATGTTGGACGAAACCATCCTTGCTGTTTCCTGACTTTTACTTCTACTTATGATTTTCCCATCTCAACTTTCTCCCAGGAAGCAAATAAGCATCCGTCCATTTCTTTCTGCACACGCGCTCGTGCAGGAAAATCCTCTTTTGATGAGCAAAACAACGAACCCCACGCCTTACATGTTTCACAGTCAAAATTAAAAAGTTATCTAAAGCTGTGAAGGTCTCTTAAGAAGTGCAAATAGTTCAGAAAATTTCACTGGACGCAGCTTAAGATGCTGTTAAATATTTCACGATTTCTGTGTTATTTCCAAGTCATGAAGACAACATTCAATAATCTCACATCTCTCTAAATCCTCTATATTTGTCACCACACTGTTAATGACTCTTTTACCAAATTACACACAGTCCTTTTTCTCTTTAGATTTATGTTTTTTTTTAATACTTTGAATGATTTCCAGGCCGCACTGTGCTCGGGGGTCTCTTACGTAGGATATAGTCTGTTAATGAAGACATTAAACTTATTCCGTGCACGTGAAGTGTGTGAATTTCAGTGTCTCGGTAGCTCTCGTGTGGGCAGGCTGTATCATTAAGATAAATGACATCGTGTGTCCCCTGCCAAACACACACACACACACACACTACACACTGCAACAAACCCGTCATCATGGCGCTTAAGGTTGTGTTTTAGCAAAAGGACCATTTTCTGTTTACCCCTCTGGCTCTCTTTGTCTCATTCTCTCTTTATCTCTCCCTCCATCTCTATCTCTCTTTCAGCACAAAATGCCAAATTGCTCCATTTCTCACCCCCCCTCCCCGGCTCATCCACTCATCTAACTCATCTGTTATTAACTCCAAACACATTAAACCAACAGTATTAACCCAAACACATTAGCGCCACGATGCCAAACCATTCCCCAGACCGTCTAGAATCAGACACACACACACACACACACACACACACACAGCCTAAGTGCACACACACACTACACACACACCTGGGTCAAACTGCAAAATGGATTCTGTGTGACGCACAGACGCGGAGCAATTTAACGCTTTAGGGCCAAAAAAAACAACAAATCTGGGAACTTATTAAAGGAAACCAAGCTGACTCTCAAATTACTCCCTGTGATTGATTAGGTTTTGGCTGCTAACTCGCCTAAAACAGGCTGAAAGAAGATCATTTAAAGGATCTGCAATATGGTTTTTTGGATGCTGACACATTTGGAAAGATGATCATTCATTCCCAGAAAAAAATACCGTGTTTGCTGGAGGAATTGCCCGCCACGTGACGCCGGGATGATGACAATAATAAAAAAAACAGGAGGGGGGGGGATTACACTGATCCACAGATATCCACTTTCTGGTTTGATGTGCAAAAAGTCTTATTCCAGCCGTAGCTCTGAGCGAGCATTAAGTCTCCAGTTTTATCTCCCATGTGCTGTAATTAATCATTAATTCACGAACAGCCGTCGCACTCCGACGTCTGCCCAAGTCTGACTGGCGTTTTGAAATATTAATCTTGGACATTTCGGGGAAGTAAAAAGGAAAAGAAAAGCAGATCAGTTTAGATGCATTCGTGCCAAAATAACACACAGAGATCCTGAATTTCTTTGTCAGGATCTTGAAGGGAGACCAAAAGAAAAGACCTGATATGGAATCAAAAGTATTTCAAGTTTGGGCTTAAAAATCACGATTATACCTACGCTCTTCCTATATGAAGCATAATTTACTTGATACACTGATTGTATATATACCGACAGACTAAAAGCCTCAATTTCTTTCTTAACTTTCAAACTTTTGTCTTTTTGTTGACGGTGGTCCTTTTTTGGACAAGCCACCGCCGCCGCCGAAGTTTCAGCTAATGAGGAACAAAACAAAACCAAAAAGGAAGGAAACAGAGAAGTTTTTAAAAGCTTATGCAACTTTTTTTTTACTCGTCTCAGCGGGACTAACAAACACATTTAAATCCAAACCACAAAAAAAAGAAAAGAAAAGAAAGAAAGAAAAGTGCACGCCAGGTCGCCATGGCTGGGGCATCAGAACGGGCTCATTTCACTTCAAATGGCCGAGATCCTTATTTCAAATGACGCTTTCGCTAGAGAGGGGCCACGGTTTTCCTGACACCGCATGAAATTACCGGCATTGAAGCCAAGGCGATGGCGGGGGGGCTCTACACGGCTTCTCCAAGTCGAGGAGGGTGCAGATGAGGCCAGTAGCGGCTTACTTAACTACGAGGAAACAACAACAACAGCGGCGCTCAAAGCTCTGCGAATAACAAGGCCGGTAAGAGCCCAATCAAATGCTACATTTCCTCTTAAAACACTCCACCTCGCAATGGCGCAGGACAGCGAGGCCGCGGGGAAAAAAATGAGGCATATAGAGAAAGATTGTCATTCAGAGAGAGGGGGATAAAGATATGGTAGGTGGCTGTGTTTTTCATCCCCGGTAGAAGTGGCGGTGAGCGATACTCTTGACTCATCAACCATAAAAACAACTCATTTCAAGGGTAGTGGAGATGGAGCAGGAGATTTGAGGGAGCTGAAGGACAGGAGGAGCAACTCTGGCAGAGGAGAGAAGGAGTCATCTCAAGGCTAATAACACACAAACACAAAGCGCGTGAAGTGTGTTGGTGTGCAAAAAAAAAAAAAAAATGAAAGAAAGAAAACGAGTTGATTTGGGTCTTGGCAGAACGCTGTCTTAAGGCTTTCATAAGCTCAAATGACTCAGTCAGAATGAAAGGAAGCCAGAGGGGGGAAGAAACACACAGAAAAGAGAAAGAGAGAGAGAGAGAGAGGAAACTAAAAACAGAAACAGGCTGAGATGAAGTGTGTAGGTGCAGAGAGGTGAAGGACGCCGATCAAAATCAGTTTCCAAATGCCGTCTCAGGAGGACGTCTTAATCAGTGTCACCTCTCCAAACGGCGTTAACACTCGTCTGAGTAACGCGAGTTTGCATTTAAACAAAAAAAAACAACAAAGAAATAATCTGGAGTGAAGAGAAAAAAGAAATATCGTGCATGTTTCTTCACCTGTCGCCAATGTTGCCAGCTAATCTGCTTATGTCTACCTGGATCATGATTTTATCAATGTATAAAGAGAACATTCATGCATTTTTCATATTTGCACGACAACATGATATAAATTTGCCATCGGGTCTCTTTTCGACCACCCGCCCTGTGTGCGTTGAACAACTTTCCAGTGTATTTCTATGCTAACATACAATGAAATCAACATTTTCACTGTGAAAGTATTTAAAAGCATTTAAATCACTCAATCCTGCTTGCAGCCAGCAGCAGCTGTAATGTCTCGTTTTTTTCCCTACAACATCTATTTCTGACATCTCTTCTTCATTTTTAGTCAACTTAGAAAACATGGTGGAGGTTTTGGGAAAGATGAAGATCTTGGTTAAACAGCGAAAGCCTCAAAATTATCGATATCCAACCAAAACCCCAATCTTTCCTTTGCCTTATATCAACATTTTAAACTAACCTAAAGCCCTGCGTCATCCAAGTCATGAGCTTTTACAGCAAACCTTTCATCCAGACCTTCTTCTTGTGACGTTTGTGCAGTAAACAAACAAACACATCAGCTCCATTTCCTCCAAAATGTGTGTGACAAAGCAAATTTGACATATTTAAATGTATTTTATTGAATGTAATGCTTCGCTATGTGGATTTCTAAGCATTCGCAGCCACATTAAATCATCACCAGGTGTGTCGAGACGTGTACGATAAAACTGCTAACTCGAGTGTTGACTTCGCTTCGTTCGCTTTCGGCCCCGCTGATTCGAATTCAGTTTCAAACTTCTCCCGAAAATTTGCTTTACAGTTGGATGGAGGCGCCGCGTCTCTCCCTCCCCGACGTCCTCTCTCTCTCTCCGTCTCGCTTTACTTTCCTCCCACTCTCCGTGTCTCATCAGGAGTGTCATCAGCCCCCACTCCGGTTGATGCCTGTTAATATGGCAGCGCTATTGTCTGCCCGTTCGTTGCCGCTGTCTCTATTGTTTGCTCTCGCACTTGACGAATTCATCAAAGACAAAAAAAAAGAAAGAAAGAAAGAAAGAAAGAAAGGGAATGGGAGAAAATAGCTGCAAATCATGTGGTTTCGCACAATTGACTGTGTAAGTCTGGCTGGGCGAGTCTTTGTCTTCCAGCGGTGCACGAAATGTGTGTTTGCTTGTGTAATTTTTGCACATATATCATTTGTTCTGCCATTAACTAGGTGGGACAGCCCACTCAGCCTCCGACTGCCGCGTGGAGACGTGTGCGCACAGTAAGTGTTTTTGCATTCGGGTTCATGGGAGTGTAATAAAAAGAGTTTGTGCGAGCGTCTATTAGCGTATCAGTTTCCATTAAATCCTTTACTTCAGTTAAGGTAGCGGCAATAAATGAATAACAGCGATGACGACTGCCATGCTTTCAGATGAAACAAAAGGAAAAAGTGAAAAAGGGGGGAAGGAAAAATGAAAAGAGAAGGAAAATGAGGAAAAAAAGAGGCAAGAGAATAAAGAAAAACATAAATAAGGAGGAGGAAGATGAGAAAGCAAAGAAAAATAAAGCAAGATGGACAAGAAAAGTGAAAAAGGAATGAAAATAAGATGGAAAGTAAAGAAAGAATAACAGAATAAAGGATAGAAAATACAGGAGAGGAGTCAAAATGGAGAGAAAGAAGAACGACTGAAAGAAGTTGGGAAAGGAGAAAGGAAAATTGGGAGGGAAAGATGGGAAAATATGAGAGGAAGCAAGGAAAATCGAAAGAAAACAAGGCCAAAATATAGGAAGGAAAGAAGGGAGGAAAAACTGCAAATAAAGTCCAGATCTCTAAAGCAGCTTCTTCAGATCAATATAGATCAACATAGTCGGGCAAAAAGAATATTTTTATGATTATTTCCCCCTGATGAAGGTGTGCCGTCGTACCTTTGCTCTGTGGAGGGTTCTGGCTGCGGTCTCGGAGTATGTTGATCTGGTAGACGGCTCCGTACGGCTCGAACAGCTCCTTCAGCTCCTTCTCCGACCAGGAGCGCGGGATTTGGCCCACGAACATCTTGATGGCGTCCGGGTCCGGCTGGTCCGAATGCTCCAGCGCCCCGTTCATCTTCCCGGCCGTGCCGTTACTGTAAAACAGGAGGCAGAAGACAGAAGATTAAGAGCTTGGAAATTTCACCGTCTTTAGACCGATGACAGCCCTGTTTGTCATCTGCAGATGTGCGCTCTGAATTACCTTTAGAGACAAAGTTTTATTTATTTGCACAAAATGAAATCAAGCAAAGGGAGTAAAATGATATATATAATATAGTAATATAGTGTTTCTATGCTGAGAAAACCTGCACAATGAAAATTTTTCAGAAGCTAAGAATAACCGCTTTGCTTTGCAGCGGAAAGATCTTCATTTTATCTGAAAAAATTAAAAATCAGCAAAATTGCTGATACATGGTTTTCACCTGACAGGGACAAGTAATGTGCAGAGAAAGGGAGGGAAAAAATTAAAAAAGGGCAATCATCTCTGCCAAAACAGTGGAAAGCAATATTCACGAGACAAAAAGGAACATAGAAAAACACCCCCAAAAAAATTAGAGAGTTCAAATCAAACACACAATTACACGCTGTGAGCTGATTTTTAACCAAATTAGAAAAAAAAGGACCCGAGTATCTGATTTAGAATAGATGAGGGTTAAAAAAAAAGTACAAAATGTCAATGTCTCGAGGCCGTCGAAGGGACG
Source organism: Scortum barcoo (assembly GCA_023238725.1). Taxonomy (NCBI): domain Eukaryota; kingdom Metazoa; phylum Chordata; class Actinopteri; order Centrarchiformes; family Terapontidae; genus Scortum; species Scortum barcoo. The sequence continues at coordinate 2,927,501 of CM041540.1, forward strand.
CGGAGATTCAGAGAGAGCCACACTAAGAAAAACCTTCTCGGGTTTGGGGGGGGGTCCTCAGCAGTTTCTTACAGCTCTCAGTGCTGTTTTACAGAGTGATACCCCTGAAACGTCACGCTGACCCCTAAATGTGGACGTTTAACGGCAAAAAGATGCAGCGACGGCTTTATCCAGGATGCCAAGTATGTCCACACTGCAGGACTACGCTGATTTTATTGCTGGAAATGGAGAGCGACACACAAAACACAGCTACGCGCATCTGCAGCATTGCCACGAGATCTGCCGTTGCACGAGCCGCGCTGCTCTGTTTGTGTATGTTTGCACGCATGAACGAGTGGCGGGTAAGCAGCGTGCGGCGTGTTAATGTGAGCTTGTATGTGGTGGATTAGGCCTGCAGAACCAGTACAGTCGACCTCCAGGTCCTCTAACAGGACACAGATGCTTACACGCCGATCGCTCTGCTTACATTTCCACATCTGGAACGCATACGAGATGGAGGTGAAGTGCTTTCTCCTCTTTTTTTTTTTTTTTTCCATCGCCGCGGAGCCACAAACACTTATCTTCGCAAAACACACCCGTCCGTCCACGTGTTTGGAATGCAAACATCGGGCGACGGCCGCGTCTTTCTCTCCTGGACGAATAAAAGGCAAGTTAAGACTTTCCAGAGCGAGGCCCCAGGAGATGACAACGGCACCCGGGAAGTGCGACACACACAAAAAAAACCACACGCACACACATCACTGCCATCAAGGCCTGTGGTCTATTTAAGATGGCTGAAAAACCAATTTAATGAAACCAAAGTCAATGGCTGTGCCGCTTTATTGCTCCACTTTCCCTTTTGTTATTCTCGGCAGGAGAGAGAAAGAGCATTATCTTAAGAGGCAAAAACAAAACAAAGCCAAATCCCAAGCTTGGTTAGCTGACAACACTAATACCACCCTATAAAACTCAGCGAGAGGAGGGAGAGAAAGAGCGAGGGAGGGAAGGAAGGAAGGAGGGAGGGAGGAGGAGAAAAAGGGGAGATATGGGGGGAAAAAAAAAGCATCCAGACCTTTGAACGCGGGCCATCCATCTTTTGCAGAAAGAGCCAAGGCGCTCAGCAGAAACGCCCAATTCTTTAAAGGACTTAAAGGACATGTCAAATACAAACGCCAGAGCCGGAGAAGGAGTCAACGAGCCAAACCCGTGCTAACAGTCCTCGGGGCAACAACCGCTCCTCGCTAAGCTGTCCGATAAATCGCGGAGGGGGGTGGCGGACGGGGAGGGCGGCCTCGGCGTAGTAAGGGAGCCCCAAGGGTGGCGGCTGATAAAGGTGGAGAGGGGAAAGGCATCGGCGACGCCAAGGAGCTACTGCCCCTATCACCGGCTGATGTTTAGGCACATCAACGGGAAGATGGCGGCGGTCGCTGGGTTCAGACTGCCGCACATCATCCCTTCGGCCTCCGACACACACAAACACAGAGCTGATGTGTGTGTGGAGGCAAAATCAAGGGAGAAAGAATAGCTGGAGACAATCCCTCATTGTTGGCTGTTTATGTGAGGCCAGCGGGGACCGAGCGAGTCCACGAGACAATGGTCAGAGTCAGAGCAGCGCCTCGCCGTCCGCCCTGCGCTCCCCGCCGCCCCCCCCGGGATAAGACAATGAATGGCCTCACACGCTCGTCGGCCATAAGGCATACGGACGCTCACAGGAGTGTCTTGTGTGGACTCTTGTGCGTTTTCTCTCGAGGTGCTTTGGAAGCGGGCGACTCCACTCCACTACAAAGGAATGAGCGCCTCTTCCATCGCCCCCGTGGCCAAGACTGACAAGGTGTTATTGCAAGCAGACACAGCTTCCGCAAGCTGATGTGTGTGTGTGTTTGTGTGTGTGAAGCTCAGCAGGAGAGTGTCCTGGGGCTCGGATTAAGTCGTTGAGTGGATCCACTCCTGCCACGGCCTCTCCATCTCCCTCCCGCTTTCCCTCTTCTTCCTCTTCTTTTCTCTCTCTCCCTCTCAATTTGAGCCAATTGTTTGCCTTAATGGCTTAACTATTGCTTCCATCACTCTAGTCTCCCTGCAGCACAGGGCTGTGACTGAGGGCTGATCTACACCGTGAGGGTGTGTGTGTGTGTGTGTGTATGCTCAGCCACACTGCAAAAAAAAAAAGTGTCTGGATAGGTCTTTGAAGCAGCTGCTGAGGGCTGTTATTCCCTCACCTCGCGCTCACATTAGACAGCAGGCTCGTTCATCCAAACTACAGCTGCACGACATTGACCATAAAACCTTACGACGCTTATTTATTTATTCATGCATCATCTTCTTTTTTTTTCATTTTCACATTGGCGGCGCCTCAGACCTCCCCCCTCTCTGTTGAAGGGAGCGTACCGGCGTCTCGGCAAACATGCTAATTGGCTCTCTTTCCCGACGGCGAGACGAGCAGTCCCGTATCGACGTGAGTAGCCTAGCTTAGCATAAAGGCCGGAGGAATGTGAAAACATGTAAAAAGTCTAAAATGAAAAAACAGTGTTGTGAATACTGAGCCTCGCTGTTGTCCACCTGATTACATGCACATTAACCAAGTTCCTGTAAAATCCATGCATGCACACAGCGAGTTGGTCATCACATTTCTGCTTTCTTTCCTCACTTTTGAACCACTTTTTCTGGACTGACAGCACAGTAAGATGGTAGATTTTGTACCCGGCAGGTACAATTTCACCTGACAGTGCAAAAGTGTGTAAATTTTATTTAAGAAACTCTGATGTGTGTATATAATGATCAGAAAACAGCTAAACATCATTTTATAAAGTTGTTATGATGTTAGTCGACAAACACTTGCCACTTGTCCAGTATTTTCGTCCTTTATTTTTCTTTATTTTCGTCCTAGCTTTATTTTGGTCTGCACCAACTCCCGGTGGGAACATCTGCTCGACTCTTAGGCTCACCAGCTAGTCGCTTTCTGAAGATACGCTGCTTAGCCGGTAGTTTTTGTATGATCAGAGCTTTTTGCAGAAGTGGCTCCATGGAAAGAAGACTGGCGAGAGAGATGAAACCGAAGCAAAACTGTGGTGCTGAAGGCCGTAAATGCAAAACAATGAATCCAAAAAATGCTAAAAAGCAACATAGAGCTGATATATCAACTCAGTGATTGTGTGCCAATCAATATGAGAGGCCCAACAATAAATAGTTAAGTATATATGGTGGAGAAATTTAGAAACACGAGCTCTGTCTCCATGGATGAGGAGCAAACAGTGACAGCGTTGAGCTACCTGGAACATATTAACGGGCCTCTGTTTGCCTTGTTCACAGCTGGAGTGCAACAGGAAGCCAGGTAGGAATGTGCAACAACAAAAAAAACAATGGCGGGAGAGCGATGGGGAGGGTGAGTGAGGTAGGCAGGAGTGGGAGAGAGAGGAGAGAGAGGGTGGAGGAGATGGATGCAGATGAGCCAGGTCTACGAGTAAGCACAGCTCAGAGCTCAGCATGGGCTCTCTCTGAAACCAGCCGCACGTACACACATTCAAACACACACATATCGCACACATGCATACACACATATCGCACACACGCATACACACATATCGCACACACACATACACACATATCGCACACATGCATACACACATATCACACACATGCATACACACATATCACACACATATCACACACATGCATACACACATATCACACACATGCATACACACACAGGCTACAGTTCAGGCTGGCTGCGTTGATCCCCCTGCTGTTTTTCCCTTCTGTTTCTGCTCTAAAACACACATCCTCGCTGACTCCCTTAACCCCTCAATTGCAGCACACACACATGCACACACACATGCACACTTCAGTGGGTTCGTGGTAGGGCCGAGCTGTCGCACACTTCTTCTCATTGGCAGCGTGTTTGCAGGATGTGTAACGGTCCCACAGGGGAACTAATCTTGTTGACAAGCAGAGTGAGAAACATCAGTTCCCCCCCGAGGGAGCGGGGCGACCAAGGTCAGCTAAACACACGCACACATAAACACACAACATGTTTACACACACACACAAACCTGGACAGTCACATAACCTCACACGTGCACACCTTGACAGATTCTCGCAAGAACTTTCACACGGACACAAAGAGACACCAAATGTGGAGGATGCTGAAACAGAAGTGCTCACACAAACACACACACACACAAAGGCTGAGCTATACGTCAATATCACTTGCAGGGGAAATGCATCATCACGATATAATCGCATCATATTATTGATTGCAAAATGTTGTTGACTATATCACTGACTGGGGTTCAAATTTACATTAAAAATAAAGATTATTTTTCCGTTTTTGTCCCCAAGTTCTGGTTTTTCCAATAAAAATGCAACGCTGGAATCAGATTCTGATGGCAGTCGGTGGGTGGTCTGATCAAACCACGACCCACACAGTCCTGATTAGATGAGTTTTTTTGAATGTTAAACACTTAAATGATACCTACATTTCTTTTTTTTTCTTTTTCACTTTGATTGTTGCTTGAATCATGAATATTTAAAGCTGCAGTGAAAAAGTGTGAAGCCAGGTTTTCTGGCTTTAAATGGCCTCTCCTCCTCCTCCAAAACAACAAAACCCCACTTGAAGGCACAAGATGGTCCCGAGAGGCGCCGACAAACCGACACCTGCACGCAAACGAGCAGAGAGACATCCACGTCTAGAAAAAAAACAAAAAAAACACACACATTATTCATTTCATAGTCCTGAATATTTTTTTCCGCGGCTGTATTGAACTGTAAACAAGATTAGCAACTTCGCCACAACACACCATAAGAGGCGTGCTCCTGAATCCCGCTCTGTAACTGATTTTGTCACCGGCAGCGCGAGGCGGATTAGTGACTCAAACTAAATGAGCGGCATACTGTATCGACTGATATATTTGGAGCGCTTTTAGTTTTTCCTGTAACCGAGTTACGGCGAGGTAAACCGGCTCCCGGGGGCCCTGTTGGAGCCAAACGAGGGAGTGTGATATTGCCTGTGATTCACTTGAACTTTACAATAAGCAATATCCCGCCCACCTTGGGTACAGCAGTGGGACAACAGCCACCGGTGCACGCGGGTACGGCGTGTTTCATACGTTCATTATCAATATTTCTCTGCTGCGGGGCGAGAGGAGCTTTGATGGAGCTAGCATCTATGAATAACTGTGACCAGCTGAAGGAACTGGGTCTGTGCAAGACTTTATGATTGCCTTTATGAGTGTATGTGTGTGTGTGTGTACGCATTTGTGGTCGCCATGGAGACGAGGCGGTACATGCGACGCGGGGAAACGATCAGATAAATGTCACAGCAGCTAATGAAGCTGCACCGGTGCCCTGACGCTCAGCTAGCTCTGCGCTAACGAGCTGCCGCGCGCCCGCCGCCCACTAATGAGAGGAGACACACACAAGCACACACACACACACACAGTATGTATACACACACACAGCATGAGGACAAACACACTGCCGCATGACACACGTGGATGCAAGTGAAATGGCTCTCATTTTGCTCCTTTCTGTCTCATATTTTCCTGCACGTAGAAAACACCGGAGGAGTCCACGCCGTTTCCACGGAAATAAAGCTGCCTTGTTGGATGCTGCAGCGTCGGGATCTGCGGCGAATAAAGCTGCCTTGACATGTACACTTGAATTATATTGCAAATGAATGTCGACAGTGTGGCGGTGAGGGATGAAGTGAATTCAGTCATTGCAGCAGATGTTTAAAAGACGTGGAGGGAAGTTGTCAGATTTGACCATGCTTCAGCACGGACACAGTTGAAAAAGCTCCAGAAAAACACAACGAGTGAACCTTATGTTTGGGCTGTTGGAGTCTAATTAATAGCTTTGACTTTTTTTGGGGTCTTTTGATTTTTATAGCAAAAACAATCCAGGACATTTTCAGTGTTTAAAACATCAGTCGAGCCAACTAATATTTTAAAATTTAAGGTGGAAACTCTCCTTTCTAGGCTGATAAAATACTATAATTTGCTAAGATATGTGGCTTATGACCTTCTTATGAAATCTTTTGACTTTCTTTGCTGTTACAGCACAAACTCACAGGCAGGTTTGGTCACTTCTGATGGTTTAAATGACCTTTGTTTTGAAAAGTGTGACTTGGCCTCAAACCAATGAACGATTTGAATTGTGCATTTTTAGCTACATGTTCGAAAGCTAAACCTAAATAAATCCAAATATATTTTAATTTGACTAGCTTTGAGAATACAGAAGATCAACTGCATCTGTAGTTAAATCCTTTTTTATTCGAGTTCAGCAGCTCTGAGCACCCTCCATTTTCTATTTGCTTGCGTTCAGAATAATCCGAGCATCGCACGAGGACCTTGTGGCGAGCAGTGTCCCCTTGCAGCGGGAAACACAACGGTGTTTGGAATAAAAAACCCAGGCAACTGTCACCTCAAACAGATCCCGTTCCCTCTGAATGCATTTTTCAGTGACAAAACACTAAAAAGGAAAAGAAACAACGAGTGACCATAAATAAAAGGACTGAATGACTGTACGCGCATCACGGCCAAGAACTCAAAAGAAGAACTGAACACTTGAAAATCGGTCTCTTTCTTTTGTGTCTCTATTCATGCAGAAGGTATTTTTTTTTAACTACAAATGCTTGTTTTTGATTAATCAGGTCCTTTCAAAGAGGATACAAATCTAGTTTACACCCCGTCTGTGTGTTATTTCATTTTTATCTCATTTAAGAGGGGACAATGCGCATTAATTAACATGAGGCCCGTCGCGTAGATTTATCCTTAAAGGCCGATTCTCATCCTGGCATAAAAACATCGACACACAAAAAGAGCACAGGCGAAAGGTAATGCGGCGATATAACAGCCCCTCTTGATCGTCACGGTGTATTTAAATTGTGTGCCGCCGCTGCCTCCTGCACTCGCGCAAACTCCCCACGTACTTGAGAAACAGCGAGGTGAAGAGCGCTGTCACATGCGGAGGAGGAGATCCGCTCAGAGTGGAGCTGAACCCTGAACCGTAGAGGAGTGCCATCTGCATTATACACAGCACCGTGCACGTGTTAGAAGACTGAAGACCTTTGGATCTAAAGAAACACTCGATAGGGTCGTGTTATTGTTGGTGCAAGGTCTAGTGCTGCAACAACAAATCATGTATATGTATGATGAACACTTTCGACTGTATCGTAAAGTTGTAGATTCCTGGATGTCATTGCTTTCCATTCATTTCTAAGGGTCATCACTTTGCACAAGAGTCTAATAAATCAATTAATCCAGAGCTAAAACCGATTAGCTGAGCTTACAGTGATGGAAAGTGTTCGCTTCTTTCTAATGTACTTATAGATATATTGATTTTTAGTGTTCAGCTGATGAATCCATAAATAATTCAGTAAAATAACGCCATGGTGTGTGTATTTACTCTTCAGATGAACTTTTATTGGAGGTTAAACCGAAGCGGGACAGTGTGAAACGTCTTTCCTGCCGCCTCCTATAAATGAATAAGGATACAAATTTGATCTGATCGCCGAATATCAATAGATCCGTATCCGCTGGGAGCGTGGGTGCGCTACGATCGGCGTGTTTACCGGGGGGATGAGGAGATTCTCTCATTGGAAAAATTGAAAAAGCGGGCTTAATGGTGGCACCGTGGGGAAGGTCGCGGGGGTCGCTGGGATCGATGGTCTTATTTCTCCCAGGTGGGGCTGCGAGAGGGCGAGATTTCACGCACATCTGGACACCAACTTTTCAAGCTTGCACAACTGAAGAAGATAAAAATATTTCCACAAAAAGAATGAAGTGGCCTTGATGTTTTCCTATTTTGTATTTTGGAAAAACCTGCCTCAGTTTGTCCCACTTCTACTTCAGCAGTGCACTTTCTAGAATTATCTCCCTAAAATTATGCTTTCTAACACACGTCAGCCCGACCTGGAGTGTCTGTGTGTGTTTATGTGTGTGTGTGTGTGTAATGTGTAAATGTGTGCGGCACGTGATAGAGGAAAAGGAAGGGGAAAGGGAATTAGAGCATCTTAAAGCCTCAACACCAGATTGGTCAAATCCAGGCAGCAGCAGCAGCAAAAATTCCTCCCTAATCTTTTAGCACACTTCCTCTCTTCTCCTTCCTTACCCCCCGTCCCCTCATCCCTATCTTGTTGCTATGGGAACAGCAGTGTCGGAGGGCGCATGGGTAGCCGGGGGTACCGGGTGTTGGGGCTGGCAGGTGTCTTCTTGGATGACAGCGCACACACACTGTCGCCCTTTGACTCTTTGTTAGATTTCAGTGTATCACCTGTGTGTGTGTGTGTTATTTTCTTATCTCTTGCTGGAAAAAGTCTTCAGCTCACTGTCTCTCCTTCTCCATCACCCCCCGTCTCTCTCTCTCTCTTTCAATCTCTCAATCTCTCATGTTTGCGGGCTTAATGAGAAACAGCTTGTTTGTGGTGTGAGTTTCCGTGCGTGCGTGGCCGTGCGTGCGTGCGTCCGCGCCGCGATGAAATGGCAGCGGCTCTGATTGTCTGGCATTGCACTGCGGCCCCGCATTCTGCCAAAAGTCATCATCTGTCTCGCCGACGGGGATGATGGCCCATTTGACTAATGCTTCTCCACAAAACAGGCCAACAATGCTGATCCAACTAACAGAAGAAAGAGCAGGAAAAGGGAGGGGGGTTGGAAATTGAGAAGGGGTTGGTGGCGGGATGGGGGTGGGGGTGGGGCGATCATATTAGGTTGGTACCGCTTCAATTCAACCAAACCAGATTTGGGACGCTGGTCAAAAAAAAAAAAAAAAAAAAAAAAAAAAGAAGTCACCGGGGCCTTTAGAGCATCCTTTGACTGTGTGTTTTTGTGTGTGTGTTTTTTTTCCAGTGAATCCTGTTTTGTGTACCTGTGTAACACCTCCGCCGCTGTGCCCCTGCTCGAACAATAAAAATAAATTCCCCCCCGGTGTGTTTCATGCACATCGGTCGTGACACCTCTAAAGGGGACGACTGAGCAGAAACCACAGGGTAGAGGCAGAAAATGGCGTAATAAGGGGCAGCGGAGAGAGACAAAGGAAAAACAGAGGGCGGTGGGGGGGAGAATGGCAGCCGGTTGTCAGCGACAAAACGCTGGCTGACTTAACAACGTGGGTGCATTTGTCGAAACCGGCCCCGGCACAATTACGTCCCATTGTGAGCAAACCTCGGCGCCATTTGCGGCACAAAGGTTACCGGAAGCCCGGATGTCGCCTCTATTACCATTTGGCATGGCGAGGCTGCTGTTTTCTGTTTTCATAAGCGGCGCCAATAAAAGCCACGTGGTCTTGTTGGGTTCCCGCGGCGAGGACGGACAGAAACCTGTGCCTCTCGAAGCTTTAATAAACCGCCATTACCGCTCTTTATACACACACACACACACACACACATATGACCTCAAGCATGAGCCGTGGGGTGGAAGGGGAAGTGAAGAGGTGAAGTTGAACACGGCGGAGACAGACAGCCAGGGGAAACCTACTTATTGGCCTGCATAGGAAGTGGCAGTGTTTCCTCTGTGTGTGTGTGTGTGTGTTGCTGCATGAAAAAAAAAAGAAAAAAAAAGAAGAAGCCCAGCGGCGCGAGGCAACTTTTCTCTTCGAGGACACATCTGCAAGCTCTTGCTCGTACTGTAATTTCCCTCGTACATCATTTCATGGTGGCTGCAGCCGAGTGTGTTTTGTGCGTTTGACCTCGGGTTCCCTTTAGATACACGGTGCAACACGGGCATTTTGTCCACATGTACGAGGCATTCTTCAGCATCTCTCTCTCACACACACACACATTGGATTGAGCGGCCCGGGCTGCTATCCAGCGTCTCCGTGCTGCCAAGTCCATCCGCTCGTTTTTCCCTTCGTCCCTCAGTTTCTTTCTTTCTTTTCTTGCCACTTTTTTTTTCCTTTTTATGACTCCCTTTCACTTTTTCACTTGTGTCTCGGGACATCTAATATTTTGAAACATCAACACAGACATCAGTGGTTTTTAATCCAATGGAAACATGACGTATATAATTTCATTTCCCTCTCGGAAAAGGAGAAAATCCAACACAAATTACCTTCCCTCTCTCAAATTCTTGGTCTTTTAGGAGCAACGGAGCAAACATCAGGTCAGTCAGAACTGAACAAATGTCACAGCAAGTCTTTGCAAACCCACCCTCAGCTGAGAAAAGTCAAATCTGTGCGCAAATAAAATGCAGAAAATAATCTTTTCAGTCGAGAAAAGTCAAAGAAAAGTCTCAAATTTAAGTCAGCTGCCAAGAAAATGCACCTCTTTTGTTCTTAGTACATAATTAAGTGTCAGCTTTTACTTTGATAAATCGGAGAGTCATCGGCTGCCAAACACCTTTAAAATCTTGTGCAGCTGATTTCAGAGACGACCTCACTTTGTGTTTCGCAGCCATGAAGAGTTGAAGAGTGACAAAATGCCCCCCCCCCACCTCTAACACAAACTATCTTTCACGTCACTCATCTGCCCCCTCCCTCTCTCTCTATATGCTCGTCTGATTCCTTAAGCGTGCCGTCAGCATTAAGGAGGAAATCACTTGCACATTGCGGCCCCTGCGATTTCCAATAACTCTGCTCCGTAAAATTACAACAATTCACACTCTGGGCCAAGTTTATAGTTGGGGTGGGGAGGCGAAGGGGGGATGGGACACCTTTGGTCTGTGTTACCTGCCTCCCGGACTTAAAGTGTCTCCAGGAGAGGGGGCCGCAAGAGCCCACCGCAGTGTGATTATGCCTCTAATGTGGTACAGGAGGAGGGGTGTGGGGGGAGGAGGGCGGGGCAGAGAGGAGCGGTGATAGCATTAAGGGATATTAGGGCGGGTGGGGTGTTCATTTTCATTAGGTTTTATGGGTTGGAAAAACATTGTCATGCATACCAATTAGCGCTGGAACAGATGGCTCAATATGGTTAGTATGTTTCGTCACACACACACGAACCTGAAGAGTGTGTGTGTGTGTGTGTGTGTGTGTGTGCGCTGAAGCTGAAGGCCTGACGGTAACAATCCAGACGACGACATCAGGGCCGGTCAACTGGAGGAGAGAGTTCAGCCTGACAGCTGTTTTGAGAGAAAACCGTCCTCTCTCCTCCCTCCTTTCCTTTCTCCTTTCCTTTTTTTTTTCTTTTTTTTTGCCCTCCCTCCCTTCCCCCCTCCTTGGTTTCCTTTTCCTTTCTGCCTCTTGCATCCCAGGTCGGGACCTCTCGAGCAAAATCAAACCTGGATCAGTCTGTTCAACAGTCTCTCAGAGGAGGCAGCCATATGCTGACATATGCTGATGGAGAGGAGAGCGGGGAGAGAGGGATGGCCTCATTATGCGTGTGTGTGTATGTGTGTGTGTGTGAGATCCCAAACACACACCTCAAACCGACACAAAAGTCTGACCGAAAATGATTTTTGAGGGTCAAAAACTCTACAGCTCTGATATTCAGCATCTTACATTTTCTCTCTTTTTCAGGGTTTCGCGTCAGCATTTCCTCCGAAGAAGCAGTTAGGCCGTCAGGAGACACTCACACCGAGGGAATAATCATAAAATATCCCACACAATAACGACCCTAATCAATATAATAATGAACAATATGCTTCTTTCCATTTAGTCAGCAGTCTTTGCCACACGTGAGCTGCTTTTTTATCAATTTTACAATACTAACATGACATAAAAAAGTAAAATACCCATCATATCAGACAGACAGCTCAGTATCCAAACTATAAAGCTTATCGGCCACCAGAGGGAAGAAAATCATCCGAACAAACGGATACACCCGCCGTTATTTCTCCACCTTCATTCATCTTGGAGCCCCGTTTTGGTTTCTACCGAGCCGTTAAAGGCCGCGTTCACACCGGCTGGCGACGCCGGCTGATGACCGAACTGCGCTAAAGTAAATGTGCCATAAAAACCGAGGTGAACAGAGGCTCCATTAAAACGCAGAGTCGGACAATAACTCCACAATAAGACAACGTTTGGGTCCATGAGTCCAACGCTAATATCAGAAGTATTGATTCATGCAGGTTTAAATGGTCGATCCACGCCAAATAAGAAAACATTGACTCTGTGTGTGTTTTTTACTTGTGTGTGTCTGGCTTTTATTTTTATTAGCTCTCATTGAAAGTGCTTTCTTGCAGGAGAAAAGCGAGGTTGGTGGATTATCAGGGACAGCGCTCCTGGAAAGATGCCGTTAAATTTTATTTTATTTTTTTGGAGTGCAAGTTTTCAATGTTTCCTTTCACCTCCTTTGTGTTGAGGTGGCAGCTGCAATCTCGGAGACAGATATCTCGAAAAGCTGAATTAAAAAAAAAAAAAAAAAAAACGTGTGCATGGAAAGATATTACTGGAGGCAAAGTCAGAAAAGATTTTTTTCTTGTTTTTTATAAATTGAGTGAATCGGCCTTTTAACACCCACCCACGCGACCCAAACCCCCCCCTCTTTTGTACGACTCCTTCCTCATCTCTCGTCCACCGCCGCCCTCTCGCTCCTGTTCGAGCGGGGCGGGTACAGGTGCGCCTCCCCGCCCCCCCACCCTCGCTCCAGAGACATTACACTAGCAAACACTTTAGCTGCGGCGTTAGCCACGGCTCAGTGAGTCTGAATGGGGACACGCTAACAGGCTAGCGCTGCAGCCCCGGAGCCCATTGATCTGTGCTGCTCACTAATAACAGGCAGCAGAGACTCCCCGGCTCTCAGGGGCCATTAGGATGCATGAGTGGGAACCGTGCTAAATGGGACAATACACAGAGGTGTGTACAAGGGTAAATACACTCCAGTTTATATGGAGAGGCAGATACACTGCAGGTAAGCTCGACTAACTCCTTTGGCTAACCTTGGCATCGCTTCACTCGGAGTGTTTGTCTTTTTTGCACGTGCGTGCGTGTGCGCCGTGATACAGGGATTAAGTGCGGCGTTACAGCATGACCGAGGTTTCTATATTTAGGGTCGTGCTGTTACATTTCCGAGCCATTATCTGGACCTGTGGGGACAAGCAGGGATTTCAGCACGGCGGAAAACACACACACAGACGTGCACACACACACACGAATACACAATGTGTGTGTGTGGTGTATTTCGGTGCACAGGCAGACCTACATTCGATGTCCTATCTCCTGAACAGTAAGAGGAGAGAAATGGAGAGGCCCTGTCTGCTCTCCATCCCTCTAAATGTTTAATGAACCATCTCCCTCTCTCTCTCTGTCTCTCTCTCTCTCTCGCCCTCACCCATCATCCCTGCTTCATCCTTGTTTGTCTGTCTGTCTCTTCCTGCGGGCTAACAGACGCCGCATATCGGTCGCAGACGAGGTCTGAATGCTGACGAGGCTGGGGAGGAAGGAGGAGGAGGAGGAAGGCTCATCTGCATCTCATTTTCCCCCTCCGTGACTCAGCCTCCCCCTCTGGCCCGGATCCAGCCCCCCTTCGTCGCCAAACACATCATTTGTTCTCACTCAACTTTTCACTTGATGTTTGATATTTTCTTCCCCCCACCCTCCCTTGGCAGCGTTTTCCTCTGACGGGACAGTTTGAGGTTGATGTGCTAGCTTGTTTGTGTGTGTTTCCGTGTTCGCCACACGAGGGAAGCGTGCGACGGCGGCGATCCAGCTCCAAAGTGCTTCTAATGTAACTGGCAAACACTTCTGGCACGAGGGAAAGATGTGAAAATGCTGCGGTGCTATTTGTGAACTCCGTCGTCACAGCTGTTCGTATTTAGACAACAAGATTTGGCTGCGCGGGATAAACGCTGCTCTGTTTTATTAGGGCCTAATCTACTCCACTCGTCTTTATCTCTTAATTCTGAAGGAGCTGTCTTTATCTCTTTTTTTTTTTTTAATACCTGTTCTGAATAAGCTGCTTTTACCTGTTAAACAGCTTCGGCAAATCTGTTTTTTTGTCTGTTAATCCAGTCTGAAACGATTGTTTACAGGTTAAACTGTTAATCTTCGCCCGCTGACGGCTAAATTGGAAAATCTGTCACAGATTTAGTGAGCGCACGGTGGTCAAATTAAAGAGGCCGGATCCAGGTGGCGGATGAAGACTTCACCTGACGCGTAAAATCATGACGTGAGGCTTGACTCGAACTCGAGATCTGACTCCCTAAAGGACTTTAATTGAGCTGAGACTTGAATGCAAAAGTCTCAGCAGTTTTAAAGAGTAAATTCCCAAAAGAAGAAGAAGGAATAAAGACAGTTTGGCTTTGCATCATTAAACGGCTTGAATATTTCATTTTTTAGTTATAATACACAGCTATAGGTGGAAAATATTCCAATACCATGTCACTGTGATGGTTATTTTTCAGCTGAGTTGCATTTTTGCTGATGAAGACCTGTGACCTGACCTGAACTCGTCCTCGAAAACTTGATCTGGACTTGAGATCTGTTTTGGATCCACCGCAGCTGATTTGGGATTTTATTTTGAAAAGACTTGAGATTTGAATTGGGCCGCCCTCAGGAAGACGCTTTCGAGCCGCTGCAGCAAATCGAGAACGTTTAGAAAAAGTCTTTCACCCTGAATACATGTTTACTATTGTTGTCTGTGCTGTACATGATGGTGCTATTTATTGCATTATTTATTGTCTGTATTGTGTTTTACTACGATGTTTTCTTTTTCAACTAACCTGCGAAGCCGGACACACATTTCCACATCATGCACAATAAAGATTGATGATTCAGTAGTTGAGATTTGTTCTGAATTTGACTCATTTTGACGAGATCATGAGCTTCATTTTGCACTTCTTTTGGACTTCTTGACTCTCCTCAAACCTCACAGAAAATAAAGGGATTAAATTGTACACTTGTATGATACAGATCAAAACAAACAGCTTCTTTCTTCCTGAATGAAAAACTATTATCTTCTCTCTGTTATTTTGTTTTGCCTCTCTGAAGAAGATTTATAAAAAAAAAAAAAACTTGCACTCCACTGTGAAAACATACACACTTTAGACAAACGACGCTTGTGTTTCGCATGAGTGTGTGTGTACTCCGGCGCTGGTGCGGATGCGAGCGAGCAAGCGTACTTCTACTCCCAGCCCCAGGACTTCAAATTATCCCGAGGCTCCTCCAAAACACACTTCAGAATTTTTGTCTGCTTTCCAAACTCATTACTTTAGTAGGGCAAATCAAACAGGGCGCATTAAACGGAACTCAAACGTGAAGAGAGTGGAGTGCGGATGGAGGCGGCGGCGTGCAGGGGGAGGGAGGAAGAGGAAGAACGTGTGTGTGTGTGTGTGTAGGAGTTTGTGTGTGTGTGCGCCTGAAAGAAAAGTGAGTGTGTTAATTAGAAGGATCCTGCTCTAATTAATGGCCTATGAATAGCCATGCTGGGTGAGGAGTCAAGGTTAGACACCTGTGCGGCCGCGCCAACGCCAAAGCGAGCTTCTTCTTCGGGGGGGTCTATCAAATTACGCGCGTTTCAATGTAAATACAATATTGGCAGCCTCGACCTGCCGCCGAGCCAAGAGAATCATGTGTCTGTGTGTGTTAAAGAGACAGTGTGTGTATCCAACATGGATGATGTCAGAGCAATTAGAGAACACATGAATCATCACCGGGGAAGGTAATGACCTCGGAGCGCCGTGGAGGAGAGTCAATTACTCCGTCACACCGGAACCTGGCAGTATCACACCTTATTTATTACTCATTTCAAGAAGTGATACTATGACTTTGTCGCGCTCTGCGGTAACATTAATTCTCGTTATAATCCTCGAATTACTATTTTGTTGTTGCGCCCCCCCCCCCTTTTTTTTTTTTTTTAAGTCGCAAATTGAATTCTCGCTAAAGCCAGGAGCTCGTCTGAGGACCGAATGTGGAAAGACTCGCAAGTGCAATGAGTGACTTTCACCATTTACAGCTGCTTAAAAATCAGGGCGTCCGCTGCTTTTGGCCTGATTCTGCCTGTCTAAAAAGTAGCGGCGGCCCTGACCCGAAGATCCAAAATGAGTGCACATTGTTGACAATGTGCCACCATGACTATGTCGAAGCATTGCAAGTGTCATATCTTCAATCTGGGGCGCTCAGTGACTTCTGGTCAATTTGCCCAATGCCCTCTTGAAGCATTCAGTTGCTGCATTCACCTGTGTATTGTTAAAAAGGCAGCGACAGACGTGAGTGAAACCATTTATCTGGAAAGTGTTTTTTTCTTTTCAAGATGCAAATAAAACGCCACTGTCCTGTCAAAACAAGACATCCCCTGCGTTTGCGTTGGATTATGGTCTTTTTGAGGCTAATGATGAATTTCAGCTCCTGCTACGTCAGATTTTTTTACGATTGCCTGAAACTTGGAAGGCTGAATTTTCCCTGTTGATGTTTTACGCCCCGCATTAAAATACAGTCGTCTCAGGTGCCTTGCAAATTCATTCGAACCATTCATGGTGTTTGAGCAAAGCTTTCTCTCTTTCTGCTCGTCGTGTCAAATCAAACTGCCGTCTCCCTTCAAGTGAAACCCCAAAAAAGTTGGATCTGCTGGTGGAGAAACGTCTCCATTACAGTTTGATACCATTTTTTTTTTCTTTGCAGCGCCTCTGGGCCTCCACTGGAATCTCCTGCAACCACTGCGAAACCAATCTAATGACAGCTGCCTTTCCTCCACAGAGGAACGGCCTGCAGAGCTTTCAGAGGATCCGATGCTCCTTAAAAGACCGTTTCCCTTTAGGAATGTAAGTTAGCCTTTTTAGCTGGCCTTTAAATACCAAGTCACTTAATCTGCATTTCGAGGGGGTGATGAGGTCTTTGGGTTGAACATGTGGGGACAAACCAGAGGTCGAAGATGCATCCGCATTCTCCATTTCCAGTGCAAGAATTTCAGCCTCGACACGTGTAGATCTCCCTTTTTGCAGCGTGTCTGTGTTTGAACAAAGAGAGCATTCCCCCACCAACCGATCGATACCCCGGATCCATTCTGGTTTGTTAAGAGTAATAGGCATGGATTTGAAGAGAGGGGAGGGAGGCTAACGGGCGCTGATTTAGCCAGGCTACACCGGACCCATTTACTTCTCAGCTTCGGGCTAACAGGGTTTCTCCTGCCCCCCACCCCCCAAACACTTTGCGCTGCCATCACGGCGCTGTATACGGCGGAAGAAAAATTACCCCCATTATGTAATCTCTATAATGATTCCTATTGAGGAAGCAGAGGCTACAAAGGCGGTACAGTAAATTACACTAAACACCATTACTCTTGACAGCTCCTTTTGAGCGTGTGTGTGTGTGTTTGTTTGAGAGTGTGTGAATGTGTTAGGCGAGCGAATGATTGAGTGCGTGTGCGTGAGCGCCGCTCTCACAGTGAAATTAAACTGGGGCTCAGGTGAGAAACAGAGCAGTGCTTCGGTGCAGAGAAGAAGAAGAGGAGGATGAGGAAGAGGAAGAAGTGGCGGTGAGGAGTTAAACACCCAGAGGACTTTGCAGACGCTGCAGAATGAGCCTGTCTGGGTTAAAGAGGAAACAGGAGGGAGGGGGAGGAAGAGGAAGAAGAAGGGAAGGGGAACAGAGGGAGCTGACAGGGAGATTGAGAGATGGGGAGATTGATGGCACGTAATGATGAAACGGATGGAGGACGAGACAAGAGAGACATGCACGTCGGAGGCCATTACTCATCCGCAAGCGCACGCTCGCGCACACAAAACACGGCAAACGCCACCCAAGGTTGCCGCAGGAAGTGCCTGCCGCCCGCCTCTCTCCATTTCTCTCACCTTCGTTCTTTTTTCTCGCCCCCCTCCACCCTCCACCTCAGCCTCAATCTTTTTCTTTCCTCCTCTCACACTTCGGTCTCTCTCTCTCTCTCCGGAGACTCGCGTCATTCGGAGCAAATCGTATCCGTCGAGAAACTGTGAAGCCTGTTTGTGCCGTTTAGTTTTCAAGTGGAGCAGATATTAAAGGTTCATAAGTTATCAGCTGTAGTGGATAAAACTTCCTGAGAAGGCTTTTTTATGGCGTTTTAAAGGCAGCGTTGGAGAGTAATAAAGTACATTTACTCTAAACTGCACTTGAAATTCATGATTTATGCTGCATGTCAGAAAGAAATACTGTACTTCACTTCACTATATCTCTTTAGGTACTAGTTAATTTGATTTTAAATATAAAACATATGATCAACTTTAAAGTCAGTCATGAGGCTTATCAGATTTACTCAGGTTGGAGTTTTAATTTAAAAGTTGTGACTTGTCCTGCAACAAAACTAGAAAAATGAGCCCTTACCATCCTGAGTTATTACCATATTTGACCTTGTTGCAAAGGAGGATAACTTGTAAATGATTATCTTAAGTTCATGGGATAACCAAAGAAAAATCAACTTTCGGGACCTGCTCATTAGCTATAGATGAAATAAAAGCTGGAACTATGACAACATGACTAAACAAAATGAGATTCAACTTGCAAAAATCTGATTTGCTGAGATTTTCTGGGGCTTAAAAAAACATATTCTGCAACTTTTTGGTTGATTTGTGCTCCCCATTATGATGATGCAAGAACTCTTGTTTGGTCTCCGTATGCCAAAACGTGCTGTAATAAACCACCGTGGATTAAACCATGTTAGACAGAGAAAATCCTTGTCTACATCTGCGTTGTATGCGTGTGTTTTGGAGGGGGTTTTTTTGGGTTTCACAGAGCAACATTTTCCATAATGAGCACCCGGGGGATCTCGCCGCAGTGCACTCTCCTCTCAAAAAGGTCTGCACAGACTTCTGGGATACCTCAGATGCTCCCCAGAGCCCCGAGAAAGACTAAACGGCCATTTCCATAACAGCATACTCACAACCAGCGCCATCAGTTCGGTCCCGGGAGGGGGGCTTTTTCATTCACATGAAGGACGGGACCATGTGGTAACACACTGACGCAAGAGGTGTGTAAATGTTTTCATTTAAGGACCTCCAATTAGAAAACCATCAGGCCCTGTGTGATGAGGTTTTACCCCTGGGACAAAGATTTTTAGTTGATTTATATCGCTACCGTTGCTGTAGATCTATTTAAATCCGATGCCTACTTAGCTGCACATCATTTCAGATCACTTATTTTGTTGGTTCATAGCTTCTCACAGTTTCCACTTTCCACTTTTAAACTCATGCCGGAGGACTCATATCACTCCACACAGCCTGGTCTGTGCTTCCCGAGTGTCGCTCACTCCTGTCCGCGTACTCAGAAACTCAGAAAACGGTGCTTGCTTTGGTGTGGAAGAACTTCACCAGCCCGCACAGCTTCACCGCCGAACCCCCCTTTTTGTGATGAACTGGAACACCTTATCGCCTGATGCAAGTCGCTGATAGGCGAGCGAAATGGGAGCAAGTCCCTGCAGCCAGGTTCCAAATAAACCTCTCTAAAATAAGCGGAGGCTGTTATAGCAGCAGATTAACGGCCTCGGTTATGCTTTGGGAACGAGGTGTTCAATAATCACTTAGGGGGGTGTTAAGCTCAGGTGTCCGCATACTTTTGGCAATAAATTCTCGCGGCGGAGCGAATGATCCACCGGTGACAGGACATGAAATTGTTCTTATCGCTGTGGGCTGTAAAGCAACTTGTGTTCATTTGAAAACCACCGAGCTGGAGTAATGTAATTCAGGTGCGTCTCTGTGAGTTAAGCGGGACTGGTACACAACAATATGAAACCAACCTGTGGACAAAAAAAAAATCCACTAAGCTGCATTCACTAAACATCTGCTTAACATCCCGCACACACGCCACTTAATACAATGAGATCTGCCGAAACGCTGTCCTCTCTCCCCCCGCGGAGGCTTCAAATGCATCACACCTAATCAGGGAGGGAGGCTCGGCTCGTACCGCCGGCTACTGCTGCATGCTAATCCTCTGCAGATGAAGTCGCTAAGCTAAGCGCAGGCTGACAGCCATGCGGTGGGAACGGCAAAAAAAAAAAAAAAAAGGAGGCTAATACTAACTGCAGTGTCACCACTCCTTCCTGTCTTCATTTCACACACTCCTCAAAAGCCCTGTGCACTTGGGTATTTGTTGTTAGAAAAAAAAAAAGTATTTCATGAGTTGTGTGTGTGTGTGTGTGTGTGTGTGTGTGTGTGTGTTGAGAGACTAGCCAACGACAGCTGCATTAAAAAGCCTTCAACGTCAGTCTGGCCAGCTGAGATTTGATTTGTCTGTGAGCATCTGTGTGTGTTTCCCTGTGTGTGTGTGTGTTACGCCTGCAGGTGTGTGTGTGTGTGTGTGTGTGTGTGTGTGTGTGCTCATGAAGGAATTTGACAATAAATAATACTAACAAGCGCCCAGAGCCAGGCAAATGTGGGATGCTCTCAGCATAAAGTTAATTCACACACACACAAAAAAAGAAAACCACACACACACACACACAGAGTTGGGTGGCTCGTTGTTGTTTACCAGCGGAGGTGAGACGGAGCTGCGGCCTTCTCATTAAAACAAAACAAAACAAAAAAAAAACCTCGGGAACTTTTCTCATTAGTGTGTGTCTCTTCAGTCTGCGGTGTGTGTGTGTTTTTGTTTTAAACTGCTAACTGCTCACACTGAGGAATGATTTGTGAGTGGCTCGGGGCCCCGGCTCAGCTTAAACACACTTGTGCGTTAGGTAAACACAACCATCCATCCATCCATCAGCGTGTAAGTGTGTCAGTACATCTGTGCGCCCAGGCTTGAGGTTTTTGAGAGGAAAACCGCTGCCCGCCCGCCTCGGAGGGATCATAGCGGCGACGTGCACACACAAACATTAGCGGACTAACCGGCCGCAGTTGTGTGAAAGCACCCCGGAGAACCACAAAGGGCCTGTAATGTGCGCGGGTCAGGAAAGAAACCGCCTGCCAATCTCGGCCGACCGCCGCTGCCGCCATAACGCCCGCCGCTGTGCCCACTCACCGTCAATCACACTTCACCACCACACCCACCGCCTGACAACCTGCAAAACATCCCCCCAGAGCCGGCGCTCCTAATTGCAACCACCGCTGGCAGCCTAAGCCTCCGCCGACTACCGCCACAAATCGTCGACGTCACGTAACTGCGGGATCTCAAAGACATAAACAGAAAAACCCCTCTACCTCGGCCCCCCCCCCCTCTTTGCTCCTCTGCTGACACGCCACATCCCATTAACGAGGTGTCACCGCTAATATTTAGGCCGCTCATTTGCGCCGCTCCCGAAGCCGCTTTGATCCAAACAGAGTGTGACAACTTTAATGACTAAACAAAACAGAGGACAAACAAACCTAAAGACCTGCTGCTAAATCATGGCGGGGTGGTCTGCGGGGAGACAGCTTTTGAAGTAAGGTGGTGGAGGGGGTGTGGGGGGGGACAACAACAACCAAAGGAAGCTTTTTATGTGGCCGCGCCATCATTACGCGAGGTGAGGCAGAGGCCTAATTAGGGCCAGGATTGATTGAAGTGTGTTCTTCTACGTTCAGACTTACACAGGCAATAAAAGGAGAGAGAAAGGAAGAAAAAGGGAGTTTTTTTTGCAATATTTCAGGTTGAGATGTTTTCAGATTGAACTTATTTTGGTGTTGGTGAGATGCTTTCAACACGGAGAATGTGCAAAATCACGACTATTTCTTAATAAGATACGAATGAAAGCTCTTCGTAAGAAACCTGGAATTAAAAGTGCACGGTGTTAGTTTTCTTTAAGCCAGGTCGATGAGAATAAAATCATCGACATCGTCCTGACAGGATTCAGATGGTCAGCCGGCATCGCTCTGCTCTACGCTGCATCTTCGGGATCACGATTAAGAATTAGCTCGGTGGTTACGGGAATGACGAGACAGATAAGTCGGGGGTTAACTTTAAGAAAGTGAGACGACAAAAGAAAGTTATTGTGTTCTTTTTAAAATTCAGAACGCCTCTCTATCTTTTTTTTTTTTTTGCAAGAAGACGACGGCAAAACGCGGCACATCATCCTCTCTTCCTCCCTCCCTCCCTCCCTCTCTCCTTCCCTTCCATCTTCTAAAACAGGTTATTCTTGAGAACCAGGGCTCCTGTCAGCTCCCACCAGCTCTTGCCTCTAAATGACAGAGGTAACCCTCTTATATGAGCAGCCACCAGCTAAAAGCATGTCATTTTCTCCTGCTAATGTCAAGTGGGAACAGATCAGAACAGGCGGGAGGGTGGGAGTTAATAACACTGCGTTCTCCACTCACACGGATCCTTTGGGTGCTCCCGCTTAACGCGAACTCCAAACTCCAAAATTGCGTGACCTTCGGGGTGGATGTGAATAACGAGTAATCGCCTGGGGTGAGCTGTTCTCTCCAGCTTCGTCTGGATCTCACGGTCCCCTAAAAAGTCACGACATACGACGAAGGGAGCGGAGGGCGGGTGTGGGGGGGTGGAAGGATTGACATTTTTCCTTTGCAACGTTTCCTCTCACCTTTCATGGTGCCCTGACTTTGTTTTTTTTCACTCCACATTTGATTCGTCATCCTTTTAACGGTGTAATTATCCTGCAGATGCATGAGCCCCACACGCGGCAACTACTAATTTCACCACAGGAGCACGACTGCTCCTATTGATCCATACATTAGTGGGCCGTTGAACAACATGGAGAGAAATCAGTGTCAGTTTGATTGGCCTATTCAGAAAAAAGGTTTCGCCGCAATCACAACTAATCTCCGTGCTGACTTTGAGTCTATGGGCTGATTAGAAATGAGATGAAGCAAATATATCAGTTGAAAAAGAGGTAAAAAAAACAGATTTTGTAGGCTGATAGAAGTGTCCTTGATTAGCCTGGTAATTTCACATTTCACGGTGTAAAGTAAAAATAAGGATCAAATCTGATTAATAGGTTAGCAGCCGAGCTAAAGGATGGAAACGGGCTAATAATGGCTGAGATTTCCCTTCACAAGTTCACAAATACCACCTGTGAGAGGAACTTTATGTCGCCAGAAATATGTGACTTGGTGAATGAAGTGAATTGAACATTTTATACCAAATATATGGAGGTTTCAAGGCTTATAAAATCAAAGTTATGCCAAGAATGTGCTTTTACCCTTAGTATGAATTAGAGGATTGACGATGCAAAGTTATTATATGCTATGCTATTCTATGGCCTGCTCCATTGGCGACCATTATGAGAATTATTCATCAACACTGAGAAATTACTGATCAGAGCAAACAAGAAGAAGAGAGGAAAGAGGAGGAACTGTGCGCTTTAAATTATTGCACAGTTTGTGCTTCCATACATCTTCAAATGTCAGAGAAATTCACGGCACAAGACACAAAACTCTACCTAAAACAAACACATAAAAGTGTTCTTTCGCCCTTTAAGGGTTAAAGAAACGTGTGATTTGGGATGATGAACATGAAATGGGAGGGATAACCCCCCCCAGCTTCCCACAGTGCATCGCCGGGCTGCTTCTAAAAGAGGCCGGGCCCGATTCATCCATAACCAACTGAGCCATCAGCGGGAGGAGAAACAGCGTCTCTCTCTGTATTCCACTCATGCCCCCCCCCACATCGCATCCCATCCTCTCCCTACCTCTCTCACTGCTGAGGCTGGAGGTCAGCACACACTGTGGCTCCACATATTACCTTGCTGCTTGGATGCCAGACCCCCATTCACCCCCCGCTCACACACAGATACACGCACACCCACACACACACCGCAAGCCCCCTGATTAACCATCTCTTTTTAACCCCTCCCGCTCACACCCACCGCCTCCTCGCAAGACGCGCAACATGCCTGGCGAATGAAACGTGATCCTGTTTCTGATGATGTCGTAGCGGTGGCTGTTATCTGACCTCACGATGGAGCCGGACGGACGTCGGCTTTGACACGTATCAGCGCAAATCGATCAAAACGCTATCGGCTAATGGCACGCCACAGCTTCCTCTGTGAGAAAACCGTACATATGCAGTCAATCAAACTCATATCAGAGGTGGTCAATCAAACTCATACAGAGGTGGTAATAAAAGGCCCGACATCAGCCCTCTATATAAATAATTTCTATCGTTTGTGCAGCTCACAAAGAATATTAGACCCCCTTGCTCCTAAAGCGCGGCAGCAGAATAAAGCGCTGTGACACCAAACCGTGATTTACGTCTCCACTATTTCATCCTATTTGAGGATGGCTGGAGGCTGAGCACATTCATTATTTTGCAAAACAAACTTGCATTTGTCACCGGCGTAAAAAAACAAAATAATGCACTGTAACAAATCTGTATGTTGCCGATCTACTATTCTTCTTCTGTTTCTTTTTTCTGCCGGATGATT
Source organism: Scortum barcoo (assembly GCA_023238725.1). Taxonomy (NCBI): domain Eukaryota; kingdom Metazoa; phylum Chordata; class Actinopteri; order Centrarchiformes; family Terapontidae; genus Scortum; species Scortum barcoo. The sequence continues at coordinate 2,951,604 of CM041540.1, forward strand.
TAACACGCCTGCATGTCAGAACAATCAGAGGTCCAGAGATCGCGCCGATGATTTTGGACAGTAAATTCAATTTCTGCAATCACAGTCGACTGTCTCCCTAAGCTGCAAATCCGAGCGTCAAGATTTGAATTAATGTGATATGTGATTTGACACATTTTGGAGGCCATCGCGTCGATATTAAATTAGCGACTGAATACCTGAGCTCAAGGAGTTTTTGCTTCGGGTATCCCGTCCAAATGAGTTTTATTTGAATGTATGACTTCCAGCTGCGAATGAGAAAACGTCCCCATATCCGGGCCGCTGTCACGCCGTCCTGGGAGTCGTTCCATTATTCACCGTCTGCGGAGCGGCTCCGGGATTTAGCTCCGGATAAAATCATCTCCACACTCTCGTTTCTCTGGTGGTTTGTTTGCGAAGCGACTTGTTCGGCTGCTCGTGTTAAACCTGAAACTGTGGCAGAGCCTTGAGACAAACAAACTCTGCATGCTCCTTCTTTCAGGGGAAGGGTTTGGGAGGGGGGGTGTTCTTTTTAAGTTGTGCCGAAACAATTAGTGAACTGACAGAAAATAAATCAACAATTTTGATAATTAATGAACCTTTTTAAGTCATTTGTGAGGCCCAAAAATGAAAAGCTGTCAGCGGTCGCAGCTGCTTGAACGTGATAACTTGCTGCTATTCTCTGTGTTACAGTACATCAGCGTTAAGGTAATATTTTAAGGGGAGGGGGGGCTGGACTGTCGATCAAACAAAACTACAGGCTCTGAGCACTTGTGACGAGCAATTCTCACCATTTTTAAGCGTAATGGGATAAATGATGGGTCGGATTGCACTCCTATAACACAACGTTCAATTAAAACAATCAAAACAGCAGATTCAGAGATAAACTGGCGTAAACTTTACCCACAATACAACACAGATGCTGATAGTTTGGTGTGCGTTATACTAGTAGCAGCTAATGAGGCCTCGAGTTTAGTTTTAGTTTTTTTTAGCCTTGATCGAAGCTGGTTTTAAATCAGATATGTGTTCATATATCAAGTCTCTGCAGAAAAACAGTGTGATCTATGCATTTCTATTAATCAATACAGAAGCAATAATTTAGTGTCAGATGTACTTTTAATCAGAATTTCAGAGCTTTAATTTGAATTTTGGAGCATCTAAACGTGGTTGGCGAATGAAAAGCAGAGTAACTAAGCTAAGGTGAGTCTTTTTCCTGTCTGGATGCCCCCCCGACATCCGTCCGTCCTCGCTCTTTAGTCTTGCCGTCCTCTCTTATTTCACTCCGCCTCGCTCTCCCCTTCATCTTGCTGAGACCATTAGGCTTAGCGGGGCCAGGCGAGCCCGGGTTAAAAACACATAACCTCGCGCCCTGCTTCGAACGGGGCGGGAGAGGCATCCCAGGAACGCTCGCACACACACACACTTGCTTGAAAACACACACTCGCACAAACACAGAGGTCCTCGCTGCAGCTTTAAGAGCAGTGATTGCTGTAATAGGACAGAAAAAAAGAGACAACAAAGAGGGAATGAAAGGATTGAGAGGAGAAAGAGTTGATGGATGGGTCTGCTTTCCAGGTCACTTAGGGGGCTCCTCGAACCCCCCACACCATGTCAGGCTCTCCCCAGGGTCGCTATTACTGGGCACACACACACACACACACACAGACACAAGCCAAGTACAAGAACAGAGGCAGGTCGCACCACAATGGGCAACATCGATTTTACAATATAAACTAATGAAGCAGACCAAACTCAATACACAGAACACACACAAACACGTACACAGGGGAAGCACACACACACCTTGTAAACACATACCGACACTGTCCCTTTGTTCCTCCTCAACACACACACACTGTAGTTGCTGATGTGAAGATAAGTGTGTACATTACTGAAACACAAACCAATTATACTCGCATTGCAGCAGCTCTCAGACTCATAAACAAACATGGCTGCACACATGTTAAAATACACACACGCGCGCACACACACAACTTCCGGGCCTTGTCTGAGAAAGTGTGTGTGTGTGTGTGTGTGTGTGTGTGTGTGTGTGTGTGTGTGTGTGTGTTCCCTCGAGGCAGTGTCTCTTCTCTCTCCTCCTCCTCTCTCTATTTCCTTGGTGACAGCTGTCATCCTGTCAGGCCTATGGCAGCCCATTCTGCTCACACACACACACACACACACACACACAGACAGTAACTCTCAAACTTAACAGCCCCTGCAGATCCAGCTCTGTATCTCCCAAACCTCGAGTCTGCTCAACCAGACCATCGCATCAACAACTTGATCTGCATGATCAAGATCATTGTGTGTGTTTTTAGAAGTTCATATAATAAATGTGTAAGGCTGATTTACTCACCAGCAAATAGGGAACACAACAAAATATTGACTTTATTATTATTATAATATCATTTGAAGTTGTTTTTCTGCATATTTCCTCTTTTTAGCTCCATTTTGGTCTCCACCAACCCTCGGAGGAAAATATCCGGCTCTGTATGTTCACCAGCGACTCTCTAAGTAAGTCAGGTAGTGTAATTTTTAGCTTTTTCGTTAAAAAAACAGCCACCCCTTAGCTCGCTACCTGCATCTAGAAGTTTACTCCCCATTTTTATCTACAATTTCTAGAAGGAAGATTTCCTTTTCTTTCTTGTCATGAGAGGCTCCTGTTACAACTGTTACTGTTTGAAAACAACATTTGTGGCTTTTACAGCTGCAATTTACCAGCTGTAACCGAATCGCTTCTTATACAACAATTAAATTTCGTGCAAGCACAGCGCACGCCTGCTCGAGTTTCGGCTCAGAGAGTATCTCTGGCAGGGACATAACGCTAAAATATTGGCTATTGGCAGCTTTGGTCCAAAATTATCCGCGCTGGCCTTTAACGGCGTGTATCGGGGGAGGGCGAGCCTGGTCTGCAATCCAACACCAGGCCGACACAAAACCTGCTGCTCGGACACATTCCAGTCATGTACACATCGACTGCGGCGTACCAAACACACCGCTCTGACTACCCGCAGTACGCTGACCCACTGCTGCATTACTGCATTTAAAATCTGATTTCACGGCCGAATCCACTGTTTTAGAGCCGATCTCGATATTACGACCCCGAGGGGATTCATTTGTAGCACCTGGTGTCTATATCTGCCAATAAAACAGCTGATTCATCGATTGATTGATGATTAAGTCCATCCATATCAGCATAATTTGAATATTTGCGGCCTTAAAGGGAACTTGTGACATTATTTTTCTTGAATCGATAAATTATCAACAAGAACAATCATTAGTTTCAGCCCTGGTAGTATTATTTACTTCACCGATCAGTCCACCCACTAATAATCTGACACAAACCGCAGTTTTTCAAGCTACACAAAGTATAAGTATGAGCTGACAGTAAATCTAACCTCAGTCATCGCGCGTATTTATTCAATTTGTCACCAAGCTAAGAAAACAAGAAATGAGTCAGCCGCTGAGGAGCTTTTACGTATCGACTGCGGCACGCGACTTTAAACAGAAAGACACGCGTGTAATAAACAAACACAGATGCCCATATAAGCAAAACTCACACACACAAACACACTCATATATATACACACACACACAGCCAGAGACTGTTTGGCAAATGGCATCCGGTCGGAAAATGTAATTGCTTGAACTTTAGAGAAGCGACTGCAGCTTCTGAAATACCCACGGGAGCCATCAGACCAGTGTTTTACAGCACACACACACACATATATATATATATATATATATATATATATACAGTACACACACACACACACACACACAAAACCACGAACCTCCCTGTCAGCAAGTGCAGTACTTTAAGTAGTAATAACTGCTCTAGCTGTTAGGGTGAAGAGAGAGAGAGAGAGAGGAAGGAGGGAGGAAGGGAGGGAGTCTGGAGAGGAGACTAACGCGAGAGGAAAAGAGGAAGAACAAGCGGCGCTTTAATCTCCATCAGTCTGAATTTTACTCTTCCCGGGCTGGGCAGCGCAGCTTTGAGGAGATGGGTTGTGAATGTCGATAAGGAATACTTCACCCCCAAAAAATCCCTCGTTTGAGCATCTTATAATCGCCCCCCTCCTCCCTCCTCCCTCCCTCCGCCTGTTACTCTACTGCTCTTCACCAATTTTACATGTGAAGTTCAGTTTACATGTCAAATGTTCAGCCGGCTGCAGTTTGAAAGACAAAAATTATATTATGTTGCATTATGGGAAATAGAGTCTCCTTTGGATTGGAAGCTTTATGCATTACTGCGGATTAAAAGTCAGGATATATTTGCTCTTTTTTTCACTTGCTTCTTGTCAGTATAAACAACTTTACTGACGTGCAACACTAAATCTCTGGTGTATTGAAGCTGATGATGTTCTACATTTTGCACAGTTGCTTGGCTGATAAACAGCTAAATTTGATTCGTCCGTGTCATGCCATTTCCACCTCGTAGCTCCACTGGAAGTAGCGTCGTTAGCGATTTATCCGCAATTGATTGTTTAAAACATATTGATGCTATGGGAGCAGTCTGGGAACCGTGCAGTCTTTCGATATTTTGATACACTTTCTCGATTGGCCTCTTGAATCCATTGTTACCGCTCTGAATCCGAGACGACTAACCTAACTATCCGCTGCCAACCACAAAGGAGTCAGCTAGAGTGAGTGTTTGATTCCTCAAAGACAGATTTTCAGCAAAGTTTTCCTTTAAATGTTGCTGAAAATGACAAAATAAAATGCCAAATGCATCCATGAACTTTTATTTTGGCACTGATTAGCAGGACAAATATAGATTATTATGATCCAAAACGATCATCCATGGGAATCCGCAGCAGCCCTGATGACTGACCGTGTCACACATCTGGATTAAAAAAGGGCCTAATCTGTAAATCCCGTCAGAACATGTGGTAACACATCCTCCCGGACAGATTAATCCCCCGTCTGCTCCGCCGATGTTTCTAGGAACATGCAGAGCGCCCAAGCTGCGGGGATACTGTTGTGTTTCCATGCTTGTAAAGTGTTTAAGTGCGAGCATCTGTGTGTGTTTGTGTTTGTGTGTGAGCCTCGGGCTGTCCCCTCAGCGCTGCGTCCGTATCGACCTGCAGTGGAAAACAGGCCTGTACTTGGCCATGTAGGCCGGGGAGTCGATGGGGACATCAGAATGAGGGCAGCCGTCCAAAACAGCATCACAATGTGCCCAGAGGCCGTGCACTCACACACACACAAACACACACACTGTATATACACAAAGGGTTGGCCATTTTTCAAATAGCCTTGGATTTATGGTTTATAAATCCCCCCAGATGGTGATTCATGTGTAATCTGTCTGTAATGGTTACTTGATAAACTCAGTTTTAGACCTTTTTTTGGGCTGTTGTATTAATAGACACTCGCACCACTGGATCATTATCATTTAAAAATATATTGCGCGTGTAATTGTGTGTAATTGCACAGTGGATTGTTGAGACATTTCCATATAAATGAGCGGACAGCGTGTGACTTTCCGCCAAAAAACCAGGTACGAAGCGTGTTTTCGCTTCGATCGTCTGACAAGCGCCAAGCAATTTTACAACTCCAACGTCCTGAGATTGAATCCGCGACGCTCGGTTCGTGAAAATCTACGAGATCAGGGGTCTTTCATCATCGCTGGCATGAATAATGTGTTTCACTCACGCCAGCAATAACCAAAGACGGATTACCAACAAACTGCAAAGGGAACCGAGAACTCCAGGGGCCAGAAAGCTCCAGGTTTACTGTCGGTGAAATGGTTTTGAGTGAAAATTTGTTGGGAAATGCATCACTGGAACACAATATGAAGGTCAGAAGGTACTTTATCTGTTGCTATTGAGGCAATCCTCAATCTAACATGAGGGTCCTCATGTTAGATATAAAACCTTCATTATTTATCAAGTGTTGTGTGTTGAATCAAATTACCACACAGCTGAGAATATGTATTTTATATTATTCTCATGTTTGTATTGCAGATTCTTGCACATTTCTAAAAGCTCCTTTGAGTTATGATGTTGCTGGGTGTTTGAGATAGATTGATACAGAAAGAGAAAAAAACAATGCAAATGTTTTTTTTCTTGTAATATCGACTTTCTTTCCAACAGATCGATATGAATATTCAATGTGAGATGTTCCCCTTTAATAAAACATTTAAAGAGCAGAATAATTGTCATCCGTAAATTAGGGAGACTAATAAGTGTAAATGATGAGACTGGTCACAATATTTGCCAAATTACCTGTTATTATCACCTCAGCTGTGTCTGCAGAGGCTTTCAGGCACGTCCTGACATTATTATTTTTTTTTTTAGCCCCCGGGGGTGGCCCAGGAGGGGAATCAAACCCTCCACCCCGACAAAGCGTTTAGCCCCTTGCTCAATCACTCAGCCACAGGACCACAGTGTTGGCTGCCTCCATATCAGCAATTCCACTGACAGATTACTCCATCAAACTGCAGCAATAATATGTGAGAACAAAAATGATGTCTCTGGGTTTAGTTGAAAAATAGGTTCGGTGCTCTTATCAGGCAGCGGCTTTGATAACTGGGAGCAAGTCGCTGGATAAGTTGGGTTTAAATCATCGCGGCTGGCAGAGAAAGAAATTAGACTTGTTCTGAAATGAGATATTTGAGTTTGTTTTTTTTTTTTATTTTGAAAAACGGTGAAAACGGCACCTCCAAAATATGCCATCAAAATGTCAAGAGGCCAATAAAACTGCACCTGTTTGTGCTGAGATGACCGAGCATTTCTTCAAATTCTCTCCAAAATGCTTTTAAAAGGGCCTCTTGAATTTACTGGAAACACAAACTCAAGGCTCATTTTTAGAAGAAAAGCAAGCTGCTGTTTTTTTTTTCTCCTGCCAGATACAAACATTTTTTGACTTGCAATCATCTATATTTGAGTGAATAAATAAAACATTCGATGCCTCGCCGCCTTGGCACTTGGTCCACGCTAAAAAACTAGCCGAGGCGCTAATTCATGTATCGCTGGGTGACATCTTGGTGCCACCGCCTGCCCTACCTTTGAACGCGCACATCAGATGACTGTTTTCAATTATACAAATTAGGCCGACTTAAGGGGGGCCTTGATCGCGCGCACATCCGAACACGCAGAGAGATCATACGAGCTAAGCATCCCGAGTGGGAAATGGTCTGGGACATTGTAAAATAGATCTGTGCTGAGGGAAATGAGCCAAACAGCCGAGATTGCCGCCATGCTCCTTTAAGGTTCTTTCCCGCTTGCGTTAATGTCTTTCCAGTGGTGCCTTCGGGTTTTTTTTTCTCCTGCCAAAGCCATCAGGCCCGCTTGATCAGCAGCAGCTTGGAGGAACGAAGCCACGTTAGCCCCAGCATCCTCCACCCTCCCTCCCTCCATCGCGTCCTCAAGGGGTTGAGAGGCCATTCTCCTCTCCCCTGCCTCGTGGTGGGTTATTATGGAGTGCAGCAAGGCGCCGCTGGGCATACATGCGTGCACAGCTGAGCAGCCACGCTTGCAGGCATGCTCAGCGCACAGACTCATGCACACACAAGCTTTACAGCATCTATCTGCGGCATACTAAAGCCTCAAAATGCACCAGATGTTTGTGTTTCATCTTCGACAATGGATTCTTCCCCGTTATTTTTTTTCTGCATCCTCTTGTTCCCTCTCGCTGCTGAAAAAGGCTTAGGCCAATGGGAATCAATGGCTCAAAAGACACCTCATGTTTCGGCTTCTCAGTGGCAAATTACAGTGCCCTCGCCTAAGCAGCTGTGTTTGAAGGGAGAGAATCACTCCGTTTTCTCACTTCTTTGAAAAGAGGGGGGAAAAGGGGCTGTTCGGGGGGGAGCCAGAAGCTGAAGCTGGTTTTTAGCAGGCCATTATCGTCATGTGACGCTCCAACCTCAAACGCATCACATCACATTGTGCGAAACGGCTGATGCGGCCGTCTATGCCGATTTACCGGGGGGCGCCGACGTGCACGGACACAAACACAAAGAGAAATGACAAATTGCTGAACTCGATCCTCCGGTGCAAAAACCGTGCAACTTCTGAATACACAACAGTAAAAAAGGTAAACAGAGGAAACAGTATTGGTTTTTGGATGCTCTATTGATGTATTATGGCTGGCTGTTTACTCAAACCTACATCTAAACAGGGGAAATGCACTACAATCTCCCTGGGGTGAATGCAAGGGAGGGAGGGGGGAGGTGACTATTGTTAAAAAAAAAAAAAACACTCACTAATGCTCTTTCTGCCCCACACTCCTACACAATATCCCCAGACAGCACGAATGGTCTCATTACATACAGAACCTCCTCTCCACCCACACATACTTTACTGTCCCACTCACCACCCCCCCCCCACACACACACACACTATCACCTGCCATGTGACATACGATACATAGCTCAGCATGTTGTATGTGAGTGAACATGGAAGGCATGCCGGCCCTTAAAGTGGCTTCCAGCAAAGTCCATATCAGATCACCAGCGAATGGAGAGACGTAAGGAGGCATTTTATTTTAATTTTTTTAAGATTTTTGCCGGCTGCTACTTCGCTTTTTAAACATTTTACCTTCCAACCTTGGTGCTCCCTAGTGGTGCAAAAAAAAGCCAACGCTGACGACACAACACAACCCCCAAAAAGACTCCCACCTGCCGGGCTCTGCGCAGTCTTTTTGAATATTACTTTTTTTTTTTTTTGCCATGAAATTGGCCAATTTGAAAGATATTGGATATCAGCACAAAATATCAGCAGTCAGCAGCTTCAATTTGAAATACTTGGCATCGGTTTCTGCCTTTAAAACGTCCGTTGAACCCTACGGCAGCAGAAGGGTAAATGGGTAAAGGGGGGGGGCGGTGTTCAAGAGAGGAGAGAGGAGGGAGATGAGCCCAATTGGATTTCAGCAGGATGTAGGAGTGGGACTGAAGGATGGGGGGGGGGGATCTGTGGCATAAAGGGGAGGATAAATTAAAAAGTGGAAATGTGGGTGAAAGGATGGATTGGATGAAGGGCAGATATATGATGGTTTAAATGGATGATTGGTGGCATGGGCGCATGGAGCTGTGAGTGTGTGTGTGTAAGGCAGTGTGTGTGTGTGTGTGTGTGTGCACTCTCGAGAGGTTGCAGATTAGATCACTGTTATGACTGCACAAGCCCTCAGGACACGGCAGATAAACATCAACAGATAACCTACACATTTATTCCCACCTCTGCACCATCCTCACTTCCTGTTTCTATTTCCTCCCTCTCCACTCTCCTCTGACGCCGACTTCCTCTTACCCCCACCCTATTTTTTTTTTTTACCTCATCCCTCTTTCTTTTTCCTGCCCTCCCTAACTACATCTAAGAGTCCCGGGGCGGTGCACTAGATCACGCTTCTCAATAAACCCGTCAAGCTTTCCCCTGCACTCCCTCCCCACCATCTCCTCTCAGCTTTCCGAAACACAATAACAGCAACTCCAAACGCCCCTCCCAACAATACTCCCATCGATCACTTCGCTATCTGGAACACACACATCTATCACTGGCGGGGAGCGTTACCACGGGCTCGGCGCTCACTGCTCTGCTCTCCGGAGCTTTTGCACATCGTGGATGCCCCCAAAAAAAGATCCCAGCTTCATGTTTGGCCGAGCAATCATCATGAGGGGAGCGTATTTGTTGTTCTTGATTATGACAGGTGGTCTTTGCCTGCACAGGAGGATGTCATTCTGCACAAAAAAAACCTGAGAGAAATTTCTAGGGATCGTCTAAAGACTCCAAAGTCAGAACTTAAGACGTCAGCTAAACAATTACTGCAAAATACCTTTAAAATACAAGAAAATCTGCAGGTTATATAGGGGCATATTCGCTCCTAAATGCATGCAGACTCTCTGCAAAATGTTTTACCACATCGTATGGGGGCAAAGGTAACCAAGATTTACACTATATGGCCTACAGAATAAAAAAAAAATAAAAAAAATTGAGAATATTTAAAATGAGCAGCTGTAAGTTCATCCACTGTTTTTAGCTTTAAACAATCACCCATCGCTTAAACAAGTCGTTGTAGCACCTGGACTTTCATACCAGCTTTTTGTTGGATATTATTCAAGACTGCACCCGATTTAGCTCGGGAGCTGGTGCAACTTCGCATCTGATGTAACTCAAACGACCTGCTGGTACCTTTGTTAGCGAGCAACGCTGATTTGAGCGTCGACACAGTTTGACCAAAGCGCTAATCTCCCAAAAATTCTATTTTTGCTTTTACTCCCGGGATCTGTTTGGGCGAGAGGAGAGAAAAAAAAAGGGAAGAATTGTGGTCTAACGAGAGGAGAAGAAGAAGGAAAAAAAAAAGAAAAACCTGTAACAGAGAGATTGTGCAGAGTCGGACTCCACAGGGAAGAAAGAGGCAGGTCGGGCAAAGACGAGCAGCAGCTCTCTGACATCCTGTTTGTGCTCCCCCCCCCCTCGCTTCCCCGCCCTCCCCTTTGCATTACAATTCTCTCTCTGTGCGATTCAAGGTTAGACCTGACAGCTCCGCAGCTGTGTATGGATATGTGTGTTTTTTGTGTATGTGTGCTCACGTGTACATTTCGCGGCGCCCATATAAAACAGACGGGGAGGATGGAAATGAAGAGAGTCGGACTTGAGAGGGGGAGAAGAGACTAGACTAGATTTATGGGTAGGAAGTGCAGCCTGCGCTCCGTCGATGAGGTTGGGCGGCACCCTGAGGTTGGGCGGACGGCTCAGATTAATCCCTCATGCATGGCTGGAGGTTTGATTCCTAGTTAGATTCCATTATAAGGTCAGGCCAGAAGGTTTTCGGGGGCTAATGGGATGTTGTAATACTCATTTTTATGTCTTTCACTTGAATATTTCATCACCAGGAAAAGGAAGTAATTAATACCAGATTTTTTAAAATTATTTTGACACAACTGAAAAGCAGATTTCAGACATTTTGATCCTAAAAGATGAACAAATTCTCAACTAGGTGAGCATTTGCAAATTTGCAAAAATAGGTACTGTTTATTGGCCAGTTCTCTCAGATAAATATATGGCGCAACTTTATGCTCTTTTAAAGGTTAGACAAGGAAGAAATGGCACATTAATGGACAGTTTGACCCCATCAATATCCTTTTTCTCTGCCATAGAGATAACAGAGTGCCATCCAGACTTGCAGGCTTCCTTTTCAAACACTACATCGGCCGATTAAAGTTACCCCCCCGCTCCTCCTGCCAGCACCTGAGGACACGCAAGGAAGTAATCACCTTTCATGAGAATAACACTTCTGGCCACAATCTCATCGATACCACGCAGACAAATGACTCAACCTGCCATCCAGCCGGTCATGGAAATCCCATTTGCCGCTCTAAAATTCTCAACGTCTGCCGCGTCTTTCTTCAAAAAAACAGGTCGTACACAGGAAGTGATATGATTCACCATTATGACTAATTTTTTAACAAGTAGAGGCAGAGATTAATCGTACGTGAGCTCACACAGGAATGAGCGCCAACTGGTTGAATCTAATCGACCGCAAATCCGAGAAAAGACGACGTCACGCTGATTTTTTCTTTATTTGTCAGCTGAGAAAAAAGCGTCTAAATGAATTCACGAGGTTCCTCTTGTTTTAAAAATCAAAAACTGCTGTCTGCGGTGAAAACCAGGGTGTGATTTGTGCCGCAGGAGCTGACAGCAGGTGACACCGACCTTTCTGTGACCTTTGACTGCCATATGATCGGAGCCTTGAAGTTTTCTGTGCCATCGATAATGTCACCGGGGTCGGCTCTCACATGGTGCGACGGTCACGGCCGTGCAAGCTAACCAGCGCCGGCAAGTCTGTACAAACATTCAATTCTTGCATGGGGAGAGGAGTTTGAAGGCCGGAGGTGATTAGTAGGATCTCTCTCAAGGGAAGCTCAAACTGCGCTCCCGTTTCAGCTCTGCAAACCCAGCAAATCGCTGCAAAAGATAGCTCTGATGGTTGGATTTTTCAATGACGCACACCTCAATTTTGACATTAACAAATGAGATAGGTGGGGGGTTTCAGGCACTGCATTATGATCCAATAAGTACTTAGTCTATACCCTTAGTGTTTGTCTGAGAACGAAGCCCCTAAGATGAAAAAAGGTCTCAAAATGGTTGCACGTGATGGGTTTTGCTTCCTTGACGATGCATGCAACAGTAATCTAATTGTTGCTCTCTTAAATATATTAGCACATACTCAAACATTTATCAAAGAACATGAAAAAATTATGATTCTGTTTAATGTCGAACTTTACGGCATCTTCACTGACAAAAGAGATGCATTTCCGGGAAGTTATCATTTCAAAATCGCAGTTGAAGGCGACTGGTGAATAATACCGCCAACTAACACAGGTAAGTCTCACCCCCCCCTTTTAATTCTGATGGCTCTTTTAGCCAAACAAGAGCCTCAAGTCCACAAATGTGGCTCCTAATCCAAATTCCTCTCCTTCTCCACAATAATGAGCTCCTCTCAGACTCGAGAGTTGACAGAGGTAAAGCATTTAGCACGCTTGAATGGCGAAAGAGGGAGAGAGTGGGAGAGAAAGAGAGGAAGATACAGGCCAAAGAGGGATAAAGAGAGGGATGAGGGGGGAGAGGTAGGAAAAAAAAATCTACTGAGACATGCATGAGGTAAGCTCTCCCTCTGGCAAGGCAGAGGGATGCCGCTGCACAGTGCAAATGCAATGGCTGACTATTGAGAACGAGAGGAAGAAAGGAGGGGAAAAAAGACAGAGAGAGAAAGAGGCGGTGCAGAGGAGAGATATACATAAACCAAGAGGGGAAGAGAGATCATCATTGTGTTCTCTCAGTCTCTTAGGATTCAGTTATTTTTCTGCCCGTCACTACAGCCCAGGGACACGATGTGAACAACGTGGGGACTGTGTGTTTGTGTTTGCCTGCGCACGCCACAGTGTGTGTGTGTGTGTATGTGTGTGTGCGTGCGTCACGTGGTGTGTACTCTGAGTATTTATGTGGGTGGCAATGTGTGTATGCAGCACTGAAAGCATGTGCACGCTTCATTTGCTTCAAGGCCAAGTGATGAAATACTCCTCTCAGCAAACAGAAGACTCACTCTCTCTCTCACACACACACACACACACACAACACAGCCTTACTCACACGTGCAGTCGTGCACAAAATACTCTCTTTGCACAGCTCAATTCATAAGGTAAAGTGTGTGTGTGTGCCGTGTAAACGCGTACGTGACTCGCATGCAGAAACCCAACAGGCTAATCTAATAATGTGCCGCAGAAAGAAAAAAAAATCGATAGACGGACGTCACCTGACCATTCTCGAGGAGTCAAATCAATTAATCAGTCAAACGGTAAGAAGGTGGGGAAAAAAAGTTTTGCAGGCCTTGAACACAACATGGCTGACAGAGAGAGAAAAGAGTGACGAGACGATCACGAGCAGATCATCAGTTCTGGGAAGACGACAGGTTCAGAGACACGTGAAGATCGGCATGACCGGGGACGCAAGGGCAGCGAACGCACCGTCAGAACAGCGTCAGGCCTCCGATGAAGCAACGACGCCTGGATGTGTTGCATTTGAAGGCAGGAAGCAGCAGATCAGACTTCTTTCTTCCTGCACGGCTGTGATTATGAGCTGATTTGCTGCTCCTTCTCCAAACTATCTTCAATCCCACCAGCATCTATAACTTTCTCAAAGCCAGTTTTAATTCTGACTTTCTTTAACAAGTTCCTGGAGTTTTCTACCCATACTATAATCTAAACATTTTTCCACCTCTGTCCTGGATATTATCATTTGAAGACCTTGTTTATTTACATAGGAAATGAAGAATTATCTTGTCATCATCCACCGCCAGCTACAGTTTTCACATCGTGCCCCTGGTTGGACCTCAGAGGTTTTATATCGTGGACGGACTCAACTTAAATCTGCTGCAGTGCAACTAAAAGTTCAACCTGACAGCTTAACCAAGAAATAATACAAAATATTTTCTTAGCGTTCGATGAAATATCCTCAGAGTTGAAGCCACAGTCAAGGCTAAATTAAACAAACTGATCCTCTGTTTTTCTTTATTCCAGCATCTGATGGCATTTCTGCTTAAAGTTCCTGAAGCAAGGCGAACAGAGGCAACCTAGAGGAGGAAGCGGGGCTCCTTTAAGACGGTACCAGCAGACAGCTTGCTGGGTAAATGACTCATTAGTGCACCGGGAAACTAGTTAGCTTGCAAAACAAAGTGCATTTAAGAGCAGCTTCCTTTGAACTTTGGACTTTAAGAAAATTAAAGTCTTGTTATGATGCATCATTACAGGTCGAGGGCCTGCATTTTTTTTGTGTGTTTAACTTTCACTCCAACAGCGATTTTTAAAAGGTGACATAAATAAAATGAAGCAAATTTGGTTGTTGTTTTCCACACAGCACACACACACACACACCTATGACCTCCTCATGCAGTTATGATACATAAAGACGCCTGTTGACCCCGTCACGTATCCTCCGCGCACTCATATACCTGCTCGTATGCGGCCACACCCCTGTGCCATCCGCATGGAGAGACCTCGGTCGCGATACATCACCACCTTCGCACGGCGGTGTCAGCCACAGACAACTGCTCCTGAGCCCCGGCAGAGCAAAGACATTCATCATTATGACACAACACACACGCACACACACACACACACACACGTAGACAGTACACACACATTCGAGTAGAGAGGGAGCGACACAAAACGACGTCGCGGCTGGTGATGCGTGAAGACGACTCCATCACGTCGTACATCACACATACCTGTATGCGTTTCCCGCCTAAATAACAATATCATGAACAAAAACAGTCACAACAGAAATGTCGGAGGGCTTCCTCCACTGCCGCTGATGCATTCCTCCTCATTCCTTCGTGTGTGTGTGTGTTTGTGTGTGTGATCCTTACAATAGAGAATGAAAAGGCCTCTCTCTCTCTGTTGCTTGGGAGAAGGCTAAAACCTCCACCACCGCCGCCGCCGCCGCCGCCATCACTACCGATTCTCTCCCTCTCGTTTTCTCTTAACCTCCACATCAGATCAGGCGCAATTCTAATCTGACCGGCCGTCCGTCCATGGAGTCGAGCGCTGTCAAACCGTCACTCCTCCTCTTCCCCTCCTTCATGTCTTCATTCCACCTCTCCTTCTGCACTTCCATGCATCTTTTTGATCGTCCAAACTAAGTCACAACACTTATCCTCCTTCTACATCACGGTTAAGATGCACTTTTTGTTTCATTACTTTTTGACCTCTTAACCTGAACTTATCTGTATCAGACACACTGAGTTCCTACAGATTGTTTGGTGGTTACTGGAGCAAAGATGCATTTTCATTTTTTTGTGTGTAATATTGCAAGAAATTTTTTGAGTCAACGTTTTGTACAAGCTGATGTGCAGCCTTGGACAAAATCCCATTTTTTAAGAAGCAGGATTGTCGAGGTCGAGGGCTGACTTTGTTTGACCATTAATAAAAGTACTCTAGAAATATAGATATGCTGATTGGAAAAAAAAATCTACAAATGCTCTTTCAATTTGTCTATTTTTTTGCTGAAATACTGCAGGAAACGTCTGATTTTCGCTAATTTTGTGATCACCCGATTGTATTTTCCTCTAAAGTGACATTTGGATCAGCGTCTGCTAATGAACAAAGCAACGTGTTTAAATCTGAACTATTTTTACATTAATTTGGCGGGTTTTGATCAAACAGTGTTTCGGAGGCTTTGATGAGTGTGATGTTGGTTTTGAGATTTTTTTAGAAATAATGTTCACTTTTAAACATCAGTGTTGGTTTTTGGCTGAGTTAATACTGAGCTGACGAGCCTTTTTTCGCCCCTCCCTTTAAAACTCTGCAGTCAGTCCATCCCATCCCCCCCTCCAACCATCTGAACACACACTTACACAGTATACATTTCTCATGAGAACCCTATGTTGTCCGTCACAGGGCCCTTTCAGCTGTTGAGTTCATGATTTGTGTCCTCTCCGGCCTGGGAGCGGGTCAGGAAGGGGAAGTGAAGGGATGAGTGGGTGGATGGGGTGTGGGGGTGGAGGGGGTACATTTTCCCTCTGAGAGAAGCCTCTGGGTCGTCTCTGTAGGGCTGTGTACACACTTTGCAGGATGAGACGTTTCGTTTCGCCGTCTTCCTCCGCACACGGCGTACTCATTGGTGTTAGCGACCCCTTGAATTTTGGCGCCTGGTCGCCCTGAAGTGTGACAGAGCTTTAATGCGACGCGTAGAGTCGAAAGAAGGAGGTGAGGGGGGTCACATATTTCCCAGAGAGTGACCGGCGTGTGAAGGCTTCAGAGTCAGAGTGGAAAGTAAGGGACAGGGTCGGGGAGGGGGTTCCTGCTTCGTTTTTTTTTTCCTGATTCTCTCACTTTACGTTAACGTCGGACTGGATGGAAAGAGATTAGACTGTTAGTTCCACTTAGCCCTCATATGTTCTCAGGTAATATTTGTCAAGTCTGATGTGGTCAGTGTCGATGACGGTGGGGGTCGCTGCAGGGAGGCCTGGAAAAGGGGAAAGCAGCCAATTCCAGCCTGGACCTGAAGAGATCAGGAAGTTTCCAGAGCATCAGAAAGGAAGTTAAAGGGGGAGAGGGGGTCGGTGTGAATGCAAATTTTCAGACATTCGCTGCAGGAAATATATATATCACCGTTAAACACGATGACACAAATAGCTAAATCAAAAGATCCCCGGGAGAAAGCCCTCGCGAGCTTAACGGGCCGAGCTCGAGAGGCGTGTTCACGTAAATACAAAGTGTCATCTCCATAAGCGCTTTCTGCTTCAACCTGTCCGCCTCCTCGGCGGCTGGGTAAGAGGGCACAGATAGGCCTGTCTGACAAACATTATTCATGAATACCCCCCCACCACACACACAAACACACACATGCAACCAGTGATGCAAAACACACGGCGGGGCGAGAGAGGAGAGGGCGGCCGCAAAAGGGGGCTCCGCGCCGTCAGAGCCAATGACGCTGATTAATGAGAGCGCCGTCTCATCGCTGCAGCATCTGGGTAATGGACTACATGGAGAGTCGATGGAGGGGGGGACTCCGCGGGGCAAAGTGCGCGCCCTGGCCTTACATCACTGCGGTGAAAAACGGGGATATGAGTAATTCAGGGGTTCATGCAGTGTCGTAACATGAAACATTGATCTGATTTTTTTTATTTCTGTCTGGTTTGTGTCCCCTGAAAGCGAAGACAGAGAGCATCTCCATAACACACAATTATCATCTTATACCAACTTATAGGACATGCCTGTGGTACTATGTGGCCTTTTTAATGCATATGACCACAATATTTGTGTCGTATTATTAAAGCGAATCATCAGTAGTACTATACATGATATTATTACTATTTCTTTCTGATATTATTATAGTAAATAATGGGATTACAGTTCCTAAATGGAACTATAAGGACATTTTTGGCTAGCTTATGCTTATATGACTCTTTTTTATAACATAACATCTTTATTTAAAAAAAAAAAAAGTATTTCTATTCACATTTTTATAATAAAAGGATATATTTCTTTCTGTATTCTGGGTATGTTTTGTTTTAAGGATATCACAATAATGTCCTCAGAGACTTAAAGCATCCATTTGTGGTTTTATTCACACATTTCTATGATATCTGTGGTCTCCGTCTAATGATGAGAAACACCATCATCTGCAGCTTTTTTTAATAACTTTTGTGATATTTGAGCAGTATCCTAAAATGATTTTTTTTTAGCCTCCCACACAAGTTCACAATCCACTACATCCCCCCTTTTTTCTTTTTACACCATGAGTCACCAGAAGTTAGTGCAGCATCCCAACATACACACTGATGTAAAAAAAAATAATAAAAAAATACAAAAAAAAAAACCTTCATCAGGAGATGAAAGGAAAAACTACAGCACAGCATACATCCTCTTTCCCTGCTGGAGAAAAAAATAAAAAGGGACATGATCCATCAACAACTGGGCTCTGTGAGCTGAGGGGACAGAAGTGGGACATGCACTGTGGAAAAAAAAAAAAGAAAAAACGCATGATGTGGGGATGAAAACCTCCCTTTGTCTCTGCTCTAGAAATTCCCGAGTTTAACTGAATTACAGCAAATCCAATTGAAACCCACGGGACAGCACTCATCCACGCGTTCCTGTGTGTTTTCTCTCTCTTTCGCCTGATTCACTGCGTCTGCGAAAGAAAATCTGCCTCATGTGACTCCCATCATTCCCCTTTTCCACCCTTTCATTATTATCATTATCATTGTACCCCCCCCCCATCCTCCATCCTCCTCTTCCAGGTAATAGAGAGAATCTGCCCTGTGGTCTTTATGTTGCCTCATCATGGTGTGGTGTGGTGCCCCCCCCATCCATCCATCCATCCTCACCTCTCCAAAAACAGCCGGCTGGTCCCACCATGAGACACCATGATGATGGGCGGCTGCTGCGAATCAACTTCCCTCCCTCTCTTTCTTTCTTTTCTCTCTCTCTCTCTCTCTTTCTTTCTCTCTTTTTAATTTTATTTATTTTTTCTGTGTGTTTTAACGGGAAGCCGATGCTCTCCGGGCTACAACAATTTGGCGACGTGCGGCAGGAAGAAGATGCTGATGAGGGATGATGGTGATGATGATGATGATGAGGATGATGATGATGAGGAGGATGAGGAGGATACGGCGTCGCGGTTTATTCGCGGCGGTGGCGTGAATTCGCCCCCTTCCCTCCCCAATAATGGCGTTCATTCATCACCATCCTGTCTGTAGCTGATAACGGCCAGCTCTCTCTCTCTCTCTCTCTCTCTCTGTGCATTTTTTATTTTTATCATCGTTGGATGTAAAGAACTAAAAAAAAAAAAAAAACATGGATCGTTTTTCTGACCCCGTTTGCAGCCCAGCTTTTTTTTTCTTTCTTTTTCCGCGTCGGACAGCTGCTTTTCAGGACAGTCCAAACCCCACACACACACACATATGCCATATAAATAAATAAAATAATAATCACAAAGCGATAGAAAAGCAGGAGGAGGAGAACTCACAGTCTGTCTCCGGGAACGAGCAGCCGGCTCTCCACCATCATATCGGGCAGAAAATCCAGATTGTAGGATGAAGTCATGTTGCCTGCCTGCCTGCCTGCCCTGTGTGTGTGTGTGTGTGTGTGTGTGTGTGTGAGGGTACAGTATGTGTGTGTGTGAGTGGAGTGTGTGTGTGTGCGCCTCCGCCCGCCGCGCGTCCTGCCTGATAAATAAAAAGGAGCGTCGCCCAAACTGCGCCTCGGCGGAGACGGAGAGGGACAGGTGCAAGAGCCGAGGCCTCCTCCTGCTCCTCCTCCTCCTCCTGCTCCTTCTTCTTCTTCTTCTTCTTCTCCTCTGCCCCCCACCCCTTCCTCCTCCTCCTCCTCCAACAACACCACCTCTCCAAAAAGGCAGCGCGTATCCAGCCGCGCACTCTCAGTCCGCATCCAGCAGTTGTCACATTCTCCTCCTCCGCTCCTCCATTCGCCTTTTATCTCTCTATATATATATATATATATATATATATATATATATATATATATATATGTATATCTCTCTCTCTCTCTCCTTCCTTCTTGCTTTTCTTCCCGCCGGTCCTGTCTGGAAATCCGCTCCGCAACGGCGCAACTGGCGGACTGTCGGAGCTCCAGGTGCCGAGCCCGGGGAGGCGTGGCGCTGCTGCAGCTGATCTGTTAACTGTTCGGGCTCCTCGACCGTGCGCCTCCAGCAGCCAAGTCTCCTTTTTCTGCACGTTTTCTTTACAAAATAAAAAAATGTGCAGATGTTCCTCAAACGCACCCTCTTTGGAGAGGCGTCCTTAAATCTCGCTTTTTGTGTGAGTGTTTTTCAGGCGCTCACACGTTTGCCATTGAGAGATCCTTGAGATAGTTAATACAAAAAGGCCAGTTTCTGTCAAAGATATTTCCCTAAAAGTTGCTCAGATTATAATAATTCACAGAATATTAACCATACAGATTGCTCAGATTAGAATATACAGAATAATGACTCTTAAAGGTGCTCTAACTATAGTAATTTACAGAATAATTACCCTAAGATTGCTCAGATTATAATAATTTACACACACTAATAACCCTAAAGTTGCTCAGATTATAATAATTTACAGAATAATGACCCTAAAGTTGCTCAGATTATAATAATTTACAGACTAATGACCCTAAAGTTGCTCAGATTATAATAATTTACAGATTAATAACCCTAAAGTCGCTAAAATTATAATAATTTACACACTAATAACCCTAAAGTTGCTCAGATTATAATAATTTACAGACTAATGACCCTAAAGTTGCTCAGATTATAATAATTTACAGACTAATAACCCTAAAGTCGCTAAAATTATAATAATTTACAGACTAATGACCCTAAAATTAGTTCAGATTAAACATAAATGAAATTAATCAGATTAAACACGAAACATAAATCTGAATATAAAAGTTTTTTTTTCGTTCTCCGTTGGTGTCGTGTTCTGACGCCGCGTTGATGCAGCTAACGCAGGAACCCCCACAGAAAAGTCGAAGGTGAAATAATCACTGACGCTGCCGATCAATCGTGGCATTGAGGATTATTTGTAGATTATTTTGCGTCGTGAACGCTGTTTTCCCGAGGAGAGCTAACGTCCGCCGTGCTGGACCTCCTGAATCATCACTCAAACAAACGCGGCCCCTTGTGTTCATTTAACACTGTTCACTCGGCGCGTACGCTGCACAATCACGATTCCACGATTAAACTGCAGGCCGTTAAACTCCAGAAAATATCACATCTGTTCGGCGCGATGACTTAATAACCGCGCGCCCGGTTAGGTGATTTACAATCAAATGAGTTGGCCAAATTTGGAGAGGTGCAATTACGCGTGGGGATAGCCTGGTAATAATGAGCCGGCCCATAATTTGCTGCAAATTTGCTGACTCTATTTTATGCCGCGTTAATTGTGTGGATCCAGTATGCCTCCCCCGTGGACCCGGAGTGGGCTTGAATGCGGCCCCCGTGCAGCACGTCTTCCAGGTTGCCCCACTTCCTCCTCCTCCGTTGGAGAAAAGACGGGAGGCACTCCAGTAAAATAATGAGCCTCTCTCACAGTGAGCGAGCTGGCTCTCTGGGGGAAGAATATGAGTATCTGGGTCAATGGGAAGAAAAAAAAAGTGCTCAGTATGCACACATAGTGGGGTGAGGGTATGGCGTTGGCGGGACTTGGCCCGCGGCTCTGCTTGTGGGTCAGCCTGCATGTTTGCTCTCGAGGACCGAGGTCAGTCAGGGTACGGAGGGGAAAGGGCCGATCCTACGTCGGCGCCTCGGGGCTTGCAGCGTCCCGCGAGTGGGGACGGCCGCTGCATATTTCACTGTGTTTGACCCCTCGCAGAGCATGTGGTGGTGGTGGTGGGGGGGTTGTTGCAGGATGTTCGGCCAACTGCTGCATCGTAATCATTCGTTTGCAAGCTCTAATGTTCAAGCCTGAATTGATGCTCGTGGCCCATCGCCCAAATACAACGACTGACGTTAGCAAGAAAAGAAGACACCACCATACATCTCGTGCCGACTATCCCCCTGCTTTTTTCCAACACGTCGTGTGATGATGCGCCACCTTGTTTTCAACCTCTTTGCAAACACTGCCTCCTGCATGTTAAAATTCTGCTCACACAATTGATTAAAAAAAAGCACATTTCCCATTTACTCCAATGAAATCCAGGCATGGAGATAGTTTTGTTTCCAAATCTGGGCTCTGAGAAATTTCTGCCTTTGCTCCAAGTGTTGAAAAAAAGCCATTTGCCTTTCCAGAATCAGCATCTTTCTTGATTTATTTTCTTGTAACCTGAACAAATAAAATCAAATACATCGCTTTGTATTTTTTAAATTTGGGTGAAGTGACCCTTTAAGTCTGACTCAGCCGTGTCAGGATCGATTATGTAATGCAGGTGATTACTAAATATAATTCAAAGCATTAAAAAAAACAACCTGACTGTGGCAAAATTCAACAAAATCACACCTCCAACAAAAGTAAATAGGAAGCAGAGAATGACAGCGTTCATTATGATTACAACATAAGAGGCTTCAATGACAATCGTCACAGATAAAACAGGTGATGATGGGAGGTATGTTGAGAAACTGCGTGTGCAGGTGTGTTGGAGGAAAATGCATCGCAGCGAGTGCACTGGAACGCATGTTCTCGTATACGTCGAGTGAACAATCCTGCAAACAAATCACCTCATTTGCTTCAATTTTTCTAAACAAACCCTTTTCCCCCCGTTCGCCAAACAAAACGCATCCAACCATTAATAAAACACGACTGTGCTCAATTTCCAGTGTAGCCATGTGAAGCCGACAGCTTATGAGAAAAAACGACGTTGTTTTCGTATGCGGTTTGTGTCGCAGCTGTTTAATATTGCATTTAATATGATGCATGTTTGCATGTGTGCGTCTATGTTTAACCCTTAGTGTCGTGCCTTTGCTCTGCATCTTCAGAAATATTCTGTGCTCACTGTCACTGTTGTGTTACTTTGGCAATCCAAAGTATTTCCTGAACTGAATGTCCTGTTTTTTTTTTATAATTAAAATCTAGATCACTGAGTCAAGGCTATTGCTGTTGTAATATAAGAGTCTTCTGGCAGCTGTAAACGATGACTTTTAGGGAACTTTCTTTGTGCACAGAAGACACGCCTTATGCGATGTATATAACAGCATGACGGTGAACGACTGGCTTCACCGTGACATCTGTGGAGGACAAACCGTGGCCTCATTGCCCTCTATATGACAGAGAGAGTTGCATAAGTTGATAATGAAGGCCCGTGTTCTATCCCCTGCTGGTCAATGTGATAAATTACAACATGCAATGAATTAAATGACACCGGATTCAAGAAGCTTAAATCGATCAGCTTCCAAAAACGAAGAAAAAAGAAGCGCCTGCCTTTAACGCCACGTTTAAAGGTTCGGCGTGGCTAACAGTTTAATTTCAGAGAAGTACAAAGCAGCTACAGTAAATAAGCCCGGCTTTGGTTAAACACTCAGAAAAGGAAATCAAAAAAACGTCCCGTTTCAGCGTAGAAGTCTGACAGGTGGCGGGAACAAAATGACACATCTGCTCAGTCACCCTCAAACCATCAGACCTCGCTCTGCTGCCAACTTTTTTCCTGAAGAGACGTTACGAAACTCTGGATTTTTTTCTTTTTCACATCATCGGAAAAAAAAAAAGTTGCGTGCGTCACTTTGCTTCCTAAAAACTGAAACGTCACCGGCTTTTACAAACTGGCGAGACGAGACAGACGTGCCCTCGGTGAATCCGAAGACTCCTTGAGAAACACATCCCTCTACTCGGATTTCATTCGAGGGCAGCGGTCAGATCCGGGGAACGTTTCATACACCGTGTTGTGGCGTATTTTCTCCCTGTTGTTCTGCTCTTCTTCCCACCCTCACCCATCACCTCCCCCCAACCAACCCCCGCCCCGTCTCTCCATCTCTTCACCCCGGGGGCCCCCGTGTTTCTCCCAGACCGAGCTCATGGCGAGGTCTGCCTCTGCCCTCGCTTGCTCTCCCACTTTTGTCTTTCTCGCCTCTTTGCTTCTGTCTAGTTATTTCTGTCTTCTCTCCGCCTTCATCTCCCTCACCTCGGGCTCAGGGTGGGGTGGGGTGGGGGGGGGGGCTCAGCTGCCCGAACAATACAAATCGATCACTTAGAAAGGAGGAGAGGGAAGGGAGGAGGAGACAGGGTGGGGTGAGGAAACAGAGAGAGACAAAGAGACAGCAGCAAAAATAGGTGGTCCTACAGAGCAAATAATAAAAAAACATAAAAGACTCCCAAAGCGGACGGCGCGTCGTCCATCAGGCATCAGGCGCCGCAAACCGCCGCCCAGGCCCCTCTACGCTTCCTGCTCTCATCTCACCCAGAGAGGAGAGGATTGTGGGTAGCTGATGGCGCCCGGCTTTTTCACACGTGAATATTTAATGAGGGGCTCATGAATAATTCAGAAAAGCAAGCAGCTGCGTTTGAGCCTAAGTGGACATGTGAGGAGCTCCCCGAAACCAGACAGACCCCGACTGCTGCCGTTCATCCTCACAGAAAAAACACATTTTGATCATTCAACGCTTAAACGTGTGTGTGTGTGTGTGTGTGTGTGTGCAGATGAATCACTTCCTAAACGAAAGGATGACAGAGGCGTCCCCATCTAGTCCGGACTCTTCTTACTTTCTTATTCTGTCAAGCGTGGACTGAAAAAGCAAACAAAAAAAAATGAAGATGGAGTAGATTCCACATCTCCTCCTGACACACACTCCATCGCTCTCGCCGCCACTCACTCGCCGCTCAATCTTCAAATCTCATCCCCATATTTTCCCCTCTCCTCCGCTTCTGCGCCCTCATCTGTCCCCCCCCCACCCCACACTCTCCTCCGTCGCTCCCTCCCATCTGCTATTGGTCCTTGCCGGACTCTGGTTAGGACACTGTGTTCCAGTTAATGTGGATCCCAGCTCCACCTGTGGGGCCGCAGCCCGTAAATGTTCACTGACCTGTTTTTGCACACGATCTGATGCGACACACACACACACACACACACAGCGGTTTGATTGATGTATCATCTCGGTGCTTTCTTTCATTTCGTTTTAAATGTCTATTTTCATCACGTCAGGTTTAGGACTGGATTAAATACGGTATTGATTATCAGCCGTCTGCACCTTCGAGAGAAAAAGATCGGCGTCTTCAGTTTTCATGTGTTGTTCTTTTGACAGGAGCTTTGGATACTTTTAACACTTTAACACATTTTTTTTTTTGCCTGTATGTCCGAACATTTTAGTTTTCTTCTTGTTACATCAATCTGGGATGCACTGAGTTTCCCACGATGCTTTTGTTGATGTAAACAGGAAGTATTGTGCATCTTTGCGCCACAAGAATGGACGTACAGACGACAATCAGCTGGATTTACTTATGTGAGCGTCTAAAATTGATTATCATGATGCAAAATGTGGAGTTATGAGGCTTTTGTGCATAATTTTGAGGTGGATTTATGGACGTGAATGTGAGACAGACATCTGAGCTGACACACTCTCTGCAAAGAGTGTCCCGGGCTGTATTTACAAAGCCTCTGTGTTTGGATTTGACTGAGTTATGACTCTGAGAAGGAAGGGCGAAGAGGTTTTTCTTTTTTTTTTTTTTTTGGATTAGTTGACAGCTCAGCTAAAGCTCATCCCATCTCATCTGACCTCCTCCCAACACACACACACACACACATACATGTAGACACACACATACACACACACAAGCAGCGTTACAGGACATTCTGATCAAGTCCAACGCTGTCGAGCAAATACCTTCTGACCTGCTCGCTGACCCTCACACGCTAATGTCTGCACCGGTGGTCTCGACATGACTTAAAGTGCAGGTCTCTCTCTGTGTCTCTGTCTCTCTTTCTCTCTCTCTCACACACACACACAAACACACTTGATGTCCTCTGCCCCCGAAGAGGCCTCCCGGCTATACCGCCCTGCTGTCTGCTAGTTTTAATGGTCTCTGCTAGACTGGACTGGACAACACTCGGCCGCCGTCGAGGGAAAGCTGCGTATCTCCCGACTCTCAGCAGGACGGCTTTGCTCTGGTTTCGGTTCGAGCGGCGTGTCCTTTCGGGTCTGTCCTGCGGGACTTTTAAGGATCTAATCAAGCTGAGTTTTTCTATTTTTTTTTTTTAACAACTCTGCTGCAGATTGTGGAAAGCTGAAGTGAGGTGAAGTTGCAGCTTTAACCTAAATCTCTTTGTGATAAGATTTTAATCGTAAAATAACTTTTAAAGGGGTGCTACGCAGACTGCCAGCATTGTTTTTCAAGTCTTCACAGCTTAATAAAGCCTTCATTTAAAAGCCTTCCTTGCAGGCAACGTCCTTGCAGGAATACAGTGCCACGAAGGAGGTGATCCTTTATTTCTGTCATCAGAAATAAGAAAAAACTATACTTTCACTACTCCACAAGTGTTTGGTTATTGGTCAAGCTACAAAAACTTGCAGTTATGAAATCTGACCTTCTGCTCAGGGTGGCATTGGTGAACAAAATCACCAAAGCTTAAAAGCATTTTCTCACCCTCTAACCGAGACCTGCTGTGGATCTGGTCTTCGTTAAAATGAAATTACAGTAAGACAAAACAGAAAGTCCAAACATGTGAAACACCCTTAAATGAGGACGATGTTGCACGTTTTAAAGTCTTGCTTTAAGCTAAACAAGGCAGCGAAGCCGACTCCACCCAAATCGATGACATCATGCCGAGGATTTTGAGTTTATCTGGCCTGTGTTGGTGCAAAGTGATTACGCACTCCGAGTGGTAAAGTTGGCACTCTTTTTGCTGCTGGCGAACCAACCAGCTAGCCTAACAGAGCCGCGACCGGCCCCCGTCCTCCACCCCCACTTTGGATGATTTTTAATGTGAGTTAGAGTCGGGGACTGGCTGAAAAAAAGTCATGTTTCATTGCTCTTTAGAGGGTCTAATTAGTCAGAGTAGAAGAAGAAGAAGAAAAATCCTTAATGGAGCATATAATACTGTGTGTGTCACTGAAAACTCCCTATGTTTGGAGGGTTTTAGCTGGACTGGGTGCAGGAAAATACACTTGCACAGTGCAGTTCAGACCTACAATGGCGTACGACACTAATGCGGCCCGCCCCCCCCCCCCCGACAAAGCTGCTGCTCTAAGTTGTGCGCCGTGCAGTGATTTCTCCTCTCGATGCAAATGGAGGATGGAGGGATATTCTCTGGCCACTCAAAACACTGCACGCTCCACCTGCGGTGCATCGGAGCGCGCTCCAACTGTAATTGGCCATCGCGTCTGTGACAGAGAGAGGCCCTCCATTCATCACCCCCCCCACCACCATCAACTCCTTCACCCTCTCATCGCACCGCCCCCACCACCTCCACTAACACCCATTCTCCATTCGTCTTTCTCTCTTTCCTCTTGGCACCTCCGTAGCCAACTCCGACCAATCTCTCCCTCACTTTCCAATTTCTCGCCCCCACCCACCCTGTCCCATCCACCCCTCCCTCCTCCACCTCTGTCCTCCCCCTTTCTCCCTCCCCTCTCCTCCCTCCCTTTCTGCTCCTTTTCCTCATTAAAGTGGGACCCAGGCAGTAGCGGTCACTGCCTCTCATTTATTTTCATTTGAAACTGGTGCAGCTCCACTGATCCTCTGGGGCTGCAGGAGAGAGAGCAGGATGGTGTCATTCTGATAACAACTGATAACAACACACACACACACACACATGCACAGATGATGAACTATATGTGCACAAGCTCACACAAAATAGGGGGAATACAGCACGTTGCACAATGGGAAGTAACCATTTGCAAATACACTCAGCGCACATTCAAACACACACACACACACACACACACACAAAGGGAGGTGTATACGCATCCGCCCGCAAATAGATGCACTTTCACACCCATTTCAATTCATTTCACGCACATATTCACACATTTCATGTACCTGCAAGCTCCCATGCCCAATCCCCCCCACCCCCCCCACACACACACACACAAACACACACATTTCTCTTTCACATATGCACCCTCTCCTTTCCAAACACCCCGACTGCCTCCTCCCCCTTTGATTGTGTGATTGTATGAAGGTGATGATAGCAGGATGTGAATCGGGACGATAAACCCGTGCCCATTGTCACCTGGATGATTGCGAGTATCGATCTGCGGCTGCGGTGGGGGAAAGCGCATGCGTGTGTGAGCATTTGCCGCCGTCCCCCCTCCACCCTCCTCCACTTCCTGTACGTGTGTGTCCATGCATTGTATTAGAGTCGTGTCGAGAGCGGCCCTGCCTGACACTCTTTGATTGAAAAGGTGCTCGGCAGATTAAATCGTTGTAGCGGAGACGAGGTGCGCTCCCTTCGCCGAGGCCGGAAGGCGGCTGGTTTAGCAGATTCAAGAAGGCTGGGGAAAAAAGGATCAAGGGAGGTGAGGTGAGGGGGGGCGGAGGGGGTGGAGGCCCATTAACGCCCATTTCCCTGACCCATATGTGGAAATGGTAAGGAGAGGCAGTGACTCTAAACTAACGGTCATATTTGTAATAGAGGATTAATGTCCCTCACACCATTAGACGGGCACACTGTGGAGGGCGAGTGGGAGGGGACGCTTGGTTTAACTAGCAAACCCAAAGGACGGGAGGAAGGAAGAGGGGGAGTGGAGGGGTGGAGCAAAAGATGACTAATATCAACTTGCAGGAGGAAACTCTCGCAGGGAAATCAGCAGATTACTTCGACTTTCACCAAACTTCTTTGGACCCACCTCCTTCCTTACGTCTGCACATACAGAAAAGTCTTTTTTCCTGCACATCAGTACGTTGGATCTGAAGTGAAATGGTGACTATGAGGCTCCAACTGTGACAGAGCGCTCCAAGTGTTTCACTTTCACAAAGTCAGGGGGACCCGCGAGACACGGATTTAACAAGAATTGTCAAAATCGAAGCAGCAGAGGATCAGATATTCTGACTTTTAGTCCTGGTAGAGTGCGCTGGATCCTGCACTTCCTTTGATGCAACTTGATGGCTTACTTTTGTTAGACCTTTCCCTGCCCGCCCGGTGCATGCCACATCTTTCAAACTCTGCACCCCCACAGTTTGTAATGCAAGCTTAAACATTTCCAGTCACCTCGCCAAAGCCAAGATACCAAACTGTCACTAAAGCATTTTTTTCTTATCCTCCCTTTAGAAATCTCCCTTCACAGCCACAAAACAGTCTGAAAGGTACTGAAAGAGAAAACCAATCTGTAAAATCAGCTTTTGCTTTGAGGATGTTTGCAGCCGTTATCGTGCAAACATCACAGATGTGGCAGGATCGCCCCAACAATTTTAAGGGAGAGCAATTTATCGAACAAATTGCAAAACTTTAAAAAGTCATCACTTTTAATATTTGGTGTTGAATCCTTTTCAAACAGTGACCGGGTGACATCAGCAGAAACATGATGGTTTCCCAGTTGAATCGCCATCTTCATTTTAGGACTTTATATCAATTTCTTTATAAGAAATTAAAGTCTCCTTGCTGCTGCATTGTCCTAAAACTGTTCACCCATTGTGGATGTGAAGACCCTCAAATTGAAGCTGAAAATCAGCATTTTACCCTCACAGCTTTGTTCCATTTCATATCCAGCGTGTCGGAGCACAGACCCAAAACAATGAATACGTCTTTAATCTCTCCGAATGCACGACGCATTATTTACTTCTGCTGCGCTGAACACTTTTGCACCACAAAGTCGTTCTCCTCTGATGTGCGCCGTTACCTCAAAACCCGACGACAGTCGCTCTGCCGTCCTGCACGCGGGGCTAAACCTCTGGAAAATTTCCCCCGTGTTCCCCGCTCGGAGCGACCGCTTGATGCAGAAACCGTTCAAAGTCATATTTTTCATCGGGAAATTGCAAATGAAGTGCATGCCTCAAAAGTAGTTTCATTTGTCACCCAATGAAGCATTCACCGATTCAGTCAGTAAATTATGGTGCAATAAATTACTACCTGCAAACATCAATGAAATATGTTCACTCATTGCAAAACAAGTCAACCCCAGCATGACTGTTTTTCATGATCAGGTGCGCGGCAGACGCTTGTCTCAATCTTTTATGCAACAGGAGGGGCGTTCAGACAAATTGTGACTGGTGGGGTATCTGTAATGGGAGCTTTAAAATAAAAATGTGTAGTTTTCAGAAGAGATGGAATACAGAGCGGAGGGAGAGGAAAAAGTTCACCCACATTTTCGCCTCCTCTCGCTCCCTTTTTATCCCAATTTTCACAAATGCAGAACAAGAGCAGACATTTTTCCATCACCCTTTCTCATCCATCATCTCCCCCACCCATCCTGTTTGTGTGGAAAATAAATGAGAATAAATGATTCAGGCCTAAATGAATGAGAATAAATAACTAACAAAGAGGTAAATTCAGGCTCTGTTAGTCGTCTTGAAAAATGTCAAATCCTGCCTCGGTCGAGTGGATGCCTCTGGTCTTAATACAGAGAGCGTCCCATCCATCTCTCTTTCCTCTTAAACAGTCGGAGCCATAAAACAAATCCCACTGACACAAATTTATGTGTTTTTTTTTTTTTTTTGCAGCCTTTCGAGGTGAAAACTAACTGGAAAAAAGTCATCACAGTTGTGGTGAAATAAGGAACGATTATTGTTAAAAGTAAGGAGAAACATGCATCAATTTTAAATTAACCAGTGTAATATAAAAAAAACTGAATGACAACTAAATCAAGTGACCATAGAATGGCCAAAAATAACTGTTAAATGTTCGGTGCATGGAAATACGTAAGACTGAGAAAATTATGTTTTTGGGAACTTTTAGGATGTCAGAATCTCATAAGCGCTGACACCATGAGATACTACAACTCCTGACACCAAGGAGAGGATAAAGAACACAGTGATCCATATTCATGCGTGTGTGGGTGGAATAATACCGAAATGTAAATCAGCTGAAGGGCAAACACCACAGCTGTATGATAAATACCGTATATAAATAAAATAATATGGATGTATCCACAAAGTCAAAGGTGAGTGACACTGAACTGCCGGATATTTAATTTAAAAGCAGAAGGAAAAAAAAACCTGTTGATGGTACCGGGTGTCAGTCGGGTTGTACTTCCTAATATTTCAGCTGCTCGTCGTGGAGGTTTGAACAGAGAGGAAGACAGGGTGGGAGAAGAGAAAAAAAAAAATAAAAAAAGGAGAAGTACAAGCACTGATGTGACGCTCGACTGGGCAAACAGTTGCAGGAAAAGTGAGGTGAAATCTCCTCGCCATCGCACAACAACGCCAGGTAGGAGGCATTACAGTAAAGACCTGTTAGGCCGCAGCCATCCTCTCAAATGAAACCAGCACCTGTACTTTGTTTAGCCCCTTCCCCTCCTCCTCCTGCTTCACATAAAACTGCTCACAAGCCTTGTTGATGCAAAACCAACCGTGCAACAACGCCACACCTTCACCGCGAGCGTAACAAATCCCCGAGAGGGACGCAGCAACTGGGTCAGAGAAATGGGCGACCACGTGTGTGTGTGTGTGCACAGATGTGTGTGTGTGTACCTCAGCAGCAGCTCGTCTGTCCTCACCGATCCTGGAGGAGGAGGAAGAGGAAGAGGAGGAAGGGGGGGGTGGCAGCACGCGGCATCGACACACACTCCCCCAACAAAGCCCGGCTCGGACGAGTGCTCCAACATTACACGCAAATCAGGCTACAAGCTGCACTTTTTTTTAATTCTCTCTCCCCTCTGCGTTTTCTTTTGTCCTCCTTCCCTTTTTTCACTGCCTGCCGTTTTTCAACAAGCCGCCTCTTTGCTTCCCTATCTCTTGCCTTGTTCCTCTCAGCCTCTGCTGTCGTTCCCCTTTTTTTTCCCATCCTACTGCCCCCCCCTCCCCTCCGCCGCTTTCTCTCTCTCTCTCTCTGGTCGAGCAGCAGAGCAGTGGAGACCCCGCTGGCTTGCCTAGCTGAAGTAATCCCCTGTGACAGCTCAGCTCATGTTGTTATGTTGTGGGCCTATTTGAGTCTAATACTACAGCCCCGGAACAGCCGAGCCCCGGTCCAGCTCTGGACTGCCTGCGCGGCCCCGCCGGGGGCCCGGGCCGGTCCGGCTCCACGCCAACAATGCCTGCTCTTCATGTTTACTGCACATCATGGCTGCGTTTCTGGCACGGTTCAGCCCGGGCCCAGACTCGTGTGAGTGCAGAGCTGCAGACGGAGTGGAAAATAAACTCGGCTCTGCCATCTTTTCATGAAGTTTTTATGAGGTAAATAAATCGTGTACATCATAGTAAAGTTATATTGAACCTTTGGAAAGAGTTCAACAAGTCAAGCGTGCACTGAATTTTTTGCGGAGAGGATCCCAAAAACAAGATGTCAGTATGTTACAGGGAGATGCAAAATCTCCAACAACTGGCATTATATTTATATCTGAACAGTGCTTTCCCTCCAAATCATTTTCTCATGTTTGTGGTCTGAATGTGGTGAAATCAGACAAAACCGACTGGATGTGGTGTTTTGA
Source organism: Scortum barcoo (assembly GCA_023238725.1). Taxonomy (NCBI): domain Eukaryota; kingdom Metazoa; phylum Chordata; class Actinopteri; order Centrarchiformes; family Terapontidae; genus Scortum; species Scortum barcoo. The sequence continues at coordinate 2,983,556 of CM041540.1, forward strand.
TTAACCATTAAACGAGCCTTCTCCAAATCAGGCGCCCCGTTCTCACCAGAGCTCTCCCCAAATATTGAGCAAAGGGTTGGTCACAATAAAAGAAACCTTTCATGGAATAAAAGACTAAATGAATCCTTTCTGGAAACTCTCAGCTCGCTCAGACCCCTGGAACAGTAAATATCCATAAGTCGTGGTATAAAACCCTGTTTCTTTTTTTTTTTTTTGCAAAGTTTAAACTAAAATATATTTGGTTTGTGCAAAAAATCTGGTGAAATCACATCATGCCACCTCAAAATAGTATTTTAGTAGCGAGGCTCAGGTGTTGGGCTATCATTGAAAAGAAAAGCATAAATGAATGCATCCTGGCGCTGCTAGAAAATCTACAAAATTAATAAAAGTAAAATAAGACAACTATATTAAAATCTATTCACTTCTCACCAGTTCATAAATAACAAAGTGAAATATAAATGTATTAACATAATGATAAAAAACTAAAAAAAGACTTGAGTTCTCTGACAAAATAAAGAAATAAATAAATCTATATGAAAAAACATTAAAAATGCATTTTAAAAAGATGAGTTGTATTGTTGAGTTTCACATCCTTTTAGTGCCCAACTAAATAAATATGTACTTTATTTATGCCCATGCATTTTAATGAGCACCAACAGGTGACTGTGACTGACTTCTACATCACAGCTGTGCAGGCTCGATGCTCTAACATCATCGACTCCTCCTCCTCCTCCTCCTCTTCCTCCTCAGATGCCCCACACTATCCGGGCCTGAGCCTCCTGCATGTACAGTTGTTTCAGCCAGTCCTCGTCTCCAGAGAGGCGGCCCGGTCCGGCGGATCGTGCCCAGGAAGACAGCAGCCCAGACAGGCATGTCTCAGTGAGCAGCCCTCCCGAAGGAGGCGCTGCCAGATCCTGCTCCATATACCTGGCACATCACAGCATCTCCTCCCCATAGGAGGCTGGGGCTGAAGACACAGGCAGGGAGCTGCTGATTAAAAATTCATCTCTCTGTTTATTATGATTTATGCATGTTTCACCGAGCCAGGAACGAAAAAGAGAGGAGAAGAGAACAGCTTCATTAGTGCATATTGTGTGTATGTGTGTGGGTACTTTGCCTATGCTTGTTTGTGTACTCTGTGTGTGTGTGTGTGTGTGTGTGGCTGGCAGGTGGGGGATAGTTAAAATTATGGATTGTACGTGAGGTTCATTAGAATGTTTGGCATACAGGGCAAAATCGTCTGTCTTCACAAAACACCTGCATTTCACTGAAAAACAACAACAATTGAAATCCTAAATTATCCACCGTGCACGGGCCATCGCCATTAAAATGCAGCAGACACTTTTGCTAACTTGTAACTTAATTACCCATTTCCGCCTCTGCTGTTTACCATTCAAATCGGATCGGCCCTCTCATCGGCACTCTGTTCCCAGCCAAAACCGATGGCGGGCGCGCCGCGGTGACAAATATTGACGCATGGCGAGCGCGTCAGCAATAAAGTGGCGAATAAGAGCACAAAAAAAACAGGCCACAGAGCTCACCAGCACTCTTGATGTAATCATCTCATGCGTTTCCTCGATTCAAACAGATGCTGCGGTCGCCGATCACACGTTGATTACTGTTTATGGCGCTGAAGGCTGAATGTATAGAGCAGCGTAATACCGTGAACACAGGACGTTGCTTTCAAATTAACGCATGCAATTAATCAAGTTTTTGACAATGATGACTGATGATTTGTTACGTGTGCTCATATTTCTGCAGACGTTTGATTATTAAAGCTGCACCAGTAGGGATTTTTTGCGTTGGGCACATCTGTTTTATCAAACTCAGGCTGCGATCATCCCGGATGTCCTGGATGCAGCGAGCTGATGCAAGTTAATCCCCATTTCATCGAAACTCTGCATTGCTCCGCCCACAGGAAATGGAAAAATTTAAGCTCACAACCCCATTGTGTCGAAACGTGAACATCTTTGGAGTAATTCCACAACACGACGCTGCAGAAAGGCGTCAAACTGACACCGTCGCTCCTCCTTGAACTGGCTCGCGCCCTCTGATGCACCTTCCTTACTTCCTCCACCCAGCGTGTCGTATGACGTGATGCTAAGTGACGCAGCCTGTGTTGTTTTGCCCTTTGGACTTTTTTTTTTTTTTGAATGTCAGATGGGGAAGTAAACAGCAGGATGTAGCGTGCGGTTTCCCCGACATCGTCATCCGTGATTTCTGAATGCCAACAAAAAAACTTCAAAACACTGCTGACATGTGAAGCTACCGACACGGGCCGCTGCTCTTGTACACCGAGGAGTCGGTTTCATCCTCCACGTCAGTCTAGAAAGAACATTATACACCACAGGTACCCTGAATAGTGGGAATACGTGTTTGTAGAATCAGATGAAAATGTAATACTACAGTCTCCTGGTCAAGCAGTGTTGTCTTAAATATCATTAAATTTAAACATTTATCTGATCAAAACTGCCTTAAAGATTTAAATAAAAGCCAGAAGTTGATACTCTGATAAACACAGGTTACAAGATGTTTAAAACTACCAAGCCAAGGGGGCTGAATTTGTAGAATAAAACATTAAACACATAAAAAATGCCAACAACTTGTTCGCAAAAACACTCTAGCTTAACCAGTTTCAGAGTGATCCCGTCCTCCTTTAAATTAATTTCTTCCAACATGGACCTCTGCAAAGGCCTGTATCCGTCTCTGAACCTGCTCTCCGCCTCTGAGCTGAAGGCCTACCGTTGGTGAACATATGGTGGCGTCTGCGAGAGACAGCAGCTCAGGGTTTTTTCAGGGGAGGGGCGACCGGTGCCATCCGGAAGCTCCCCGTTTGCAATATGCCGAATGTAAATCCTTGTTTTTTCCCCACATTTTCTACATTTGGAGCTCCCCTTTTTTCGCCGAGCCGTGACATCGCGCCTCTCTGAAAGACGGGCATCTCGTTTTTGACATTCACTGGGGGAAACACACAAACTTACGGCGCCGACATCGCGGTAACTTGAGGCCACGTCTCAAACCGAGCGGCCTCTTTTAAATTGTGTTTACGATTTAATGACCTATTTGTGTTTGTTGTTTCCGGCGAGCGCCTGCTTCGCTCTCTCTCTCTCTGCTCATCTTTCTCATCTTTCTCTCCCTCTCTCTCTGTATCTCTCGCTCCCTAACACGCTCTGACAGCGAAAGGTCAATGCCCATTGGCTACATGGGGGGCACTGAGTGATGTAAGGGGGTTGTCATGGCAACGTGCAGGGCTAAAGCGAGGACCCAGGATGCTTTTTTTTTGTGTGTGTGCCAAACACCGAGGCCGGGACCCGAGCGGGTTCAAAAGACTCAAGAGCTCGGCTCCCCAGGCGGAAGCACCGGACTGGACGCCCGAACGGCGCTTTAATTGACTGGCTGGTTTACTGGCCGGGCGAACGGGATGGGATGGGCGGGACGGGACGCCCCGTCGTTGCCGGTGCAGCAGATCTACATGTAAGAGAGGCCCGAAGACAGTCAGTTGCGAGCGGCTCTGTTATGTCTGTGAGCTCGCGTTCTGCTGAGCTTGGCTTCACATTAATAAAAGAGGGATTACCGAAGTCTGCAGGCTCCTCTCTGGCCCCTCTCCAGCCGAGAGCCGAGCGAAGGGTTCGCTCCCTCTACTTCCTCCTCCTCCTCCTCCTCCTCCTCCCGCCACCCTTCGCTCCCTTTTCTTACTCTCCTCAGCATGCTGCTCACGTTCATCCCATTCAAGAAAAAAAAAAAAAAACACTCTCATCTGCCTTTCCTCCTGTCTGTCTCTGTTCCATTTCTCTCCCTCTAAGTACAGGAGGGGGAAAAAATGCACCAAAACACAGATAAATTATTTAGATTTTTTTCCCCAAAGAGAGAAGAAAAAAAAAAATGCTTGACTCTGCAGTTTGAAAGAAAAGGGGGGAAAGGAGGGAAGGGAGGGAGTTGGGGGGGTGAGAAATAAAAAAATTGCATTAGATACAAGATTCCGCAATCAGCCCGCGATATGAAGAATTAATCTTATCTTTCACCGGCACACACGGCCAAGTAGGGGAGCGCCTCCAAAGACTTCAAGATGACAACGGGAGGAATTCGCCTTTCCATTACGCCGCCATTCAGCCATTGTGGCGGCCGACACCTCGCGATAAGCGGGCGTATTGTTGCCGCTGACGATGTCATTATGGGACAGTAAACAAGCGAGGCGGCGGAGGGTTCAGGATGAACCGGGGCGGGGCCAGAAAGGTCACCGAGACAATCTGGAATGAAAGGACGCGAGACCCCGAGGGAGAGATAAGAGTCCTCTCCTTCGTCTTTTTCTCCCTCTTCATCTATCTCTTTTCTCTCGCTCTCCCTCTCTCCAAAGCCAAGGACGGGCATATGCTTAGAACAAAGCCCTGGCACTGCCGCGTAATCAACTCCTCTGTACTCCAACGGCGGCAATACAATCTTCCCTGGAGGTCATCCACAGGAAAGGGCTTATGGGAGGCAGAGCGGGCTGCAGGATCATGGAGCTATTAAGATGGTAAAATAGGGATGACATTCACCTGGGGCCTCCCACCCCGGCTTTCCTCTACAAAACATCATGCATACATCCAAACAGACGGACTGACGCCACGCAGGTGTTTGAGAGGTTCATTTACGGACTCATCCACAGCGAATGGGCAGCGATAACCAGCAGAAGCCACCCACAAGTGATCCTTTGGTTTTTAGTGCCTGCTGCTGCTAATTAGTTATTATAGTGGTATCTTTTTTTTTCTTTGTTGCAGAGCAAAAGGCGGAGTTGTCTTTAAATCTTTTCGACCATGTCTTGTTAAAGCACGTCTTAAGTCACCGCCATCGGCATGACCGACATCTTGTTTGAAGCTTCAACAGTGTCATAAAGCACGAGCGTAATTAGACATTCGAGGTGTGTGGTTGTAAGACCTGCCTGCAGCTGTGCTATTTAAGTTGAACTGTTGTGGGATTTTAGCAGGTCTGAACTTGACGCTCGGGTCCAAAAGTTGAAAATAGGTCTGACTTTTTAGCAATAAGCAACAATGAATGATGAGGGATCCCAGAAAACCAATCAGGAGCCCGACCTACTTTTTTTAATTTATTTTTTTTTATTGCAGTTGGCAGCAAACCCTCCGTCTCTCTTTACCCCTACTGTGGCTCTTTTTAGCAGCTGCAGTGCACCTTGCAGCCCTCCATTTACACCCGGACGTAAGGCCAATTCTCTTTTTGACTTTTGCTTGCTGCCATTGTATTTTACGTATGTAGAGAAACACAGTCGGCGTGTAAGTCAACACCTTTTTTGGAGGCAATTTTCATTCGTAAGGTCACATGAGGCCAAAGATTTCTGGGGGTAAATTTCAGACATTGATGAAGAAAGTTAATTTAATGTTGATGCTTGATGCCCACATCAAATCCGATACTGCATCTACTTCATCAGGTCAGCACTGTGGATTGGATCAGTGCATCCCAGAGGACTTTGACATTTGCAGGTGAACTCATATTTGCTACACATGACCAGGAAGTAAGTCCCTGCATACTACTATCTACTGTTTCAAAAGCTTCTATATTTTCACATCTCCATGAGGACCAAAGACTCTTAAAATTGGACCACCAAACACACAACTGTGTTCACATCTTTTGCTGGTTAAGACTGGTTAAAAAACACAATAACTCTAATTTGAGAATATTTTTAGTCAAACAAGCTGCGTCATGTCCATCATCAGATATGACAGCACTTTGTGTCGCCCTGACACACTCCCTCACTTACGGCAGGTTGGTTGAGCACGGAGGTGGCAGGAGTGGTCCTTTTCCATTTGCAGACATTAGCACAGGGAGATTAATTTGTCCCCTTCCATTAGGTGGGAAAGCGGCCGTCAGGGCTGCTCAATTATCCCTTAACAAAAAGAAAAATGCACAAACAAACAGGAGCCATCCAAATAATAAGTATGAGTGTGTGTGTGTGTGTGTGTGTTGCGTCATATGGGTGCATATAGGTATTGTTTGCATATATAGAAGCCGGGAGAGGAGGAGGAGGAGGAATGTGCGGGGGTCAGGTGTGAGTGTTTTGCACAGAGGCTGATGGCTCATTAAAGGCAAAACCTGCATTTTCTGCGTCTGACGGAAATAGAGCGAAAGATGTGACGCGAGAGAGCAAAAAAAAAGAGGGATAAAAAGAGAGAACGATGGGAGGAATAGAGGGATGTTGTTGTTGTTGTTGTTGTTGTTGTGTTTAGATTTGCTGTCTTCCTGCCGCTCTCTCCCCTTTTGTGAAGATTTCGACTTCATTAGAATTATAATGAACATCGGCGAGTGCTCGCTGAAATATTTTTGGCTCCTTGAAAATAAATGAATACACAAGCAAATCAATTCAAATCTGCCCATTATGCCTGTTTTCTGGGTCGTATATTACATGCATAATGGGCCACGCTATAGGCAGACGGCGCTGTAAGTCGGCCGCGATGATCAGCCGAAATTAGAGGATCATTTGTCATCATTCCCCGACATTGTTACATGTTGTAAAATCAATTTCGCATCCACGGCGACGTCAGCGGGCTCGTGATGGCGTATTGACAGACTGAAAGACATATCAGAGCGTCATGGCGGTAATGTTAACACCGCAGCCGAGTCATGAGAAATGTTGGTATGTTTTGTGTGTGTGTGTTTAGGTGTGTGTGTGTGTGTTCGGCTGTCGTGCTCCGCCGGTGTGATGATGTTGCTGTGTAGTGAGACTCGCTAATTGGCTCACCTGTCTCTCAGCCATCTGGAGCCTCTCAACAAAAAAAAAAAAAAAAAAAGGAAGAAAAAAATCACAAAAAAAAGAAAAAACGTCTCACACCGAGTTCCCTCTGCATCACACACATACAAAAAAAGAGGTGTGCATGTGTGCCTAAATACAGAAAAACACAAACGAGTGTGGTGTTAATGAAACTGAGCAGCTCGTCTAAAGTCGTGCTCTTGTTGTCGAAGGGTTTTTATTTGCAGAGAGGGTTTAATAAACACAAACAACCAGCATATTGCTCCTTTATTCTGAGCGGTAATCACACAAACGCCACAAAATTAACGCGGTAATGGTTAATTACCACAATCCGGGTTCGAGTTCGCACGGTGAGAGAGCGAGCGCGCAATCAGGACGGGCGAAAGTACGGCAACAAGAAACGGCGTGTTATAAATAAATGCTGTTATTGTTGTTTCAGGAAAGCACTGGAATGTGAAGAAGACACACCCACGACTTCAGCTCCACCACCACCAACCCCCCCCCCCCACCTCGGAGAGCATCAGCTGGAAGAGAAAACACTCCACTATCCCAGAAAACCCTGGGGCACGCTGCTGTGAGTGTGTGTGCATCTCGTGTGTGTGTGTGTGTTTGTGCAGCGATGGTGGTTTGGATGAGTCTCCTCCCGCACCGGCAGTGTGTTCAGGAGGATGGAAGATGTGACAAAGTGTGTAAAAGTGCGTCTGCATTTGTGTGTGTCTGTGTGTGTGTGTGTGTGTCTACGTCGACAGAACAAAGTCATGATGCGTAGCTGATAACGACGGTAAGGTTACCATGGTTATTTAGCGGATAACTATCGCTGTCACTGTCGCCATCTTGCAAGAGAACAAACACACCCATTAAAACATCGATATTAGTCATTAAATACCAAAAATAAACATTATCAGTGTATACATTTATAAGGAGAATAAGTGGAATAATGAATAACTAATAATATGAAGATGTCTAATATTAAACATAAATAATAAAATAATCAAATAATCTAAATAACAAATACCACAATTATATTTAATAATATTAAAATTAAGTGTTATAAAATAATTCTCATTATCATAACTTTTATGGGATGACCCAAAACAGCAGTAATAAATGCTCTGAGCTTAGAGACCTGTAGTTGTTAGTGTAAAGTGTGTGTGTGTGTGTGTGTAATAGTTTTTTATTCTCTCAGTGCCCAATGTGTTCCAGGTCAACGGTCTGAACACACACACACACACACACAAGAAGTAAGCCCCTCCCGAGCCACTGTATGTTCACCTGCCACCCAGAGTGTGTCTATGTGTGTGTGTGTGTGTGTGTGTGTGTGTGTGGCTCTTGTCCACAAATTGAACCTGTGTCACTCAGAGAGAAAGAAAAACATTCCTGAGAGAGAAGAGACAGATTGTGAAAAACCGAAGGGAGAAAAGACGTCTAAACGTCCGTCCGGCTCTCTGCAGACAAACTCTCCCCCCTTGCCCACATTTTCCCACCCTTTCCCAACAGCCCCCGCCCCCCCGTCCCTCCCCTTCATTAGCAGTTCTTCATAATTCATGTGTTTACATGAAAAATGGATGAACAGCAAGCATGACACCAGCGCAGCCTCTCCACAATTAAAAACCCGAGGAGAATTTCAATCCTGCTTCTCCTTCTGCGACAGTTTACAGAAAATAACGAGGTGTGTGTGTGTGTGTGTGTGTGTGTGATGGTTTAAATCTCAAGGACAGGTGGAAAAATCTGCTTTCCAAAGGGTCACAAACAACAGATTTCCTCATTAACTTGTAGTTTTACTAGTTCTGGAGTTGCCTGTTTGGGTTTTGAGATCCCTGCTCAGATGCAAAAATAAAACCGAGTGCTTTTCTTGTTTTGTTTTTTTTCTCTTCTTCTTCTTCAGTGTTGTGCCGTCAACAAAAAAAATCCAAGAGAAGTTTGTTGGCTGGCATAAACATCTGCGAGTGATGCTAGGATTGCAGTTTTAGATATGTGTGACAAAATAATCTCAACCCCTGAGATTACAACCCCTCAACCCCTGACCGACGTCCACGCTTTGGTTACATGACGACACCTGAGCTGGGATGAGGGTTTCGAAAAAGGCGGACCTCGAGTTGATGCCGTTGATGAAGAATAAACGTCCGATAAAGCTCGAGGGAGGAAATATCTTGAAACCTTTGCAACTGTGGCACAATCTGCCAGGCCGAAAGAGAACAGGGATCAAAATACGCACCCAAAACTCGTCATGTTTGCACTTGTTTGCACACAACAGAAAAGGAGAAGAGGAGGAAGAAGAGCACTGAGGTTTTTCTTTCTCTTTCTCCCTCGAGACAAAGTCAGATTCAGATGCATGTGGGGCATGGGGGACTTTTCTCAGGCCTGTGAAATCATCGTGAAACGTTTGCACGGAAATCTGCAATTGGCGAAATCATCATGTTTTTGTTTTTTTTGTCATGAAATCTCTGGCGCCCAAAAGACCAAAACGAGCAAATGCCTTCCGGCTTGTCAAGTGACGTGGCATTTTTCGCCGGTTATGCTGACTGCGAGCATTTTTCAGAAGCGGTGCGTCTTCCAGGCTGCAGCTACTCGTCGGACATTTTCTCACTGGGGGATAAATTAGAGCTCAGGAAGGAGCCTTTAACACTGATAACTGTCACCGGCTAGGAGAATAGAGGATAGAGAGAGAGAGAGAAAGAGAGAGAATACTCCAGCCAGTGTCTTATGACTGCAGCGAGCCTTGTTCCCGTCTCATAAATATTCAGATGTGGGAACGCTGAGAGGAGGAGGCGAGGGCCAGAGGCGCCGCACCGAATAGCAGCCGCCAGTAGCTAGCGAGGGACCGCCGTTGTCATGTGGCAACCGGGGAGGCAATAACGGACGCAGCGTACCGGGACGCCGCATTGTGCGAATCCCTGTAATTATAGCCTCCGCCGTCTATGTGTGTCTGGCACGGTAAACAGGAAGTGTGTGTGCATTTGTGCATCTCACACACACCTGTAGCCCTTGTGCCAAAGAGGAACTTGAGGCCTTTGGAGAGCTTTTTGTATCTGTTCCACTCGTGAGCCGACGCTATTCATACACTAATCAACGCTTGTTTGCGACAATTTGTGTGTGTGTGTGTATGGTTTTTTTATTTCAAGTGTAAAAGTGCGTTCGTGCAGCATCCTCCCTGTCTCAGGAGGTCATGTCAGAGGCAATAGTGGGTTTTCGGCTCATAATGACCGATGCTGAAAGGCATCCGTGGAGCCGCGCTGGCTAATTATCAGCTGTGTGCCTTCAAAGAACATTATCAGCACAAAGACCTGCAATTATGCACACACTCGCACATACACCCCATCCCTTCACACCCTTTATCGCCTCTGTTTCCGGCAAACTCCTCCCAAACTGTCTCCTTTTCTCTTGGTTTCTCTGGATTGAACTCCACACCCCCTCTTCCACCCTCTCCACTCTCATTTTCCTCCCTTTTTCTCTGCTCCCTACGACTCCCACGGCCCTCTTTTCCTCCATCCCCACTCTATCTTTCCAGCCGGTTTTCATTTCCTGTCGTCAGTTTATCCATCCCTATCCTCACAATTTCAACCTCCCCATTCAGCTCCCTTGTTTCCATTCACTTTTCCTATCGCTTCCTCCTCCTCCTCCTCCTCCTCCCAGCTCCTCTTCCTCCTCCTGGCCCAAAACAGACACTTAAATAACGAGCCGGGTGTCAGTCAAACCTCCAGAGAGCTTCATTAGAGGAGGAGAGCGCACAGGATCAAATTACACGCCCAGTTCTTTTTTGTGTGTGATTGTGTACGTGTGTGTGTGTGTGTGTGTGTGTGTGTTTGCGTGGGATGGGGGGATTGTAGGGGGTCGGCGGTGGTGATGGTGGAGGTGGTGGTGATATGAAGGCAGAGAGGAAGTAAACACACGATCCGGAATGACGCAGCTGTGTGGCGGATTAGCGCATGCAACACACATCGTTCGTTCGTGTGTGTGTGTGTGTGAGCTCATGCGCCAGTCGCAGCCTCGCCTGTTTTCTCCAATCAGAGAGAAAAACAAAAGCAAACTATTTTGCCTAATTATTCACAGACACAGTCATCGTCTCTTTCTTTTTTCTTTTTTTTCCCTCCCGTTTTGCTTCTTCTCCGCCGGCGTCTCTTTCTGTGCCGGATCTTGTTTTTTGATCTGAGCTGATTTACCTGCTGCGATTCACCTGCGGATACCATCAGGTGTGTCTTTAGACTGATGCTATATGTGGGGGACTTAATTAAAAATCACTATCATCCAATTCTGTTAGAAGAAAATCACGCAGCATTTTGGAGAATCGATCATAATATTACCATAGCACAAGATTTTATACCTTTTTTTTCAGATACCAAGCAGTTATTTAGAGGTTAAATTGAAAAAAATCGTAATAGATAAAAAGCAAATGAGAGTTATTGAGTTATTTAAAGGACGAAATCTGTGATCGGACATGATTTAGCCCATTAAAAAATTTATAAGGGATTCTTATCATTTCCCATTAGGTGCAAGTTAATTTGATTATAAAAATGAAAATCAGCTTGTTGAGACTTACAGCTGGCTCGATATACATCACTGTGGACATTTCGCACCCTTTTACATTTGCCACTGTATGCTTTGAGGAGACTAAATTTCTTTTTCTTTATTGTTTGTCTGCTAAATTAGATTTTCTGATAACACAGTTTCCAACCTCTCAATAAAGCCAAAAACATAAATATAGTCCAAACTCGCAGCTAATGTATTATTATTTTGGTACAACGTCTGAGGTATTGACTACTCATGAAGGTGCATGTACACAAATAACAGCTCAGTTACAGCAAAAAAATCTCTAAATATTCAAGTGTTGAAAAGCAAAGTAAACACAATCTTTCCTGATGTGAACTAAAGGGTCAGTTCACCAAAATTACAACAAAAATAACCCAACAGAAATCAAATAAAAAGAAATTATAATGGCTCATGATGATGCTTACGACCACACCTGCTGATGCATTATGGATATAAAAGAGGGCCTTTCATATATAACCAGCCATTACCACTTGCTCCAGTAAATAAGCATTATACCCGATATTATAATCCAGATCATAAAGCATTACAGGTGCCTTGTAATCTTTATGAGCGTTCCTTGTAATGTTAAATGGATCGAACAGGTGAAAATGTGTTCCTGCTATCTGTCTCCACGCTGGGAGAGGTGGGGGAAGGCGGCATTGATGGTTTTCAGGGCAGGATATTCGTCCTTTTCCTGTTAACTCTAAACCTCGGATGAGGAATAGGTACTGCTATTTTAAGATCAGCCCTTATTTAACCCCCCCTCCCCCTCCCCTCGCTTGATCTGTTGCTCTGTCGCCAAAGGGGTTTAGTTTAATGACCCTCCTCGGCCGTAGATCTGAGCCCCGTCACATCTCTCCTTTCCAATTTCCCTTTTCTCTCTCTCTCTCGCTCTCGACCCAGCACCTCGTCTCATCTTCCTCCTGTCCTTCGACGTTGCCTTTCCCCCCCTCCCCATGCCCCTCAACAACACTGCCAACGCCACTCCAGTGTTGAGGCCTGTTGATATAGTCACTGTTTGGCCTGAAGCCTGGAGATACCCTGCATGCCTCGCTGAGGATGAGGCTGAAGGGACAAGAGGGGGGAGGGAAAGAAAAGGAATAAAAAGACGGTACCTTTGTATCGGTCCGGAGAGGTCACTGGCGTCCTGCCTGCAAGACAAGAAGAAAAAGTTTTGTTAAAAGATGTAAATATATATAATAAAATATAGTAATTCACAAAATAAACAAAAGTATGAAAAGGTTTTCTCACAAAAAACGACCTTTTAGACCTCTGGTCTCTCATGTTACGCTGATGACACTGTGCTGTCAGTATGGTGCCTGATATGTAATGTCCTCCATGTTGGGAACGTCAAATGTGAACAAATTATAGAAACAAAAGAGTCCTCCAAATTGCAGAGATTGAACACATGGTTTACTAATAATATGATCAAATTTCTATTATTTTGTACTACATTTTTTAAAGATAAACATGGTGATGTTGTGCAATACAATTCAACAAATCCAGATATCAACTTGTATATTGTATGTGGCCATTTTTCCTACCCCAGTCCTACAACCGCAACATTTTTTTAACCACTTCAACCACCCTGAGTGTCTCTGAAGTGAATATATGGCACATCATAGGAACTTTGCAGTTTTAAGTTTTAGTTAAACTACTTTTTTAAGAGTGGAAGCAAAACATTTGGGCCTCGATGAAGGCGGCGTTTCTGGAAATACGATACAAATCACATGAGGTACTGGCAAAACAAAACACAGACACACACGCACTCTCCGAGCCATCTAAATAGTAAATTGGTCTCGTCTGTCCTTGGGAACAGTAGAGAAACTTGTTCGTTCCACTGGGTTTTCTTCATAATTCCCTGCTGTTTCCTGTTTCTCTCTCCTTCCCTTTTTGCTTTATCCCTTCCTCCAATCCTCTATTCCTCTTCCACTGCATGTAAATAAATTGGTCCCTAGGCCCCTCCACTAGACACACTGTGTGTGTGTGTGTGTGTGTGTGAGCCAGCATTACACTCAATTCAACACAAACACACAACCCTCCAGAGCTCAGAGCTGTACCAAATTAGTCCGGGTTTTATGTCACAGAGGTAAATAAAATAATAATGAATTAACAATGCTGTCATTAATAACCTGAGTGTGTGTGCATGTGTGTGTAAAAGCGGGATGTGTATGAGCATGTGTGTGTGTGTGTGTATTATGATGAAATGGTGAGAAAAAACTCCTTGCTCCTCCTCAACACGGTAGCCAATCACTGCTATCGCCACTCTTTGCATTTCAAAGACACACTCTTGTCTGTTTCATCTCCGACCACAGAACGCCCATCCTGTTATCCCGCCACACACACACACACACACACACACACACACACACACTCATTCACACATGCACAATCGCCACCTCCGCTTCAGTCCATTTTCCCAATGCCATGAATTATGAAAAAGGGTAAATGGAACATCAAACACACACTGCTCCCACTCACAGGTTTACACACCACATACACACACACATAAAAATAAACTCCACTACACACCATCGCTCATATTTTGGAAACCTACATACATACATACAAGAAAAACATTTACTCTCCATGGTTCCTATTACTTATTAACTCGATGTTAAAACATTCGCCGCAGCTTATAAATGTGAGAAACGGTTATAAAGACCCAATTAAACTTCATTAGAGGGACTTTATGAGTACGGCGACACTGAAGACACAGTCAAACAACCTGGAGCTCCTCTTATCTAGTATTTAGCGAGGATGATGATGAAATCGAATGAACCAAGAGTGTCGGGATCTTACATTCAAGACATGTAAGAAGTTTAAAAACTGCAATACCCCAGCCGGTTATACGTCTAAATCTCATCTCACTTAAAAATGTTTCATTTAAGGAGTCAATTTGCTCTCATGTTCAGTTAAAAAGTCACTTATTCCGACCTTTAGGATGAAATAAAGTAAAGTAAGTAAAGACAGCGATCCAACAAAATTCCCAGAACACGGTTGAAACTTCAGTGACAGCAGGTGGATTCATAAAGCTTTTAGAGACTTCACTATGATGTTCAATATTTGTTTTTAAAAATCAGTGTCTATATTTGGTACTGTAAGCACTTGTTACCATGGTTTATTTTTGCACCGCTGTTCCCAGAGATGACCTGTCAGTCAAACGGCGTGGCCTCAGCCGTGACCGTGGGAATTTAATTTTTTCTTTTCTTTGTCTGTTCAATCACGCTGGCTACCTCTGCTAATGCTAACCATCCTATTCTTCTTACATTTCATTAATTGCTATTTTACTGGTTTATAGCTTCTTAGGAAAAGAACACTGGACCACCTTAGAAAAAAACAAGCTAATTTCACGTTTTCATCTAAATTGTTAGCCGGCTGCTAACGTGATCACTCTTTAGTAGCAGCTCTTCCTTTTCACAGTACCTTTAAAATTGGATTACCTTTAAAATGCACTGACACAAAGTCTGAAACAAGGCTGTTTGTCTGTGTGCACAACAAGATGACATTTTGATGATACGCGGCTTTAACGTGACGTTTGTTTGTATCTTGAAAAGCCTTTTCTGAATTACTGTGGGACTGTTTTAGGTCTGCACAGTATCTCAGCCTTTCAACATGATCCAGAATCTGATAAGCTGCCTCGCTGCAGAGCCACTTAAAAACAAGCATGCCTCTTTACAGAGCAAATGATCCTTCTGTTGAAAAGAAAAAAACAGCTTTTATGTCTGATTTCCAGAGTATCCGTTGCCCCTCGTTGGTCTGCTGCAAGTCGAGCAGACAAGATTTGGGTCAGAATTGATCACTGGGATGGAAACAGATGGGTGAACAGTGTCCAGGTGGAAAGGAGCCAGACTTATGCTTCGCAACGGACAGCTTTTTGGCGGCGCGCTCGAACCCTGAGCGCAAACTCCTGCAGGCCTCGCGTCGCCTGCAGGGGCCCGGCGGAGACGTCAAACAAAGCTGAAACGCGAGGGACTCCTCTGGGCTGACGGTGCCAGGGCCGCCGCGAAGATGGAGCAGGTGGCAGGATATACACACACTCTGCGTTAGTACTACATGAAGGGCGACACTATGAGCCAGCTGTCACGGCACCTCTGAAGACCGTCGATGACAAGAGCGCTTCGCCGTCGGTGCTTTTTCAAGTGATTTCCCTCCCTTGCGAACACACAGAAACAGATATTGGAAGTGACATGGATGCTTATATCGCGGAGTGAAAACATGAGATACCGTGTTAAACTCTGGTGGGACGGCTGTTAATCCATTATCGATGACGCAAGAAAGCAGGTTACCGGGAGAAATCAGGTTACAGAGGGAAATCACAGAGTGAGTTCATGCGTGCAGCAGCATTTCAGTTGCAGCTTGTCAGCGAATCCTGCAGCACAATATATAAATGACATTAAAATTATTGCCAAGATTTTTTTTCTGCAGATTGGCTGATGATTGATTTATTCTTCAGTTTGATATTTGATCGTTCTAAAAGCAGCGTGAGCGTCTCCAGCGAAGTCTCTCTTTCTTTTCCAAAATGTTTTTTTTTCTCTCTCCCTCTCTCTCTTCATCATCCTCCTCTCCGCAGCCCATCTGTGTCATTCTAACACTCTCTCTGTTTTTAACACTTTTAACACCTGCCATCCTGAATCTCACATATATGCAACCCACTTTCGCATACCGTACCCACAATCCCCGACCAATCAACACATCCCAACGCACACGTCTTTAAAACGCAGATAAAAACATTCACACGCTCCGCTTTCACACCCCACCACGACTTCCCACTTCTCTCTTGGTTTCAGTCTTATCTCCATCGCAGGTGTGTGTGTGTGAATGTGAATGTGTGCGCTTTAATATTTGTGTGTGAGACAGCTAGTGTGATTCTGGAAAACTGTGCCAGGTCTTAAGATGATGTCAGATGTGGGCTGCTGGCCCGCCTCCAGATGGATCCGAGCTCTACCATTGGAGGTTGAGTCTCGAAGACGGTCCGTGCCAAAGCACCGAAGGGAGGTTGGGGGAGTGGTGGGGGGGTGGCAAAATTAAGACCTGAGTGACACCAACAAGCTGCCGTTTCATTAATCATCCTCTGACTGATGCTGCATTCATGGTGCGCGCTGGTGTACCGGGAAAGACGCAACTCGGAGTGAGTCAACGGTTAATAAAAGCACTGACTCAGATGTATTCATGTATGTGAAACTGTTGGGATCAAAGGCTCTTTTTACTCATATTATACCTCAAATCTACCTGCACGCTTGAAAGGAGCCTGCAGAGACATCTGTTGTGCAGCTTTGGTCGACATGAATTCAGCCGGTCACAAAGGGTTTTAATGGTAACAGCGTTTCAAAAGGTTTTCAGGAAACTTTTGCAAACCACTCCCGCAGCAGCATCATCCACTTCTCTGCTGTCCATCTGCACACTCAGTGTGTACCAAGCAAAAAATAGTTTTGCCAAAAAAAAAAGCTAAACGGACTGCTTCCGTGTCACGCTATCGTCCTCCTGGAGGTTCTGAAGCGCTGCCAGAAGCAGCGCTTTCAGCCGTATTTTGGCAAAACTATTATTTATTTGAAGAGTCTGAGCATGTGGACGGACAGCGTGGGAGTTGATTGAGCCACAGGAGTGATCTGAGCAGTGTCTCTCTATTTTGTTAGTTTACATAGGAAAAAAAAAAAACAGCACTGGAAATTGAAACTGACATTCAGCGCCAATGAGGAAGGAAACTTTCTACATCCACTTGTCAGAAAATAAAAGAGTGTTTGACTCTCGGAAGCAAGGCTGGGCGTCTTTTGAGATTTATTACAGCTACCAAAATCATTTACACACTTATATACTGATTTACAAACTACAAAAGTAGGAAAGAGCAAAGATAGAAAGATTTTATGGTCCATATTAGGGAAGTTGGACACATTTGGCTCAGTATTTACTGAGTATTTACTGAGTAAGTACTGAGCTCCAATACATGGCCCTACTCCAAAAAAATCCTACTCACTGTAACGGAGATTTATTTACTGAACAATGAGTATGATAGAGCAGCTCGTGGGGGTTTAGAAAAACATACAAATAAACTTAAATCTACTGACACTCCCATTGGTTAACACATGCTAATGAAGCTTTAGCATTTCATAATGAAAAAAATAAAAGATCAGCGTTGTTGACAATACAAAATCAATGCAATAATACATTTTACAGTCTATTCAATCAGCAATTCAAATGGAACTGCTCTACAGCCTGATAAAGGAATCGCTGGGAAATGGTCGTTACACTATAATATGCAGCAGTAAAACTGTGCATGTGTGCGCTATAAAAAGAGCCTGAAACAAGTGCCCCGACAGGATTCATTTACTGTGTGTGTGTGTGTGTGTGTGTGTGTGTGGGAGGGGGGGATAGGGATGCACGCATTCATGCATGCATGTGTGACATATTGAGGACATTTAAATGCAGTGAGAGAAACGACCTGAGTGGTAAAGGGTGGACAAAAGGGAGAAGTGGTAGTGGTGTGTTAGGCCTCATTTACCTCGTGATATTCAAAGGGTATGCAGGGGAGGGAGGGGTTGCAGCACACTTACACACACACACATATGCACACTGTATGTGTGTGTGCACGCGTGTGTTGCCGTGTGACCACTACAAATTGTACAACAACCGAAAAACCCAGCGAAGGAAAGGCTCCTGACTCATCCATCATGCCTCCGGGGAGAGGAGAGAAGACCTCCCCTCTTTTTGTCTCTCCCTCCTCCTCTTTAATAATAACAGCCCTCCACCCACCTCCCCCTTCTCTTTCCCCATTTAATAACAGCGCAACAGATCAGCTCCATTAGCCCAGACCTCCTCACACATGCAAATGAGGCCGGCGTTATGGAGGCACACGTCACGCATTACTGATGCCGCCCTCCCCCGACCCGTCACCGCTCACAACACAATCAACTCTGCTGTGTGCATGTCAGGGAAAGAGAGGGAAAGAGGGAGAGAGAGGAGAGAGGGAGAGAGAGAGAGAGAGAGAGAGGAGGACGGGGGGAGAGGAGTGTGCATGCATGTGTTACAACAGTGGTTAAATTGAGATCCATTAAGGTTGTGATTGGGGCGACGGACGCGATGCCTGTGTGCGCGGAGCCAAGAGCGGGGCCATTACCGGATGGCCGGATGATAAGATCGTGCAAAGCGAACGTAGAAGGAGGACGAAGGTTTGGAGGAGACAGGAGAGAGGGGAAAAATGAGATGTGAGAAGTAGGGATGGATGACGAATATTCGACATAACAGCTGCTTTTATCTGCAACTCACAATTAGTTTTTTTTCATTGATGTAAAACATTGTAAGGCCTGCAAACTCTATTAGATTTCAAGTTGACAAAGCCAACAGTTAAGTTAGGTGGATAATTTTTTCTAACGAGATAGATTTACATATATCACAAATCTCTAACAAAGTTTTTCTGCAGTTGTATGATTACCAATTGCAGCCTGCAGCCAAAGCTAATGGATGTGCAAATTTTATAAGCTAGTGAGTTGCAGATTAAATCACAAAACATTGTGCATTTTTGTGTTTATGTATGTCTCAAAAGTTATTACAAGTCAAATGTGTCTCTGGAATAACCCTAAACCTAACTCATGACGGTACATCAGCCTCAGCCTGAACAGTTTGCCTGATTCATCATTTACCTACAACAGTGTTAAAAACTGCTCTGAAGGACCAACCGCAACAAAAACAATGAAGAATAATGGTCTTTGCATTGGAGGTCGGGTTTGTGAGACAGTTTGTGTCTCATCTCCTCATGACTTTGGTTTCTTTTAACCCTGACAACAATCTTTACACATGTATTTTTAGTTCCCTAAACATTACCGGACCTTATCCAGATAGTTAACAGATGAGGAAATGTTCATAAGCTTTTGTTTGTCAGAGACCGTGCATTGCCATTGCCTGTGGTAATGCACAAACAGTCGCATTCAAATGATGGTACATTTTTTTGAAGAGAGTTAGAGTTGTGACCTGAAAATGCAGCAACATAAAGACGTCTCGTTGCTACTCTATACAACACAATCAGTACTGGAATCTGCTTTGAAAATCTCATTTTGAACAGTCGGTGGTTAAGCAGGTGTTTAATCCAGAGGTTGGTTTGATGCTTTTTACGTGATGAATATACCTTTGCAAAGCTTGGTGGCAGCACTAGTATCCAAATGACTTGAGGATTGATTGGATGCATCAATGGATAGCGATTGAGGACGGACGGATGGTCGAGGGACTTGAGTCGTGAAAAAGCACGAGTGGAAATATTGTGAAGAATTCGATAGCTACAAACGTTCCCCTTTTGATTGTGGGCCTGCAGCGCTCGTATCGCTTTGTAAAGGTGTTGACAGAGAGACTAATAGGGAACCTCAATCACATCCTTGACGAATGCGCGACATAATTGAGCCGAAATGACGGTTTGTCATAATTGGAAATAATTAAGGCTCTTTTGTGGCGACGCTGTTCCATCGGAGGCTTTCATTAGCGGGTTCAATACCGGGACCTCGCTTTTGTCCACTCGAGAAACGGAAATCAGTCACGTCCTTATCCGCCCTCTTGTTGCTGCTCTTTCAAAACTACGGATTTGATGAATAAACTTCACTTCCCCAAACAATCATTCCTGGCAGCCGGTCGGCGGTTACTTAGCGCAAAGGGCCCCGGTGACAAGGTGCCTCATAAAAGGCCACCATATCAGATCTATTGCTGTCCATGCGACTGCAGACTGATAAAAGAAGCTGGGGGAATAAATCAATATCGTGAATGCCAGTTCATCAAATGGGAGGGGTGGCTCAGACGGGCAAAATCTCAACCACTAATCTCTTTAATAGTCTGATATTACATTTTAATCCCAGTCTGATTCCTTCAGTCTTTCGTTCAGGCTGTCTGCCGATGCCTGTCAAGGAGTCAGGGGAGGAGGACAGTAAATAGAGAAAGAGAGGTATCAAAATAGAGTGGAAATGAGGTGGATTAAAGAGAGGGAAAGAGCAGACGCGGGGTGAAAAAAGAGAAAAGAAGAAAGAAAGGAGGAGGGTAAGAGAGATGGTTGGTTTATGGAGCGACGTGGCACGCTGCCATTTTCAAGTCTGAAATTTACAGCGCGGCTTGATGGACTGTGAGAGACGGGGAGGCAATAAAGTGATGTCGATGAGAACTGAGGACAAATTGATATGATCATAACATGTCACATTAAAGACGGGCCTGCCATCCATCAACATGATAAAAGGCCTCCTTCATTCTAATGCTAACGCCACCGCCATTGATCTCAATGCTTCACTTAGCCAACCGCTAACCATTTATGATAACTATCATTATCCAGTTACGGGCGATGGCGACGATCTATCAGCGCTTATCGTAGCCAAGGAGGCCGCAACTAAAAAGATAACCCTCGCTAAGTCGTCGCACTGACGAGCCCCGGATCACGGAGGGGAAATTAAGGAGAAAAGACAACTATAACTATTTTTTTTTCTCATTATGTCATAAAATAACGTGATCAAAATGAGGAGGAGACGGTGTGTAAAGACTCACGGTTGTTAAGGGTGTTTTGAAGAGAAAAAGTCAACTGGAGGAGGAAAAACAAAGCGGATATCCCCCTCACGGCGAGTTGTTTTTTTTTTTTTTTTTTGGAGGATGGAGCGCTAATGCCTTCAGAGGGAGAGACGGAGAGAGCAGAGGGAAAGCAGCATTGACGATAACACCAAACATGCTTTTAAATCACCCTTGAGCAAATCAGTAAATCAATATCAATTAGGCTGTGAAAGAGCCCAAATGGACAACTGGCTTTGTTTTAACTAATGAAGTCTGTGGAGAATCCCCCCCACACACACTCCAACCACCACCACCACCCCCCCACTTCTCATTACCACCATGACAATGTAGAAAAAAACGCACACAGACAGATACAGATACACAAAGTTGGAGCCGCTCGCTGTCGTAGATTTAAAACAATTAGCATGAGTGATTTCTCGCACTGGCCAGCGACTCTCGTTGACCTTTTCTATGATGAATATTACACAGTTTGATTAAATATCGATCCACACGAACCGAGTTTCAGCACAACAAGGCATCATGGTCTTGTGCAATACATTTCCAAACACATATTATGGTTATTATTAGTGATATTAATTCATTTATGTATTGATTAATAATCAGTTGATTCATCAACAGTAGATCTTGTTGTTTCAGTGCAAAAACCAAAGTGACAAAATGAACTTGGAACTGGATTTAAGAGATATTTATATCCCTTGTGTAACCTTCAGTTTCACTCCAGTTTTTGTGCAAATTAAATGAGTGTATGCAGATTTGATTACCTTCAGACAGAGACAATCCACCTGTTTGTAGCCTCTGTGCTAAGCTAAGCTAACCTGCCGCTGCCTGAAGCTACACATTTACCACACAGACATGAAGGAGGTGTCATCATCTCATCAAAATGTAGGAATGGTGGTGAAGATATCGCTGTGTATTGAATATCTTTGGGCTTTGGGCTGCTTCTGGAACAAAACTAAATGCTTGAAGATGGTTGTGGAAGCACAAAGTGGGATTTGGTTATTACTTTCTGACATTTTATAGATTAAATCATTAATTGATTGACCCATAATGAAAGGAATAAGTAGTCAGTAGAAACACTCCTGTCTGCTATAACTTGGGTCTTAGTTTGGACCATATTTCTATTGGTTATTTGAGATTTTGTAAAATGGCAACACCCTTAACAAAGAGTCAAAAAAGTTCAATGAAGGCAAGAAAAATGACCAATTAGAAGATCAAACAGGTTGGAAAAACACCAAAGGTTTACCCAGGAGGTTAATTTGGAAAAAAAGAAATTAAGGGGAAAATTATGGTAAAACTACATAAAGTGTGACTGATCAAAGCCGAATCAGGAAGTGGATCTGCTGTCTCGTTCACATGAGTCTGGGTAACCTGGAGGTTTGCTTAAAACCTGTATTATAATCTTTTGCTCGTCTCTGTTCTCTCACATCCCCGTCTGACTTCTTTTTAGCAGATCCCGGCAAAAAACTTGAGCACAAAGTTGTTATTACCGAAAGAAGCGATGAAAATAAGATCCGAGCTGTAACAAATGAGAAATTAGCATTAAGCTACGTGAAACTAAAACAAAAGAAGTTGTTGAAAGTTTGAAAGTATATGTCATTGCTAAAATGATTTGGATGTCACACACACACACACACGCCATCACACACACACACCATCCCTGGCAGGCAGCATGCGGCGAGGCTGCTCCGGGTTGCCATATCATTTTAAACATCCATCAGCTCAGCAGAGATATCATATTAGCTCCTCATCTGCATACGGCGCCGACAGAATGACAAACGAGAGAGAGAGAGAGAGAGAGAGAGAGACAGCGCCCCTCCTCCCTTCCTCCCTCCCCGCCTTCGTTGCATCTCATACATGGCTGCCTCTCACCCCTCCGCTCCCCTCTTTGCTCCCTCCATCTCCTTATCCCTTCCTTCTAACCTCCTAAATTGGATCACCACCAACCGATCGGCCAGCCGGCAGCGCGAGCGTGTGAAAGCTTGTGCGCGAACGTTGTTGCGGTGTAATCACATCTTTTAAATGGAAAAAAAAAAAAAAAGCAGGAGGGGTGAATCTCAGGAGGAACAATGACCACCGGACCCATATCTGACTCACCAGCCCCCCTCCAATCTTCACACACACATCATCACTCACTTTCGCTGTGCAATCGCTACCGTCTCCAACTTTTTGCCTTCAAACTTCGTGCTGAAGTTTTATACTTTAAATTTTTACTGTGTTTGCTTTTCCAGTTTCCTCTGCTAGACTCCAAAGATTTAAATCCCACGATCCCGGCTTAGCATTACATCATACACATCGCTGTGTTTACATATGAAAGTTATGGAAATTGTAATGATTATGTCGCGTGTATGTTGTGTATTGAATTATACAAGTATCCATAAATGAGTAATGTCGAAGCTGTTGTTTTCTGTTGTGATGCTTCTGTCGTATCAAAGTTTAACCCCGGTGCATCTGTACTTTTCTTCCGATGAAATGAACACGTTTAACGCCTGGAAAACGGTGAATTTTTACTGTCGACGTCATAAAATCCAACCAATGAAATAATCCCATCCTTCGCCTCTCATATCAAAACAAGCGATTCTTTCTGTTCTTTAAAGTGATTGCTCTCTGCATTGTTAAAATCCAGATAAAGGAAGCAAACAGGCCACTTCCTGTTGTCTTGAATAGCTTTTTCCTCCTTGTGTGTTTAGTCTTGAAAGGCAAAAAAATGACGTGTCTTCATCTTTTTACTGCTCGTGCCCTAAAATCAAAGTAGCAGCATCCTCAGATCTGATCTGAATGCACCTTTACGTGACGCTCCGCAGACTAACGACGCCCCAAACTGCTGTTTGAGGCGGATCGTTTTCCCAGAATGCAGCTTTTTAAGCGCCGGCAGTCGTAGCTAACGCCGCAGCTTTATTGTTTGTTTTTAATAAATGTGGCAAGACTCCCTGGAAAGCATTATTGATACTGACTAAATTATGCTGATGAAATGAGGTAAATTGAAATAAAATTTGAGTTTGAGCTAATGACGCCGACTTAAACGGCCTGTCTGAATATGAGTCCTCTGGCGATATGCTTCAAATAAAGATATAATGATGTCATCTTTGAAAAACACGAACTTTTATCACGCAGCATCTCCTGATTTTACTTGATTTTATTTAACTGTATATTTTCCTCTTTTTGACTTTACTAAAACTTCATTTTAACTTTTATTTTTTTATCTGATGCAGTTTAATGTTTCCTGTAGCGTTTTTTTTTTTTGTAGCACCAGTATGAGAAAAACACCTTAAACATCTTAAACCTTAAACCGTAAACCTTGTCTGAACTCCCAAAGTGCAGAGCCTTAAAATCCACTTTGACCACTTTGTCCTGAACTCGAAATTATCTCTGTCTTTTCCCTCTCTTTCTCACTTTCAGTAAATCTCTCTCGCCCGCCCTTTCCTCGCATGTTGAGTAAAGAAAGGCGAGTCGGAGAGTGTCACTTCTGCGCCCCCCCCTATGAGAGACAAACATAACACATAACACTTGAAAGATATCATAGAAAACTAGAACAATACTCAGGAAGACGCTGGTACACAACACCATGACAATGGCTCTGGATGCTGCAACACAACGGGGAGAAAAGAGGAGTGTTGGTGGTGGGCGGGGGGGTTTAAAGGGTTTAAAGGGGGGGTTGGAGAAAGAGAGAGAGGGATGAATGCAGTAGTATCCTCCGATCTGAAGGCAAATCCCCCTTGGTGGTAGTTCTGCTCGAGCGGCTGGCACTGACACATGAATATTTCATACTGTTGATGTTTAAATCCCATCATTTGTGATGTGGCGCGTGAGCGTGCGCAAATCTTGGAGATTCATTGAAAGGAAGAGGAGGAACAAATGTGTGTGTTACAGAGAGTTACAGAGAGAAGAGAGAGAGAGAGAGAGCGCGTTCATCTATAATGCATAGTTTCAGTAAGTTCACTTGTGATATCGTCTATTGCATCTGTATTTCAGTATTGTGAGAGAAGCGGACGTGCTCGAGTGCGTTTCCAGCGCACGCGAGCGGGCGTGCCTCGGAGCGCAGATTGCCCCGTGTTAGCTCATCCATATGCAGCTTGGGCCATGACATATAAAAACACGGAGTGACATGAATACACACATGAAAATACGTCCATACATTGACATGCAGAGGAGCCTCGGCAGCTCAGGGGGGTTACGCTTTCTGCACTCAGGTCAGGTCTGACACCATAAAGCCAATTAGTCAACCCGCTCTCAGAAACTAGTTCAGCGAGTTTCTGGAGCACAGAACTGGAACATAAAGGCCTCATTTTCAGCAGGTGGGAGGAAGGGGGGGGGGCTGACACACCGAGACGTCGTCTCAGGGGCCGAACATCACCTGTAATTTACCTGGCGTGTCCGGCGCATGTTGCTCAAGTCAGCGACCATTTGGCTGATTCAGCATGTTGAATCAGTTAGAGAGGCGACGTCTCTTTTTAAACATTCGCCAGTGCAAAGATTAAGACATTTGTTAGCTTTTATACAACAGTTTTTTTTCACAACAGCATGGAAACACAGTTATTTAAATGCACTTTTTTTAAGCTTATCTTGGTGTGTTTAGGGCCACAATACGGCATCATGTACAGCTTCACAGGGGTCAATTCAGTTCAATTATTGTAGTAAAACAAGCCTTTTTTCAAACATGTAGCCTGGAAATAAAAGACCTGAATGTTATAAAGTTAAAGTTTGTGTACTCAATAAAGTAATATGTAATAAAAAGCTGAGATTGATGATTGTAGCTTTAATAATCTTAGATCTTACATGTGAGTAATAATTTCACTTTACTCACTTAGCACTACTCAAAACAAGTTACAAAGCGCTTTAGACTGCCAACTCAGAAAAAATTAGCATGAAATAAAACTATGAAAAATAGCCGCGTTCGGTGCGTTTCGTTCATCCACGAGCGTTGTTCACTTTATCAGTCCTGTTTTATGTGCATCACTAGTGATGTACCTACCAATTAGAGAATCAATTTGACTTTATTAGGAGATTATGGTTTTATTAATTGATCAATTTATCTCTCCACTTCCACGCATTTCGCCGGGCTTGCGTCTGCATCACGGAGCCACTGCGAGCCGACCTCACCGTCTCTCTTCCAGCTCACCCTTTCGGGCTCATTACTCCATCTCTCCTCCTCTCCAGCTCTCTCCAAGCCCCCCCCCCTTTTGGTCTCTGCCACTTTGTCTTTTTTCCAGGTAAGCAACATGATCAAACGCAGACTCTCCATTCTGACTTCCAAATACACAATTTCCCGGCTAATAGAGTGTACCCAGAAATGACTAATCGAATCGGAGCTACCAGGAAAATTAATTTACCATTATGTTCCTCCAAAATTGTAACAGGGAGGGTCGGCAACCTTGTGTAGTACCGCCGCAGGGGAAAGTAAACAATTAGAGACTCGGTGACTAATGAATTCTGTGATTAACGAGTGTGTCGGAGGTAAATCTCTACAAGACTGACACACACATGTGAGCACGTATGTACAAACAGTTACACACTCGGAGTGAGGCGCTCCTTATCTATACACAGCATTCATGGTTGAAGTGAAATACGCCTCTTCCAAATTCTTTTTTTTTTTTCCCCACCAGCCGCCAACATCCTCACCCTGCATGGTTAAGTGAAATAGCTGGCATATCCACTCACTGATAGAGGCTGATAGCATGTGGGAGCTTTAGTCGAGTGTGTGTTTACATGCAAGAAAAGTGAGAATAAGTCTAGGTAATAGAGTGTGTGTGTGTAAAAGAGAGAGAGGGAGCGAGTGTGTGTGTGTGGTGAGAGAAACCAGATAAGGCCAATCTGGTTTGTATTACAGTCTCAGATAAAGAAAGCGAGTGGTGAGGGGAAGATAGCGGAGCGCCGAGGAGGGGACGGCACCTCGGTGGTAAACACAAACGCTGAAACTGCCACCGCCGTGGAGTTTCTGAACGAATTTGTGCGGCTGAGAGTGTCAGATCTATGCACTCTGCTTCTATTGGCAAGGCTCTATTATATAAAAAACCCAACGGGATGGGTCCCATCTGGGAAGCGGGTAATGACAAATATAGAGGGAACATTAGGATTAGATGAGTGTGTGTGTGTGTGTGTGTGTGTGTGTTCACGTGAATGTGCATCAAATCCCCAAAGCGAAGGCCACAGGCTTAATTGAAGGGTGTAGTGGCATCGTGATAGATAGAAAGAGACAGAGGAGAGTTGTGTGTGTTGCTCTGTGCATGCATGTGTGTGTGTGTGTGTGTGAGAGAGTCCCACAGTGGTGTAATGACTCCCCAAGGGAGCAGGACCCGGGGCTGAGACTCCCCTCTGACTGCCCACACCCCCCCACCCCCCCTGCCAACTTAGAGGAGGTATGGAGGAGGAGGAGGAGGAGGAGGAAGAAAGATGGCAGTGAAAGAGAAGACGATGGTGGCGACAGCTGTCGGCTCCTCGGGACAGTAATTGGTTGGTTGGCTGAGAGAATGAGTATACACACATTCAACACACACACACACACACACACATTCACATTCACATGCATGCACCTAGAGCTGCACATACGGTAAAAACCCACCACCCAAAATTGAAGGTGGCACCCCGAGATGGTCATTAGCCGCATCCCGCCTGGCACGAACACCCTGCCACCCAACCCTCACACCCACAGGGGGGTTTCCTTGTCGTGCCAGAGCGAGGGGTTTGAGGAAAAGGGGGCGAGTGAGGAGGGTGAGGTGGGCTTATTCAGCGTGACACCTCCAGTCACATCTCAGTAAACAAGCCACCGAGCCCCCCCACACACCCGAAACCTGGAGCCGGAGTGACAGCTCCAAATCACACATGACAGCTTGACTGACAGGTCGGTATGGGCAGAAGGAGGGATGGAAATATGAAAAATAATAAGCTGTAATATTATCCAGACAGGAGAGGAGAGGAGGGGGGGGAGAAAAAGAGGAAGGGAGAGAGGGGGTGTTGTGAGATGAGGGTGGCAGGAATAGCTGCGGAAAAATAAAGCTGCATGTTGAAGCCGCGACTTCATCAAGTGCACGAGAAGTCTCAGTTTTTCTTACGTGCGTGCAGAAATTAAGGCAGGAAGAGCTGGAGCGTCGCTTTTTCTCCATACATCAAACCGCTTTTGGTTTGTTAGAAAAAGAAGCAAAATATCTTTAAAGTTGCTTGTGTTTATTTTTGAAGGAGAAAAATGACTCGAAAGCTGCAAAAAAGGCACCGTTTTCGCCTCACTGACTTAGAAGAGCATGTTTAACATCCATTTTCAAACTCAACTCTTTACATATATCATGTGCACATGATAGCAGGTCATGCATACTAATGAATACTTTGCAACCACGAAATCCATCTCGCTTCTTGTAGTACGACGGTCATTAGACGGAGAACAGAGAACTGCACTTAAAATATGTCGTCTTTAATGCATCCCTGTGTCTGGTTATGTGGCTCTGAAAATTGATGTGACTTTGCAGCAAAAGCTTCCTCTTAAGCACCTTTAAAGTTTGACAAAATATAGTTTTTAACGGCGTATGACGCCCGACTGCGCTGATTATTTTTTCCTCTCCATGAAGAGTTTTCCCGACGGATTGGAAAGGCCTTTTGAAATGAGACCGAGACCTACCACCCTGGTTTTAATATTAATGATAAAACATATCAATCATCATATCATCATCTGTCTTACTGCGGGTGGATGATGTGACTGGCCCCATATCTCTTTCTAAAAAAAGGTCCTCCGCTGGTGAACTGACATCAATCAAACCCCAAAAAATAAAATAACTGGGAAAAGAAAGTAGTCCTTTGTGGAGGGGCAGAGGAAAAAGAGGGCAGAGGAAGAAGAAGGAGAGGTGAGAAAAGGGAGAAAGAGGGGTTAAAAAAAACGTGAGGAGAGGAGAGGACAGGAGTGGAGGGAGGGAGGAGGGGAAAAAAATTCAATATATTTTTAATCTAGCGGATGTAATCAGATTATGCGTCTGCCAGGAGCGACGTATTTCATAAGGAATAACCAGTTTCAGGGAGGGAAGGGGAAGCGGAGTGGCGAGGAGGAGCGGTGGCGACGTGCACTTTGGCTGGCCGATCTACATCGACACTGACAGATTCTAATAAATGCGCTGGGAGGCGCCCGGAGAAACACAATGCCGTGTAATCATTTTATCATGACAAACCGGAATTCCAATGCTGTCCCATGTGAGCCCAGCCGGGAGAAAATTGAATTAACTGTGAATTGCTCATGCTTGGGGAATGGGGAAGAGGAAAAAAAAGGGGGGGCAAAGAGGGAGGAAGAGGATAGACAGAGAGTAAGTGAAAGGAGGGAAAGAAGAGAGGAGGATTTGGCCTGCTTTAGTTTTGGCAGGGGTTTCTGGACTCTCGGGGCTCAGCTGGTTTCACCGAGGAGCTCTGGTTTCAGCGGCTTCGAGCTAACGACGCTAACTCGGGGATGCAACACACCGACGTGCAGGCATGACTTAGCAGGGCAGGAAAAAAAAAAAAAGGGCATTACACGCTTGTTAAATGAGACGCAGGCGAGTATCCGAGGGAGGGGAGCGTTAAAACAATCACGCACATCCGCTAACATGTGTTCAACCACACTGGTGCAGGAACACTGAGCAAGAACGAGCAGGTTTTGGGGAAGAGTGGCACTTTTGGTAACCACAGAAACCAAAGTTATCATTGTGGCTATGGTAAATTATTGCCTTCAGCTGCCACTCCACTCATTTTTTTTTTTTTTGCAGCACTAATAATGTGACGTCACTGTTTAAGTGGTGGTTTGGACTCTGAGAGAGACTAGCTTGTTTAAATATCAAGTTACTTAAGTTGCACAACTGCACATGTTAGCACGTAGGCGGGCCTCCAGTGTAGTAAAGAGCATGTGAACATGTGCGAGCATCTGTTGTAGAGCCCGCTGTGAGACCAGAGGACAGGCCTTCAGAGGCATATCTCCAAAGAGAGAGACTCTTTGTTAGGTTATTTCCACTGTCTCATATAGCGAGACTAACATTTTGCACGTCTTCATGGCCTCACTCGAGACATTTTGAGCGACTGGATCTGTCTCTTCAATCGGCTTTTTGTTGCATTTTTGAGATACAGGCCCGCATATTCTAACCAAAACGCATTACTCATGTTTTAAATGTCCCTCGCTGTAGAAAAAAGGATGACGCATCTATAATTTGCTGCAAACCTGCCATCCATCAAGTGTTTTATTCAAAAGGTATATTAAATCAGTCATCAAAGAATTCCCTTATTATCATCATCACTTAAATTTCCTAACTTTATTCTTAAATCTGAGCCCTGTGTGGAGGTTCGGTAAATGTCTCCGCTTTGATGGAATTTGCTCCTTTTCTTTTTAAATTTTTTTTTTTTTTTTATCTCTGTGGAGATATTTGGTCCTCTTGAGTGCAGACATAAAAGATCATACATACAGAAAGAGGACAGATCCTGCCCCGCTGCGGCTCGCGACTTTTTAGATTAGGGCTTGTCGGGGTGCCGGGGTCGCTACGGATACAACCCAGATGCTGCAGCTACGCGGCGGCGTGTGTCGCTGTGGAAAAGGGAAGTGTTGACTGCTGGGAGATAAAGGGCTTGATTCTTCCCTCCGCTGAACACATCTCGGAGAGGAAAATGAACACACACGCACACACAATAACCTGACATGTCCACATCACACGTGGACACTGCGTGTGTGAATGTGTTGTAGTGCATGATGTTATAAAGAAGCCTCTTCCTTTTAATCCTTTTACAAACCCCCATTTTTCTTTTTCTTTTTCTTTTTCTCTTCCTACTGCCGTCACTCTGTCACTCCTTAATCATTAATATCACAGCTTTGACCCGGGCCAATGAGGATGAGGCAGGGATTTGCATAATTAGCCCCACTTGGTGGACAAGTCCCACTCCAGACCTTATGAGAGCGTCTCTAATGGGCTTGCTCAATTTCACATGTATGAGAGCGCGTACAGTTAGATAACCACAGCTGAGAGGAGGGAAAGTGCCAAACAAATGACAGGCAGACAAAAGGGCGCACGTTGTAGGGAGTGTTGCCCCAGGATAAAACAAAAAACTAAAAAAACAAAAAAATAAGACGTAGTATAGTCATGGCTTTGACATTAGCGTCACTTCAGCCGAAATGTCAAGTGAGTGAGAAAACTTTTGAAACTTTGAAATGAGAATTGCAGCAGGTGAATTTCCTCGCTGCATGCAGGTCGATGAATTATGAGCTGTTCTTTAATGACATCAAATGCATGTCACATGTTCTGCTTTCGAAACCAG
The DNA here is from genome assembly GCA_023238725.1 of Scortum barcoo. NCBI lineage: Eukaryota > Metazoa > Chordata > Actinopteri > Centrarchiformes > Terapontidae > Scortum > Scortum barcoo. The sequence continues at coordinate 3,014,592 of CM041540.1, forward strand.
GAAAAAATAAACATATAAAAATATATATTTACACTTATTATTTACATGTTGACATGCTCAAATAGGTAAATCTGCATCTTTAAAACTGTTAGAATAATCTCTGAAATCTACCTTCTCTCACATTTACCTCTTGCTTCTGACTGGTTAGTTCAGAGATATGTTATTATTTTTTATTTATGAAGTGGATGAAGTGTGGTGAACAGTGAAGAGCTGCTTGAGAAAGTTTATCTGTCTGCATCCTGCTGTTTCTTTGCATTAAGAGTGATCTAACCACCACTTATTGAACCTTCACGTCACATATAAACTTAAAATCATAATGAAAATGTGATATTGTGCATGCATTGAAGTATTCAAACCCTTTACTTAAGTTAGATATAGAAATATTACAATTTAAATTGGTTCAATAATCAAGTTTTACATTCAAAATATTACTTGAATAAAACTATAAAAGTATCAAAATGCTGTACTCCGAGTAAAAAGTCCACGCATGACTGTTGAAAAGCATTTTCTATACTTTTTTATATACTATTGAGTAGTTAAAAGATGATCATCACATGTTTTGTATTTAAAATCTTAATCTTGTAAAGTAACTAGTAACTACAGGTAAACTGCATGCATGTCAAATTTATTCTGAAAGTTCAAAATATTATGTGGCTCATTGTATTGTTTACTTGTGGTGAAAAAAAATGATTTTATACATTAAAGTTCACTTAATTTCCCTCCGGGGAGCTAAACTGTGCACAAGGTTTAAGAACTATAAGCAAAATAAGTGAATATAAGTCGGCATTTGTTGTATTTAATGCATGTAACGGATAATTAGATTCCTCCGAGGGGCAGATTTGAAGTCCCATTCAGATCTCTTGTCCTGTCACTGTGAAGTCAGATGAACCACAACAAGGACTGACATTTTCCGTGGAAGTTGTGGTGGACGGTCGTTTCACTGAGAGCTCTTGGCTGTAAATGTCGCAATGTCATTTATTTGACAAATGCAGTTCCCTTGACATTTATTGCCAGTTTTTTTATTGACAAAAACTCTCTGCCTCAAGCAAATGTTAAAACTTTTTTTTTCTTTTTTACAGTTTTATAAAGAAATTTTTCTCCATTCAGGCAATAGAAGTCGATAGATAAGTCTTAGATGAGTATTTGGATGGACAGGCAGTGAAACGGATAAATAGACCAAAGAAAAAGATGCAGGACTCTTGGAATGGATTGACAACCAAAAGAGGCGACCAAAGTCAGCGTACTGAAAGCAAAGCAGAGCGGGGGGGTGAAGAAAAAAGGGGGACAGATGGGTGCGATGGGGAGTGGATGTGCGGAGGAATACCATTAAAGGCGGCGGCACTGCGAGAGCACGTTCAGACAGAGTGGTCTGAAGCCCAGGGGATGTCAGCCTTTATCACACACACACACAGAAACACACTTAAACTGAAGCACCTCTTGCAACCCCCCCCCACCCACCATTAGCCTTTGTAAAGATTTCTTTATTGGTATATGTCATGCTCCGAGTTTTCCTAGAAAACAGCAGTGCCTGGTTATGAAGTAATAGCCTTAATCAGGGGCTGGCTCCCCTGCCTGAACCTTGGACTCGCAGCTTAATCATCGCTGTTTGGTTTTTCTCCATGGATACACCACAAAAAAAAAAAAAAAAAAAGACATCCCTGAAACACTCCCGCTTTATGACAACATGCCCTGAAAAAAAAAGGGAAAAAATGAGGCCCAGCGTTGTTTGAGGAGGATGAAGCGGTTACGTAAGTTCAAAACAAGACAAGAGTGTGTTAATACATGAGAATCACATTAGGCTCATGGCGTCTCGTTTTTCCCTTCGTCCCGATACAGCTGGTGTGTGTGACAGAACAAGGCGAGTAAAAAAAAAAAGGGAAGTGAAAGACGTGAGAGGGAAAGTCGTTTGCAAAGTAGAAGCATCTCCGCTGAACTCACGGCGAAGAAACGGAGAGGGAACGCGATCTGTGGCGATGGCATAAAGGGAACGGGCGGGAACTGTGCCGTCTGTGGTATTTTAACAGCAGGAAGCACGCGGGCAGCTTTTTCTTATACATTAAGCTAATACTGTCCAGCTAACAACCAACATGGAAGGAAGAATTAAACAGAGCGCCGTCCCCGCTCCGCTCTAATAGGGTTCAAGAGAAAGAGTCTGAGAGAGCTGCAATTGACCCGTGATAACCCAAAGCACTTCACGGTCTCCCTCCTTGTCTTGAAAATACACTTGATTAATCTCTGAGGGCCAAAATATTGTACAGTTATGTAAAAATAATTTTTTTTTTTTTAATCTCCTCTCACACAAGTCTGACCGCTGCAGAGTCTCACGAGGGAGAAGTTGCAAACATACTGATTTATAGGCGCCACTCGGGCCACGGGGTGGTATGTTCAACAGTCAACTGCAGATTTATGACGCTGCCAAATGCCGCCAGACGGATGTGAACATTTGAGACTTAACACCTGCCAATACAGGCCCCTGCTTTAAGACAGAGGGGCCCACATGCAGAGCCGGCACATACAGTACTTCAGTCCTAACGCCGTATCCAAAAATGGCAGCTGGACACATACTGGGAATCTCACAGATGGCCAGGAATGGAGCAGCCCGCCATCCCAAGGAATCACTTTTATATAAGACGATAGTGGCGGTGCGTGATTTACATGCAATTCAAAGAGGAAGTGGAAGCAGTGTGACGTTTATTATGCGTGTCGTGTGTTTTCAATCTCACGCCAGGAAGTCGTGTTAGCATCCTGTCACAGATCAATGACCCATTACTCTTATTACAACTTTTAGCATGGTTGTCGTATCATATCATTGAAATAAATCAATAAAAATGTTTGCGTTGAATGTGTATTTGCAAAATGGCCCGGTCCAAAAACACACTAACTACGTCATTATCGTTCTGTAAAGAAAAGTATAAAGACTTTACCTTCAGCCAGCAATGCACCACACTCTTAAGACTGGATGAATCAAAAACACTCCTTGGGTGTCATAATTTTTTCTTTTTTATCAAAGAACTTGATATTTTCTAAAGCACTCGCTCATCCTTTGTGCAGATGATTCAATCGTCGGTGCTTCGTGCCCATCCAAGCCTCAAAAGTGCTCCACCTGCCAGTTACTTCATAGCACTCTTTATAAAAATAAAATGTAAAAAATTATGTAAAAAATTAACATGATATACTTCAGTACTTTCTGTGCATTCAGGGTTATTTCTGTATCCCAGGATGCCCCAGTGTGCCTCCTCCTCTCATTCATTGTTCAGTCACTCACTCTCTCAGTAACACCTCCGTCCATCCCAGGAGCTACAGGCCGAGGTTGCCGTGGATCAAACGTGGAAGTGGAGCGTGAATGGCGGAGAGCTGAAGGAGCTGGAGTCTTAACCGCCTCTCCTCCCCATCTCATTCTCTTTCCGCCGATCAACCTGTGAAAGAGTGTGAAATAGCGGCGCCGGGATTTCATCCATCAAATCCGCACGGAAAGGGGCCCCCAGAGGGCCCCCGCGTGGAGAACGGTAACCACATCAGATATCGTAGTTAAACAGTGAAGAGCTGGGCCTCCATCTCCACAAAAAGACACTATCAAATTAAAGATGTCTGTCATGGATCACCTGGCCGGCTACCAATACAGTTTTGACAGATCACTTCGGAGTCCGCCTCCATCAGCGCGAAACCATTTGCGAGATTAATGCCGATGAGCTCGACAACAAGGCACGCGATTGGTCCGCAGTTGGTTTTCTCTCTTTATAATATGGCAGTGTCGAGCTCACAGTGCTAGTCTCCTCCACAGCCCTCTCCATCCCGAAGAGCTTTAATCTCCCACTGGGCCTCTGGGCGACCCATCCAACACACATTTGCATACATCTGCATATTTTACATTAGGCTCCACTTGTTGCCTTTTCATGGAAAACTCGGATGTGGTGATGATCACCCTCGATGGTAATGGTCCTATCTTTCTCTGCCTCCTCCTTTCTTCCCTTTCTCCCTAACTTTTAAAAAAATCCACCCCCCCCCAACAACCACCACCACCTCTTGATCTCACGTTCCACTCTTCCTCTTTCTGTGGCGTGGCCGTGATCAGAGGCCCGATCCGGAGACAAAAGGGAGAAGCTCCCAGTTAGATCGGCAGCGGCGAGCTATAGCAAACCATCTGGGGCCGCTGACAGCCTCCGGCCTGAGAGAACACAATAACAAGACAGAATAAATGAATTCGGCGCACAATGACCACGTCTGAACCAGACTAATTAGATTAATATGTGATCAACTATTCAATTAGGCCCATTCAGCTGCGGCGCTCGAGAGGTATGGATACATGCAAATGAGATGAGTGAGCACAAATTGGGGGAAAAATGCAATCGTGAGGGACGGACTGAATGTGTTCGCAGCCTTTACGTATATATTCACTGAGATGACTGTTTGTGTACATACAGGGGAGTGGATCAGCGCTTTATAGTGTAGCTATGGGTGCCAACATATTGAATGCGTAACTTTAAGAGGCCCGGCCCGTTGAGGGCAGCCTCCTGTGGTGCAGCTGAGTTAAATCAGTGTCGATGTGGGTTAAAATACCCTCTGACTTACGCCTGTGTTTATTTATCCAAGAGCCAATGTTTAATTTTGCCTCGGGAGCGCTCATTAAATTCAGATTTATGCCAGACAGGTGGACAGGAGATTCTAGTTTGCCCGGAGTGAGCGCGAACATGTGTCAGTGTCAAGCTCAAGGGTGTTTTTTGGGGGTTTTTTTCTGCCTGGCATGAAGCGTACGTCGGAAAAGACCGCAGCTTCCAATAACTTAAAGAGTCAGCTCGCCCAAATTACGAGAAAATCTGGGATTCCTTTGTAGATATTTTTTACCACTCCAGATTTAACAGAGGTCACTACTGATGGTTTATGCTTCAAGTAAAGAAATAATTCCTAGAGTCGTCTGTGGACCATCAAGCGTCACCATGACACTGTTTCTGTCATGAATTACATTTCAGCTATCTCAAAAATCCAATTAAATCAAAACTGTTGCTATGGTTAGATCTGACCGGGTGTAAATTGGAAAATATGTACATCTGAGTGGTCTCAGCATGTGAAGAAAAATGAAAACTTGTGAACATTTTCAAACCAACATCATGTTCAGCACCACCTGTTGGACAACAATTAGTCATGACAGTGTTTGCCGCATTAAAAAATATGGCAGCAAATGTCTTTATTAGCTTCCTATAATCAAGGTGAGTGCCATGCTATCAAAAGGAAAGCACGCTAAAGAAGGTGGCATTCACCCAAAAAAAAAAAAAAAGCTCAGCATCACCTTTCCCTGGCTGCTTAATTTTCCTGCAGGGTGCTAATCAAGCGCCTGTCTCCGCTCATGAATGCAGAAGGGAAACCTCGAGCATTTAAATGTGCATTTAATTGCGTTGGCTCTGGAAGCATCGTTAAGTAAGAGCTGGGAAATACATTTCTTAATGCGACTTAGTGATGCCCGGCAAATCAAAGACCATCAAGCGAATTAATGAGGGCGAGCGGCGAGCACATTAAGTAGTAGAGACGGAGCGCCTCCATAAACAAATACATATCTCTCAACTAGACAGCAGGGACAGAGGGATAATGTGGGAGACGTAATAAATACACTTCCCTGTCAATAGGCATGCTACGCAATCCGCTCCTGCACAATGTGCCCCACTTTAATAGTGTAAATATACACACACACACACACACACACACACCTTTTCTTTTACTGTTTCTAAAAGGCAGACAGATGCTTCTTCAGCGGCGTTCCTTTGCTCTCCTGTGAATAGAGCCGAGAAAGCCTCTAAAGAAGAAGAGAGGAGCGGGCAGGAGGTGGAGGTGGTGGTGGTGTTGGTGGGGGGAGGGGGCAGAGATGAAAAAAGAGGAGAACTAGAAATATGAAACCTTCCTGGTTATTAAAAGCCGTCTTGCGAGGGCAGTGCTCCTGTTGTTAAGTACTCTTTCAATTATTAACGGTGCCGCCGCTTTCATCCGCTGGTGTGTGAATGCCAATACAGCTCCGGCACACACTTTCGCCGTCTGCCTCCCGTTTTCTCTCTCTTTTTTTTCTACTTGGCAACAGGCAAACACACACACACACTCACAAAGAGAGAGACACATCAGGTATTCAGCTGTAATTGTCGCGGCAGAGCTGGAGAGAGGACAGGTCAGAAGTGAGAATGATTATACAAAACTGGATGTTGCGAGCCTGTCTGAGAGCTCGGCGTGCGAACAGGTCGGTGACAAAGAAAATAACTTTACCATTAAGGCAAAAAAAAAAAAAATCAAACACATTTTCCAGCCTGCAGCGGGTCAGCCTCTGGGGGGAGCTGCGGGTATATACTGACGGCCAACGGCGCTCAGGTCAGGCCCAATTTGGGGGCATTTTTTTCACGGCTGTCAATTGTCCGTCAAGCTCCGGCAATAAAGGAGAGGAGATAAGGAGAGAGATTTGAGATAGTTGGGATTGAGCCATGGGCAATAAGAGAGGAGCAGGAAGCTTTTAGGGTGTTATCCTGCCTCTCTGTTCGCGGCTCCAAATGTTCCCGCGCCTCGATGAGACGGGCTCATATGACAGATTACCAGCACAAATGCCGCTTGAGGAAAAGCTGGCAGAGGGAGCGATCCAGAAACACCAGCGTCGGATATATACGAGTGTGTGTGTTGGACAGCAGTGTGGTGTGCAGAAAGAAAGAGAGAGAGAGAGACGGATGGTATCTGGGAGAGTGGCAGGATCATGTTCATGCCTGATGTAGTCACTGGATGAGTGTAATAAGATGTCTTCTGGCATAAAAACGCAGGACATCACTCACATATTCATGCACTTCTGGCTGCGATTCTCTGTGAAGTTTGAGCATCTGAGAGTGTCTGTGCAGGGGAGAAAAACTCCATTTTAACTGAGGGATGCATTGAGCTTCTGCAGCCAGCATATTTTAAAATAGTTTATTCTTCCTAAATGAAGGATGTAATACTTTTACAATGCTTGTTCTTAAATTATTTGTGATTTGTGATTGTGATTTTTTGCTTATCATCTTTTAATAAGAGCTAATTTATGGTTGCCAGGTTGTGCTTTAGGCTGCTGTTTATCCTTCCCTATGTATATAATTTTCTATCTGGCTATTTATTAACCATTAATAAAGCCATTAATTACAAATAATAAAGCATTCATAAGTGCACTTCTTTAGAGATTATCTTTTTACTATTATTCAGTTGATAAGGCATTATGCTAATTAAGCTAAAGTCATCTTAGTCTGTTATTGAATTCTTACTTTCTTAAAAACACGTTAAAAGGAAGTGTTGGCTGCATGGGATTAATATTTTCAGACACATGGCACTGATTCAAGATACTGCACAGTCACTGAACTTTAAATTTAAAATTCATCTTGATTTTAAACTATCTGAGTTGTGTTGTATTTTTACAGCACTGGCAGATTAACTCACTTGTTGTAAGAAAATATATTTTAGGACGATGGGGATATTTTGGCAGTGTGTGTTGTACGGAGGCTTGATGTAAAATGGCACGGTCAGGTGTCCATACCTCGGCACGGACGCTTATTTCAGCCTCTTAGCCGACGCTTTGTTTGAAAAGTGATGCCCAGTCGCTCTGCCCATTGAAAGTTAGCGGAGGAGGGTATGTTGGACCGAGCGGGAGCGCTGCTTATCGACCACGGCCTGGGCGCATTTCCACTCTGGAGATGGGACGCGAGGAGCTGGGGCGTGCTGACGACCGTCCCCGGGGACTCCTGTCCAATTACAGCTCAAAATGAGCCGGGAGAGCGCCGAAATTGGGCTGGGCGCGCCAAGGTGATGATGGAAAAGAGGGAGGGGAAAGGGGGCTGAGAGATGGAAAGTCAAGGGGGCCAAGGATATGAGTAGCACTTGAAATTAATGGGGCAGGGTGGAGCGGGTCTCCCAGGGGGTAAGCAGAGGGCCAGCTGATGACATTAACTCCGCCCTCGAGCAACCATTAGGGGGTGAGAGGGTCCAGTAATCTCGGGACACAGAGCAGAGGAGGCTCACGAGGTTCCCCAGATTGCAGCGCCGCCGCCGCCGGGCTGAGTCGTAGCGGCCTGGAACATCGACCACGGCAATGTTCGGAGAGTTAACTGTGCGTGACACTATTAGAGGAAGCCAGACGCCCCTGATGACCCCGCACGACTCGCGAAATCTTTAAAGCGTGATCAGATAAGGCTGACTAAAGCAAAGGGTTTTCGGGTTGCGATCCGGATTTCATTCTGACCCGCGTCACGTAAAAACTGACAAATTGAAAGATTTCAGCAAAGATTTTAATAAGTGTTGGCGTTTGGAGGGCTTTCTTTCGAAATGTCATATTTGGACGACTCTGCTCCGAGGGCTATTAAGCAGAAATGTGTTCGCCTATAAAAGAGCTCTTCTGTGTGTGATTGCCGTTTAATAGCCAGCCATACGTTCACGCTCTAGTCTAGCTTTAATGTTGCGGTGCACCAGGGACCGTCAGCGGGTGGAGGGGGGGTTGGGGGGGGGCAAGGCCTCGGAACATCTCGTCCAAATTACCGTCATCTTCCAAAGCGTGGCGTCAAGGGGATGAGATGAAATGTTGTCATAATGTCATTGCGGTGGAGCTCATCGCCTGCACGTTTCGGTGTGCGCGGCCGCGAGATGCGACGCAGGCTGCAATAACAACACGCCAGCATTACAGCGACAAATCTGCTCTGATTACACATGCAACGCCGACTTAATTAATACCGGAGCGACTGTGAATCGGAAACCCTGATTTGATTCTCCATTTTTTTCAGATCAGACAACAACATTCGAGTACACTTGTTGTTTCATTTTTACTCATTTTAATGGAGAGTTTTAGCAGGCTATGATGGCCTAAATTGCTTTTCAAAGGCTTCAACGGTGGAAAGAACATGGATTTTATTCATTGAATAGCATGAAAATACTCAAATTTACCTTTAAAGACGGAGAATAATAGTATTCGATATCAGCTGTACTCTAAAAATAACCAGCTATCAGTTAAATCCTATCAATAAGAAAGTGGAACAGACAAGTACACTCGTGCTCTCTGTTTGACACACAAAGAAAACACGCCAGTCGCACAGTCGAGAGAGAGAAAAAGAGAGAGAGAGAGAGAAACACATTTTAAGTTTTTCGCCGGGAGTCAGCGATGCTTTTAATACATACAGTCACATCAATAGCACATTAAGACAGTGTAACCACGGCAACAGACACCAGGATTATGTCAAAGAGAGGCACACAAAAGATCCGAAGATGCTTTTGTTTAAAACAGTGGCAACACGGTCCTGAGAGAGGAGAAAACAAAAGGAAAGAAATGAAAGGAAAAAAGGAAGAATTGAAGGACAGAATAAGCGAGAGAGAGAGCTAGAAATGTGCTCGGCGCTACAAGGGCAGGATTTGCAGCTCCCGCTGAGCGTGTGTGTGTGTGTGTGGTTGTATTAATCACATCGTGGGGACATAAATCTGTGCATTCACATTTTTGGGGGACTTACATCCATTTGAGGACAAAAAAAGCAGGTCCCCACAATCCACATATTATATTTTAGGGATAAGATTTGACTTTTGGTTATGAAAAAGGTCAAAATTGGGGTTATGCAAGTAGTTTTTATGGTTAAAATTTTCAGGAAATGATGGGGGGAGGGTTAAGGGGTCAATGCAGAGTCCTTACAGGTGACAAAAACAATGTGTGTGTGAATCAATAAATGCACTTCTGAGTCTCTCTCTCTCTCTTCCTCACACACACACACACACACAGTATGAGATGTAATGACCATAATGGCTCCGGGGCTCTTCCTTTAGTCATCTGACTGTGAGCAGAACATTAAGCAACAGTCCACTCCCATAAAACACACACTGTTTCTGCAGCTGCGGTAACACCGTCTGTCTCCTCCTGCTTCTCTCTCTCCAACCCAACCCCCCCAAACTCTCCTGACATTTTTTTATCTTCATCCAGTTTTTTTTTTTGGTCTTCAAATACAGCCAGGTCAAGCTGAATTAACACAACTCACTTCTTAATGTCTCGCTGCTTTAAAACTTTAATGCAATGCTCTATTTTTTAAGAAATCACGTTTCGCAAGTTGGTTGGATGAAAAAAAAATAACATCTTTTAATATTATAAACCAATCCAATACAATCCCACCAGTAAACGTTTTTCTCAGCGAGGTGACAACTCAGCTCTGTATTTCTATTATGCTGTACCCCACTTGTATGAAACTGAACTAAAAAAGTTGCAGCAATCTTACTTTAAAAAGCACCACAAGTACTTGCCGCAGAGACGAGTTAACAAACGGACACTTAACCACAATAAGAAAATCGCATCTCCCCCAAAGCTAACCAATCCGACCACAGATTGAACAGAAATGTGTCATGGTGCAAAATGTTGTAATCTGAATACTGCTTAGCCACTTCCTTTTCTGGCTAATAATGGTGTTTTGATGACAGAACATTTCTTGAAACTCCGACAGCAGGTTTTGCCTCAAATCTCCAATGTTGAAAAAGTGGAAGGGGAAGTGATAAATGAGTCGCTGGTTGATCATTTTGTGTCAAAAGGGGAACAAAATCCAAAACTTAACTGCGTCTCAAACTGAAAACTGAACATTCAATACATCACACTCTCGAAAACAAAGATAGCAAAGGATCCAGAGTTGCATAAAACCTTCTTTCTTTATATTTTAGACTGAAAGAACATTGGCATTTCCATTCATAAATTCACCATTTAAAGAAGATGTTTTCTGTTTGAAGACAATCCCTCTGCACATTCATGCAAACATGAATATTTGATCTCAGTTAGGTCAATCAAACCAAAAGATGAACTGTTAATGAGGATGTTTGGGATGATGCGTGCACACAGTGTATGAATATGACTGCTGGTCAGCCAAGAAGCTGATGAATGAGAGTGAAGCATGAATGGAGGAGGAGCTGATGCAACAACATTTTCTTCCATGTGATCGAAATGCGCTCGTTCTGAAAGACACAGTTCTTAAAAGATGTTGCATCGTCTACCGCATAAGTTCAGATTTCAATAAGTTTCCAATAAGGACAGCTAATGTTCAGCACTGGTTTGCAAAAAAGGGGGTTTCCTTTCTTTCTTTCTTTTACACAGACATTACGACTCAAGAGTCTGGAGCAAATCAGCTCTGGTTGTTACGTCACTCGCGCTATCTGGACTCCACCCTGCAGCGCTCAACACTACGTATGTGTATGCGTGTGTGTGTGTGTGTGAGAGAGAGAGAGAGAGCTCCTTCATGGCGCTACACAACACGCAGCTCTTCTTTATCCCCATCCGGTGATGTCACACAGCTTCAAACCCACAAAACCGTGACCTTTGACCTCCATCCTCTTCTCTAAACTTATCTGGGTTTTTACTGATAATTTGGAACCTCGCTCACAAGAGGAAGACAGAGACTAAACAAAACAAAAAAAAAGGTCATCTGCCTCCATCTAAATGTGGTTTGAATACTTATTTTGCTGAGCTGATCGATGGTACATTTGTTATCCATCTAAATTTGGCCTTCGTAAACCAGCGCTGGTTGCATCCAGTTGACAGTGATCGTGAATTTGATTAAAAACAACTGTGAACCCTCTGTAGTCCATCAGCTTTTATTTCCTGTGTTTGAAAAATTAAAAGAAAAAAAAAACCACAGCTCTTTCTTTTTGCTTATTTTTCTCTTGAGCTGATTTTTCTTCCTTCTTTCCCTCTTTCCCCCTCCTCCTCCTCCTCCTCCTCCTTCTTCTTCCCTTTTGCAACACTCCAGGGTCGCCATCTGCATGGCAACACTCACAGCGTGACACTTCCATAACCCAGGAGGAGAAAGAGAGCGACAGAGCACAGACCTCTCTCTCTCTTTCTGTCTCTCTCTCGCTCTCTCTCTATTCACAGGCCACCCATAATTCATTAGCTCTCCCTCTCATCCTCTCTATATTTTTCTCCCTCTGCAGTGTGACCGATGCGGGCCTGCGAGAGCACGTCAGGATACCGAAGGTGCTGACTGTCGATATTTTGCGACGCCGCTCAGCGCGTTTCAAATCTGACCGCTTTCACACTTATAGCTCATTCAGGAAAATATTTTTTTTTTAAACGTCCCGCTGAAAGCAAAGGCACAACAGCAGCAATAATGCATACTTGTAGAGTCAATTCAGCTGCATCATGACAACAATATAACTGTAATTATCATCAACTTGTGAGCTTCTTCTTCTTCTTCTGCATGATAAAAACGTCGATAAAGTGAGAACACCCCCCCCCAACTACATGAGGAATAATGATTTCCTTTACAGATAGCCTCTGGTACTGCACAGCTTCCATCTGACCTATCGAAGTGATCCCTGCAAAAAAAACCAAACACTCGCTATGATTGGTCAGTTTTTCATTTTGGCCTCCGGTCATGCATTGTTGTATGCATTTTTTTTTTTTTTATTTTGGCTTCACTTTGAGCATCCACCCCCCCCCCCGGTTACATGCTTATAGAGTTTCACTGTGGATGGGGGTGATGAAGAAAGGGGGAAGGCGATGTTGGAAGACGATTAAGAAGGAAATCCGCCACGGATAATGGCTGGAAGGTGAAGGAGAAATTATGAAAAGAGAGAAAAAGGGGAAGGAAGGGATGCAAAGAGGGAAGGTGGAGGATGGAGTCTGCTCTTTATTCCTGTGTGTCTTAAGCCAGTACGGCACAAAGGTGGTGTGTGTCATCACTGGGAGGAAACACACACACACACACTCATACACACACAGGTATAAAGCTTCTTTATGGGCCTGGCCGTTGTGAGAATAAGACTGTAACAAAGTACAGCACTAAAATACAGCCAGAGGGAATGATTAGTGTATATGTGTGTGTATATGTGGGATTATGTGTGTGTGTGTGAGGAAGAAGAGGAGGAGAGACCGAGAGGGTTGGTGAAAGAAAGAGAGTACGAGCAAGAGAGATAGAGATAGAGTGCAGTGCTTCAGGTGGTGCATTATTAAGCAGATTTGTCACTTTGGGCCAGTGGTGTTAAGGTGTGTGTATGTATGTGTGTGTGTGTGTGTGTGTGTGTGTGTGTGTGTGTGTGTGTGTGCAAAGGCTAATGTTGAGGTTGCACTGAGCAGTTTAAGCGGAGATAGAAAATGACATCTGAAAAAAAAGAAAAAAAAAGCAAACAGGCTTCTTAAAAGGAAAAAAAAAGAGAGAAAAAAGAAAGAATTAAAGGACAGAAAGACCGACGGACAGACGGTGAGAAATAAAGAAAAGACGGATCACAACAAAAGGACAAACAAACAGAAAGAAAGACAGTTGGCGTTTCTTATTCTCTCTGCATTTTTGATTCACATGTGCAGTCATGCTCACTGAGTGCACACACACACACGGTGATCGTCATGTGAGGTGCGAGTTGTTCTTTAAATCCCCGCGGCTGCTGTTGACTAAGCTCATCTTTGTTGGGGAGGGAGAAAAAATAAAAAGAAGCAGAGAAAAAGCAGCTACTGCATCTGCCACGACAGGCAACAACACTTGTTTTAGTCAAAAATAACATTAAAGTGACAGACAGTGTCCTCGCCAGTGTGTGTGTGTGTGTATTAATGTGCATGTGTTTTTTTTTTTCTGTGATCTGTAAGCCTGCGGTAGGTTATCTTACTTTTGGAGGAAATCAAGCGAGATGAATGCCGAATCTGGCAACACAAGCAGGAGACGGAACAAAAACACACACACACACTGTAACTGTGAGCATTCTGTTTGAAGGGCTGAGAATTTGCAGCACTGCGACTAAAATGTTCTTGCAAAGGCAGAACAATACCCAGTTTTTGACTCTGATGGCAGAAAGAGACACAGAAACTACAATCTGATATTTTGATATGTGTATTTCAAAATACGTCTATTTTCCTCACCAGCACTCTGCTTTCCCCGGATACTTTTACACACCTCAAAAAATGGCATCTTGACTACAAACCCCTCTTTAAAAACCAAAGATAATAAAGATTTTTTACATATTGTTGTGATTCTGATGAACATTTTACCTTAACTTCATCAGCTAAATAAGAATAATTCAGGTTCTTTACTTTGTTCAAACTGCGATACCACAATGTAAAAACTCTACAAGTCGAAAGTGAAAGTACTCAACATGCAGTGTGATCTCGATCAGACTTTGTTGACTTCATCCTCACACTGCAAACGCTGGATTAGTATTAGTGACATGTTTAAACTTAATGAGTAAGCAGCATTTTAATGTCGTAACTGGGCAAAATTGAGCTCCTTTTAACACGATTATATACATGTGTGTAGAGTGGAGATGAAAAGCTGAAAGCTAAAATCCATTAGCGATGATTTTGATGATTTATGTGCAATTTGAAGATGTTTCATTGGGCTCTGGGAGCTTGTAACTGGGCATTTCTTCAGTTTTATTTTTAACATTTTACAGCCCTAAAGATTATTTGTTCAAAACAGGTTATTTGTCAGATCGACTGATAGTCAAATTGATGACTGTAGAGTAGATTAATCCATAAAAGTACAAGATTTATCACATATTTTGTATGGATATCTGCAAAGGAGCGCATAAAGCTGGTAGAAAAATGTGGTAGAGTTCGTTTGTTAGCCACATTTCGACCACAGGTACTTTCCCCAGTGATAAGGAACCTTTGGAGGAACTTCATCGTGGGTTGAAATTAAGTTCAGGGACATTATTTTAGACCTCAAAAAGTCCCTGTTCAAAGGGGTGGTACTATTCAAAAGGTACAGGAACTTTGGGGGCGGGCCTTGCAGCGCTGAACGCTTCTGATTGGTTGAGTATTCCCAGCATTTTACTTCAGCCTCCATTTTCTGCAAACAAACTGTATTTACGTTTTGTTTCTGTTGGACATCAACACACAGCGGAAGAAGGTCTACAACGATGAAGTCCATTTAAGCTGAGGAGGAAATCCAGCCCGGAGAAATGACGTGTAAAAAACAGCTTCGCTTTCTCAAACGTCAGCGGACTAATCTGAATAATCTTTACATTGGAAATGCAGACAACAGTGGGCTGCAGGAAGCTTTTTAGTTCATGAAAAAAAAAAGATTCCTGTGCCTAAAAATTCAAGAACTTTTGGTCAAAATCTCTGAAAAGTAGAGCAGCAGAAGTACAGTTTACTCAAAAATGCACTTATGGATGGTGTTTGAGTAAATGTACTTCTGACACTGTAGATCTCATAATAATAACCCTTAAATAAAAATATCACATATCATATCAGAGGTGGAATTGGCTGAACGATATCCAGCTTAACACCACACACACCTGGACGAGTCTCGCCTACGTTCGCTCCCTTTTCTTTTCCCCCCTCCCTCCTGTAATTTCTCGTCTTCCCTGCTGCTTTCCAGTCACCTTCCCTCTCTGTCATCTCCCCTTCGTCTCTTTTGTGTCTTGTGACGCACTCTCGCCTCGACTGTGCAATTATCCCTCCGCTGATTCCTGAGAGGGGGGCGGCGGGTGTTCGGAGGAATTCAGCCCTCCCTTCCTTTCTCCTTCTGCCCGCCCCGTCCGCCTCCGTCACTCGGATGCTGAATGCCGTATTGTTTCTCCGCCGTTACAAAGCTTTGATTGACAGCTGTGAGGAGCAGAGAGTGGATATTTCAGTCCCCTCCAACCCCTCCCCTCCCTCACGCTGACATCACTTTCGTTTAATCTGCTTTTTCCTGTTTAAGTAATGATGCGGTTAGGAAATGACATAAACGTCAGTGTGTGAATCTAAATATGAAACTAAGTGTACAGAACGAGCTTTTTTATCTCTTCTACCTCCTCTTCTTTCACCTCTTCCAAAACAAATTAGCCCCATCAGCGTTGACCCATCAAAGGTGGACCGAAGAGCCGCGACATCGCCATCAAGCCTAAACTTTCTGAGGAGTTTTCATCTTTCAAGCCTCGGAAATTGCTCATTAGGACGTCACGTGACTGAAGCGGCGTCATGATTCATGCCAGAAAATTCAGTGGGAAACATCAGAGCTAAAACAAGGCAGCGAAGGCAGCAGAGGTCGTCCTCAACTCTGCAAACTCACTATTTTTGACTCTCACGATTAAATAACCGCTGCCTCGTTTTACATGACGGCTCCGGTGTCCAGTGACGCTCTTCCTGTGCTTTTTCTGAGGCTTTTCCAACATGACGAGAAGGAAAATTCTGGGCAAAAAAACTCACTCACCGATGAAAAAAAATGCTCAAATTCAAAGATTAAACAGCGACTATCTGCAGCTTCACGCCCAAATGTTTTCACTCTAACCCTTTAGTTAAAACCGGTATAATCCTGAATGGAGAAAAAAGTCTGGCTTGTAGATAAAGCAGCACACACACACACAGCATACACACACTCTGGCGCCACACACTCGCACACACGCACTATCAGCGGGGATTTAAAGATTCAAACAGTGGTCTTGGTAATTAGGCAGATGGATTTGTGCCTCTCCTCCTCGGTCCGGCGGGATATAAAGCGACACATAATGCAAGTGGACCGACTCTTTAAGTGGATTAATTAAAACCAACACTGCGGGGTCAAAGGTCAAGCCTCCTTTCGCTGTCAAACCTCCTTCCCTTCTTCCTTTTTTCTTTTTTTTTCTTTCCTCCGGCCTCGACTCGGAGGGCACGCGAGCCGCAGGACGGCACACCTGCTTAAGTGAAAGGATTGAGATGATTGGACGAGGGCGGAAAATGGACCCCGAAGGAAAACGGAGCAGCGAAGGAATGATGGAGGAATTTTTTAGCGCTTAAGCTCGGACACGAGAACTCATTTGCACGTTAGCCCAGAAAACACACACTTGATCCTCGACCAAAGCTCGAGTTTGCTCGTGCTCCTCTTTAAAAACACACTTTTATCTTTCTGAATATCCAGCTACGTCAAAAGAATAAAAACCTCTCCTCTCTTCCCTCCCTAATTGAATACAGAACACACCTCGCCTCCTCTGTGTGTGTGTGTGAGTGTGTGTGTGTGTGGTAGCTGGATGTAATCAGATGGAATTAATATGCATGCTGTTTCTCATTATGGAATAACTGAACTGCACTTCAGATATGTGGCGTGCACCGTGAGAGGCGAGGACAGATTTCTAACATCCATCCACCGCGCTCCCTCTGGAACATAGAGTGTGTGTGTGTGTTTATATGTGTGTGTGTGGACTGATACAGTATATAAGACGGCAGAGATAGCGAATGCAGAAGACACACCCCGCTGCTGGATCAGATAACGCTTGCTTTAACGCGCCCGTGCCCACACATTTGTCACTTGCACCGACTCCTTATTGCAGTTAAACCAAATCTAATTCCACAGAGCTGCATTAATCAGCTAATTGTACTAATATGCATATCATGTTGCCTAATTGTGTTACAGCGCTGAGGTCTCATCTTTCATCCACACCGATAGTTTTCAACACAATGTCCTCGTATTCGATGGGGGGGTATTATTTTAGCGGCAGAAATCGATAGTTGGAGCCTGCTGGGTCACCGCGATTGTCGCAAAATTCACGTTTCAGCTCCGATGTTAAAAAGATATCCGACTAAATCAAGTGGATCCTTTTGTCGCTTCCTTTTGCTCAACTGCTTCTGGTGCTCGGCAACAACAACTAATAACAACCACAACAAGAGCAGCACACACACTCCTCTTGTTAACACTGTGTTTATGATATGAGTCCCCAGGAGTGTGTGTGTGTCAGTGTGTTTGTGTGTGTGCATTAAGTGTTTGTCTGAGCGTGACTGAGGTGAGTCTCATTAGCGGTAAAAGCGACGCGGAGAAACGCCGCCAAGGTTCTTCATTATCATAAATGATTGAGAAGTGCGTTTGTGGGCGTGAGTGCTCATTTGTGTGTGTGTGTGCGTGTGGGAGTGAGCGAGCAAGTTGGTGAAAGTGTGTGTGTGTGTGTGTGTGTGTGTGTGTGACCCCGAGAGAGTGTGAGTGACGACGGGCCGGCGGTAAGCTGGTCTTTATTAAGATGCGCCGTCTTTGGAGAGGGACAGCTGCTCCTGCCTCTAATCTGGGAGAACAAAGGTTTAATAAAGAGAAGAGACGAGAGACGGAGGGAAGGTAAATAATCCTTTTTCGTCTCTTCTTCCTCTTTTCGCATCCTTCTGTCCTTCCTTCGTTCCTTCCTCGCGACTGATCCGACTCTGCCTGCTCCCGAGAGGCGACAGCAGAAAAAAAAAAAAAAAAAGAAACCTCCCTCATCTGATTTCCTGTTTGTATTTCGAAGAACTTACATCCTCACTCGTGAACTTTGACCTCTGATGCAAAACATGGCTGTCGCAAAGGCTGGGAGGTCGATTATTAACTCGTCATCTGCGCTAAAAACGAGCTGAAAGTGCCGTTTTCGAAGCCACCAGGAGATCTGTCCCCGTTAAGCAAACAGACCAAGAGGAGAGCAGAGTGTGTGTCCGCAGAGGAAGTCACCGCCGCGGCTATTTATGAGTGTGTGTGTGTGTGTGTCAGGTCAGCTGCGTGCTCCGTTTCTCAGTCTGGTCCGGTCATCGCTGCCTGTTTGGAAATGACATCATTTAGCCCCCTCCTTCGGCCATCAGCGGTTTACTGAAATATGCCAGCTCTACATCACTCAGCTCGTTTTCTATTTTGGATTTGTGGATAATGACGGCGGGATGGAGGGCAGCGGGGGGATAAAAATGATAAAAGAGGGGAGAGGCAGCATTAAAAGAATAATTTGAGGGTCTTGAGGGCTCTGCCTCCTCTCCCCGTTTCTAAAATAGAATTTGCGATAGTCCCTACTGCTGAGTCTGTCGAGGGAATAATGCCTTATTTATCAAATGGCTGAAATATTCAGGGACAAGGCCTTTTAAAAATCCAGCTTTTAAATTCATAGGCTTTTCTGCTGAGATGCTTAATGACAGTGAATGTATTCAGAGTGATTTGCAGGTCCGAGATAGAGCCCCGTGTCCTGATTATGAGTCTAATAGCTGTTTGACAGAAGAGGGGAGCGCTCGCTGGAGACGAGGTGAGCGGAGGAAAAGTTTCACCTTTGACCTCAGAAGGGAGGGAAGTGAATCAGATTTGTATCTGAGCCCCTTCCTCCTCTCCCCTCCTCCTCCCCCCTCCTCCTCCTGCCAAGTAGTAAATGGCTGTGTGTTGCTGCTGGAGCGGCGCTGAGAACATGTTTTGCAGCTCGGGAGATAAAATTTAATGTTCTCTAAAAGCGCTCTGTTGCAGGCAATCAGCCATGAGTAAATGTTTCAAGATAAATTCCTGGAGGGGCATACTGTTTTTTTTTTTTTTTTCCTGGCAGTGCAGGAGGCTCCTCAAAATTTGGAGGGACCCAAATCAGGACTGGTGGAGGGGGGGTGAGGAGGGGAGGGAGGGAGGGATGGATGGATGGGGGGAGGAGGAAGGGGGGGTGAGGGTGATAATGATGAGTGTTATTCTTACTTCTCCCCTGGAACGGACGAAGTTTGGAGATGCTGGAGCGCCGTGCGGGGCAGCTCCGGGGGTTAATGAGATGTACGCAGACACAGAGCAGCTTGCATGCGTCAGCCTCCTGACACAGCGGAGGAGAGGAGAGGCTCGGAAAGTGGAAGGAGTGGAGAGAGAGAGAGAGAGGAGAGAGAAAGAGAGAGAGAACGCGCGCTCCGCTCTGGCGCAGATTTCGGCCAAACGGCGCAACTCGTGCGTAATTACGCACTTTCAGCACCAGCGCGCTGCCGGAGCCCCGAAAGACGGCGAGCCTGCGCCGCGTCCCGCCCGCCCTGATTTTCTCCCAAACAGCAGCGCAGCTGCACCTCCTCCTATCCTCCCTCTCTCTCCCCCTCTCTCTCTCTGCTATCAAGCCCCGTCTCACAATGGCGAGGCTGTGGAGGAGAAAACTGACCGGGCGCCTTACCTTAACACGTTCCAGCTTTTCAGGGGGTCCAGGTCTGAAATTATAGAAACCATGGTCGACTGGCTGGGCAGCACCGGCAGAGGGAGGGGGTGCGGCGGAAAAAAGATCGAAAGAAAAAGCGGCGCAAAGGCTGTAAACTCCGTCTGCGAATGGCAGCGATCGCTCGGATGCAACCCGTCCTGGTTGTTCAGTGGGTGATGAGCGCTGTCACAGCTCTCTCTCTCTCTCTCTCTCTCTCTCTCACTCTCTCGCTGTCTCCCTCCGCCCCCTCCCGTACAAAGCCTGCGCTCTGCAGACGCGTCTCTCCGGTCCCTCTTTCACAGGAAAGAGCTGCTGCCGCTGCTGGAAATGCACAGATGTACAGTAGAGAGGAGGGCAAACCCCACCTAGGCAACTCATTTACCCATCTTCTTCTTTTCTTTTTTTTTTAAAGCACACCGGGGGGAATAGAGTTTATACACCTTTTTTTTCTTCTTTTTTAAAGGGGGATGGCACACTGTAGAGTCTGTACACTGCAAAAAGTGTCCATCTCGTTTCATTTCAAGGTTTAAACCTCCTCTGAGGGTGTTTTTTTTCTCTCTTTCACATGCAGTTCTTCTTGTTTGAGTATTTTAAATGGAGGAGGTTGATCACAGCAAGAAAATAACAATTACTGCTTATTTGCATTGAGAATTAATTCATTAAAGGGACTAAACAGAGACTGTTTTTACATTTAGCTGCAATTATTGTATAAATTAAACCATTATTAAAGCAATTAATGATTCCAAATGAGATGTTTCCTCTAAATACCACAAGGCCGAAGCACAACTGATCATCTAACGTTTCGCCATCCACCTGAAGCTAATCGGAAGCCACTATTATGAAGCTGCTGCATCTTTCTAATGACATGTGAAATATTTCACATCTGGGCACCCGTTCGCCCATGTTCACTGAGGCGTGCTGCAGTCACTAAGTTGGAGGCATCATCCCAGCAGCAGCAGCAGCGGGCAGATTATCTCACTCTCTGTCGACTTCCTGTCTGACACCACCACATCCTGTTGATAACTGGTTTTTTTTTTCTTCTTCTTCTTTTTCTTCTCCCCTCCCCTCGACATGGCAGCAGATGCGTCAACTTTATGCGAAGAATGACAGGGCAACAGCCAAGTCCCACCTATTTTGAGCCGCTATGTATTTGCTCATTGGGAGAAAAACAGATGAGCCCCGATGGAAAAAAAGAAAAAAGAAAAAGAAAACAAGAGAGTGTCAGAACTGTGTCTGTTTCAGATAATAGTCTGGGACGACAGAAGAGAGCGGGGCTGAAAGTCTCTGCCAAAGCCAGCGGAGTTACAGCACAAGTGGTTTGTTATTTTCAGAGTTGCATTATTAGTCATCGCACATGCACTCGCTGATAGCGGTCAGTTTGACAGGAAGCTGCTGTGGCCACATTTCAGATATCTGCTCTGAAAATAAAAATGTTCCTTGAATATCAGACACCCTGTTTTAGCTTCATCGAAATTTTAGTTTCACCCGCTGGTTTTAGAGGACCGTGAGATCCACCAGCTAACATTAAAACATCAGATGGGGTTTTCTGCAGTAATGAGCTTTGAGGTGGTTTTCCGGCTGACGTTCTGCAGAGCTGACGCGCCTCCTCACATGGAAGAGAATCCGAGCTCCGAGCCGAGGTAAGACAACGGTAATGCAAAGCTACAGCTCGGCACTCTCAGCATCAGCAGCCATACTGCACTGGCTTTAAATAGACTCAATTGGACATCTGCTTCACCGAGAAGGAGGAGGAGGAGGAGGAGGATGGAGAGAGTTGACAGCATTTCTCTCCTCTTCCTCTGTCTCTATTTCTGTCTCTTGCGCTCGCACAGACGCGAACGCTCTCGCGAACTGCATGCACGCGTGCACACCGGCGAGATCAAACAGAGTTTAGCTCTCCTCTGCACGCTAATGTGCTAATTTCTGCATAATAATCACGTTGGCAGGCCTGACGTCCTCGGAGGTGTTGGTGTAGGTGTTGGTGCATCTGTACGAGTGACTGGCGATGCATATGTACACCTGTCTGCATGAGAGAATAGGAGGGTGAGACCGTTGACTGTAAGGTTTTAATTACCGTCTTTACGACTCGCTCAATGTAAAAACTTTGTTTTCATCTTTGGAGCCAAAGTACGAGTTGAACAACAGGCGAGCAACGCGTCTTTATTTGTTCTCCTCTAGATTTTTTCTTGTTTCATTAGAAGGCGTTTCTTCGAACTTTCGCTACTTGTTTCTGTTTGTTCTGAATGAATCAGCCGCAAAGGAAAAGCACCGTTTACCATTCATTCTTACTTGGACAAGACACACAACTCACCATACTTTGC
Source organism: Scortum barcoo (assembly GCA_023238725.1). Lineage (NCBI taxonomy): Eukaryota > Metazoa > Chordata > Actinopteri > Centrarchiformes > Terapontidae > Scortum > Scortum barcoo. Next base: position 3,036,713 of record CM041540.1, read on the forward strand.
TCTCGTTAGGTTCACGTAAGACTTCTTGGTGAAACAGCAGGAACGTACTCATCTTAAGGTCAGTGGGTATGAAAGGGCGCCCCGATCTGTCAGAGAAACAAGATAATATACAATGACATTACTTCTATTGTAAGTAACAATAAAATAAGTACTGGAGTCATTCATGTAAGAGACAGTATCAGAATAGGATCCACAGTTGTAAGTGATGACAGAGTCGAAGAATAACCTGAAAAGTCTCACTTCGTTGGTCATCTAATGATAAACTGTATTTATTTTGACCGTTTTTTATTTCCCTTTTTCATATATATACATATCATAAATGTCATTTATAAAAATATAAAGTCCCTGCTGCTAAATAAACCTTTTACTTGATGCCTTTTTGAATGTATCATAGACGTTCAGCACATACCTATGTGTCATGCGTGTCACATGCCTGGCAAACAATCAGAAAAAAAGTTAAAAGTCCTAAGTGGCCATAATAATGCATAATTGCTCAAACTAAAGGTATATAATGGACCACTTTATACATCTTAATGACACAACGTGAGTGAGTAAAGTAAACTGCAGAAACTAAAGCACGCCAGAGAGTAACAGATACAGCTGCAGAAAGATTAACATGCGTTAACCTGTGGCGCTATGCCTTACGACGGGGAAAAAAGGGAAAACAGATGCAGCGTGGTGAGTCAGGAAAGTGGGGGTACGGCACAAACCGGGATTCTCACCCGTGCTACTCCGTGCACCGGGTATGCAAATGAGCCCAATCAGCTGCCTCTGTGTTAACGCAACACCCTGCACTGTCGCTGCCTTTTTGAACTCCCATTATTCAGCAAAGATTTAAAAAATCTGGACTCTCGCTGGCTCACAGACGCACGCCCAGGTACATGTACTTTATTTCACACGCATGTATTCATCAAAAATCACAAACGCGCGCAGGCAGAGCCAAAACAACAACCGCATGATAAACACCTTGTATTTCCCCGAGCCGCTTTATTCGACAAAAATCAGGCAGATCTGAGGACAAGCCTTGAGGTTTATGTCATCATGCATATGTGATGTGCATTTCAAATCTAAACAAAGTCAGTGTATCTTAAAACCACCCACTGAATACAGATTCCCATTTTACCTCAATCCATTTAAAGTGGGGATGGGGGGGGGGGTGTTGGAGGTGAGAAGAAAAGAAGAAAGAAGCAGAGGAGAGGATGTGGATGAAATAAGTATGGGGGGATTATTTCATAAACGACAGAATTTTCTTTTCTGTGTAAGTCATTTGATCCTGTCAAATATGCCTAAAGCCATACGCCCACGTGCTCATTGTCTGAAAAATGCTCTGTTTATGAGAAACCCCTCCACCCCTCCACCCCCAACCCCGCCCCTGCACCACCACCACCTTCAAACAATGAGCAGAGCGGTTCGCTGCTCGGCTCCACATCAGCCTCCGTGCTCGGTAAAAGCAGGAGAAGGCAAATAAGATTTAAATCAGCGTGTGTGTGTGTGTTCATGTGTGGGGGGGGGGGGGCGAAGTGGCGCTCACACACCCAGGAGAGCGGCCGGCGAGCTTGTTTGTTTGTTTGTCCCACGCCGCAATCAGTGTGCTAAATTGCAGAAGGCCCCCGTTTGCTGTGTTTACCTCCAGGAAGGCCGACATAGATGCAGAACAAACAGAGCGGCTCCTTCTCCCATCTGGACCATCTCAAACTCCATCTCATCTCCATTTACAACCAAGGAGCACTGCTGCAATTTCACACACACACGCACACACTCAGGTGGAAGGGGGGGGGGGTCTCCTAGATGTTTTGGGCCGCCATTCGCAGAAATTTAAGGCCTTTAACTTTAACCACTAAAGAAAGAAACAATGGATGAAATGACCGCGTAATCTCAAAAGGTGTTGCTCCGAGCTCCTCAGACCTTTCAGCCTGATGCTTTGACTTTACAGCCCGCAACTTCACTTTTTGGTTCGCTCTCGCCGGCGAAAAAAGCTCCCGTCCAGCACCGAACGGCTCCGTATGGTGAAGAAATTTTAACAGCAAAGCAGCCAGATGTTTCCCTCGATCAGGACTGATCTGACCTGAGAAACAGAGGGGTGCAAACACAAACATTTAAACCTTTAAGATGCAATATTTAAAGGGCTTATAAGGCATGATTTATTTATTAAAGGGTTAATAAGTTGTAAGTTGCCTTTATAAATCATTAAAACAACAAATTACTAACAACTTGGTACTTTAGGATGTGAAAAATCTCTTTGTGTTCATCCTGTAGTATGATGTTTTTAGCTCTTCAGTTGATCAGGAAGAAACATCTTCCCTTATTAATGACTTACTAATGTTTATAACTGCAGATCAGATGGCATAGAAAAAAGTGAGAAACACTTTAATTTATGACTTAATAACACCACATTACACAACTGCAAGTTTATTAAAGCAAGCGGCACGCCGAAGGGGAATATAAATGAAAAAAAGGCCTTTTTTTCCACCAACAAGTGATTTATTTATCATTAACAATCAATAATAAAGAGCTTCGTCACAACTTATAAAACCTTTATGAAGGAATCTGCACAAAGTGGCTTTAAAAACAGGTGCAAATAACCCATCCATCCATCCATCCATTTTCATCCAGCTTGGATCCGGGTCCGGGACCGGAGGTCGCGGAGGCAGCAGTCTGAGCAGAGATGCCTGCCCAGACCTCCCTCACCCCAGACACTTCCTCCAGCTCTTCCGGGGGATCCCAGAGGCGTTCCCAGGCCAGCCAGTCGAGAGACATAGTCTCTCCAGCGTGTCCTGGGTCTTCCCGAGGCCTCCTCCCGGTGGGACACGCCTGGAACACCTCCCTAGGGAGGCGTCCAGGGGGCATCCGAAATAGATGCCCAAGCCACCTCAGCTGACTCCTCTCGATCGCGAAGGAGCAGCGGCTCTACTCCGAGCTCCTCCCGAATGACCGAGCTTCTCACCCTATCTCTAAGGGAGCGCCCAGCCACCCTGCATGGAGGAAACTCATTTTCGGCCGCTTGTATCCGCGATCTTGTCCTTTCGGTCATTACCCAAAGTTCATGACCATAGGTGAGGGTGGGGACGATTAGATTGACCGGTAAATCGAGAGCTTCGCGCTTTCGACTCAGCTCCTTCTTCACCACATTAACGGTCCGGTACACCGACCGCATAACTGCGGACGCTGCACCAATCCGCCTGTCAATCTCACGCTCCATCTTTCCCTCACTCGTGAACAAGACCCCGAGATACTTGAACTCCTCCACTTGAGGCAGGACCTCTCCACCCACCCGGAGAGGGCACACCACCCTTTTCCGGTCGAGTACCATGGCCTCGGATTTGGAGGTGCTGATTCTCATCCCAGCCGCTTCACACTCGGCTGCAAACCGCTCCAGCACATGCTGAAGGTCCTGGCTTGAATGAAGCCAACAGGACAACATCATCTGCAAAAAGCAGAGATGAAATCCTGTGGTTCCCAAACCTGACTCCCTCCGGCCCCTGGCTGGCTACGCCTAGAAATCCTGTCCATAAAGATTATGAACAGGACCGGTGACAAAGGGCAAGGGCAGCCCTGCCGGAGTCCAACATGTACTGGGAACAGGTCTGACTTACTGCCACGGCAATGCGAGAACCAAGCTCCTGCTCCGGTCGTACAGAGACCGAACAGCCCTTAGCAAAGGCCCCCGGACCCCATACTCGCGGAGCACTCCCCACAGAATACCACGAGGGACACGGTCGAATGCCTTCTCCAGATCCACAAAGCACATGTGGACTGGTTGGGCAAACTCCCATAAACCCTCTAAGCACCCTGCTGTGGAGGGTATAGAGCTGGTCCACTGTTCCGACCAGGACGAAAACCGCATTGTTCCTCCTGAATCCTGGTAGGCCGACTATCGGCCGAATTCTCCTCTCCAGTACCCTGGCGTAGACCTTCCCGGGAGGCTGAGAAGTGTGATCCCTCTGTAGTTGGAACACACTCTCCGGTCCCCTTTTTAAAAAGAGGGACCACCACCCCAGGACCACCACCCCAGTTTGCCACTCCAGAGGTACTGTCCCCAACCTCCATGCAATGTTGCAGAGGCGTGTCAGCCAAGACAGCCCCACAACATCCAGAGATTTGAGGTACTCAGGGCGGATCTCATCCACCCCCGGCGCCTTGCCACCGAGGAGCTTACTGAACTACCTCAGTGACTTCGGCTTGGGTGATGGACGAGTCCACCTCAGAGTCCCCATCCTCTGCTTCCTCATTGGAAGGCAAGTCGGTGGGATTGAGGAGATCCTCGAAGTATTTCTTCCACCGTCCGACAATGTCCCTCAGTTGAGGTCAACAGCTCCCCACCTGCACTGTAAACTGTAAACAGTGTTGGCAGAGTACTGCTTCCCCCTTCTGAGGCGCCGGACGGTTTGCCAGAATCTCTTCGAGGCCGACCGATAGTCCTCCTCCATGGCCTCACCGAACTCCTCCCAGACCCGAGTTTTTGCCTCCAGGACCGTCCGGGCTGCGGCTTGCTTGGCCTGCCGGTACCTGTCAACTGCGTCAGGAGTCCCACAGGCCAACATGGTCCGATCCGATAGGACTCCTTCTTCAGTCTGACAGCATCCCTTACTTCCGGTGTCCACCACCGGGTTCGGGGATTGCCACCACGACAGGCACCAGAGACCTTGCGTCCACAACTTCGAACTGCCCGCGTCGACAATGGAGGCAGAGAACATGGTCCACTCGGACTCAATGTCTCCAGCCTCCCTCGGAATCTGTGAGAAGCTCTTCCGGAGGTGGGAGTTGAAGACCTCCCTGACAGAGGGCTCGGCCAGACGTTCCCAACAGACCCTCACAATACGTTTGGGTCTGCCAGGTCTGTCAACCAACTTCCTCCTCTGCCAGCGGAGCCAACTCACCACCAGGTGGGTGATCGGTTGACAAGCTCAGCCCCTCTCTTTACCCGAGTGTCCAAGACATACGGCCGGAGATCAGATGAAACGACAACAAAGTCGATCATCGACCTCCGGACCTAGGGTGTCCTGGTGCCATGTGCACTGATGGACACCCTTATGCTTTCGAACATGGTGTTCGTTATGGACAAACCTGTGACTAGCACAGAAGTCCAATAACAGAACACCACTCGGGTTCAGATCGGGGAGGCCGTTCCTCCCGATCACGCCCCTCCAGGTATCACTGTTGTTGCCCACGTGAGCGTTGAAGTCCCCCAGTAGAACAATGGAGTCCCCCCAGCCGGAGCACTATCAAGTACCCCCTCCAGGGACTCCAAGAAGGCCGGGTACTCTGTACTGCTGTTACCGTTCGGCCATAGGCTAGGCACAAACAATAGCAAGAGACCTATCCCCAACCCAGAAGGCGCAGGGAAGCGACCCTCTCGTTCACACTGGGGTGAACTCCAACACGTGGCGGCTGAGCTGGGGAGCTATGATAAGCAAGCCCACACCAGCTCGCCGCCGCTCACCCTGGGCAACTCCAGAGTAGTGGAGGGTCCAGCCCCTCTCAAGGAGCTGGGTTCCAGAGCCCAAGCTATGCGTGGAGGTGAGCCCAACTATCTCTAGCCGGTACCTCTCAACCTCCCGCACGAGCTCAGGCTCCTTCCCCCCCAGCGAGGTGACATTCCATGTCCCTATTGCCAGAGTTTTGTTCCAGGGATTGGGTCGTCGAGGCTCCCTGCCACGACTGCTACCCAAACCACATTGCACCGGCCCCTCATGGACCTTCCTGCGGGTGGTGAGCCTACTGGAAGGCGGGCCCACGTCGCCATTTCGGGCTGAGCCCGGCCGGGTCCCGTGGGCAAAGACCCGGCCACCAGGCTCGCCTGCGAGCCCCAACCCCAGGCCTGGCTCCAGGGTGGGGCCCCGGTAACTTGCCAATCCGGGCGACGTAACGGTCCTTGATATTCTTCTTTTCATGATGGGCTTCTGAACCGCTCTTAGTCTGGCCCGTCACCTAGGACCTGTTTGCCATGGGAGACCCTACCAGGGGCGTAATGCCCCCGACAACATAGCTCCTAGGATCATTCGGGCACACAAACCCCTCCACCACAGTAAGGTGGCGGTTCAAGGAGGGGCAAATAACCCTTCTTTATATATAACTTTATATATAATTATAGTCTATACTATATATATTCGGCATTTCCATCTGTACGCTCTTGCCTGCATGTGTGGGTTTGTTCAGGTGAAGTTCACGTCAGTAGAAGTGCAGTATAAAGTTAGAGGTGTTTATGTATGTAACGTATAGTGCAAGTGTGTGATACCTCCCTTTCAGTTTAATCTAAACACGCCCACAGCAAATAAAAAGTTCATGTTTATCCCCCCCCAGATTCAAAGAGTCGTATCATTCCTGAATTTGTCAAATTAACATATGATTTTCAGCCAAAACCGAGCAATACTGCCTCTCTCTCTCTCTCTTTTCTTTCTTTCTTTGGGGGCTTGACAAATGATATGCTCAGAGCGAGTGGAAAGGAAATGGAAAGAGGAAGAGAAAGCGCTTGGCAGAGCAGTGTCCAGGCGAAGCGGGTGAGAGAAAATGTGGAGAATGAGCGATTGAACCAGTGTGGGAGAGAGCGAGTGGGTGAGGGAGCGAGCGAGGGAGGGGGGGAGAAAGAGAGAGGGAAGAGGAAGAAGAGAGAGGAGGAGGTGGAGGATATATTTAGAGCTTCTCCTAATCAACTTCTCAGTCAGTTTCAGTTTGTGTCTGTAAGGAAGGGGAGAGGAGAGAGAGAGAGAGAGAGAGAGAGAGCCATGCAAGTTCAACACCAAAAATCAATATGCACTCCCACTCGCTCGCTGAAAGCAGAGAGGAGGAAGAGAGGAAGAGAAAGGGAGAGCAGGAAAACGACAGGAAGGAAGAGGCAGAGACGGACGGGCGCAGGAAAAGTCGTTTTCGCCGCTGCGGTCGCGAACGTGTCACGTAAACAAACATACACATATCATTTCACTTTAAAGGATGCACACTGAAAGACCTCAAAGGCCTCAGCTGGCCAAATCACGTCATCATCCTCCAAAGCTACTGTCTCTTTTTACGTTCCCACGTTGCGTTTCTCCAAAAAAAAATCGACTTCCTGCCGAGCTGTGGCGCTTGTTGGTTTGTTGCCGGGATACAAACGCTGGCAATAAACGCAGTAAACACATGACTGCCAGGATGAAGATGCCCACACCTATCTGACTAACTCAAGACCGTTAAAGCCTCAAACAAGCCTTCACTACACTTTAAAATGATAAAACGACTGGAGATTTTTTTCCTTATTTGTTAGAAATGGAGTCGTACGGGTAGGTGGAGAGAGGAAAGATTAAAGAGACCAGAAATGCTCTCAAAATTCACATGAAATATGTGAATTTTGCTCAGTAAATTTCCTTTTAAAAGCAAACTAACACCAGCAAAACATCTCGTCTTTGCTCACCTCGAGTAGCTGAACTTCTCACCTTCCTGTGGTGATGTCGAAGTGCACATGAGGGCGTGTCAGTACGCAGTGACAGCACCATTGGGGGCGTGATTACAAATGCAAATAAAGGGGGGAAATTTCCACCTTCTTCCTGTGCGTTACATGAAACGAAATCCCCTCGGTTCTTGGTAAAGAGAACTTTTTTCCCCATATAGATTATCAAATCATTTAATTCTAACAGTCCAATATTTGAATAAATCAGCAGCCCGCCACATTACACAACTTTGAACTGCAAGCTACATTAGCTTTCTTGCTAACAAGGAAGAAGGACCTGAAAGAAGCAGGCGGGGGGGGGGGGGCAAGATAGCTGACAATATAACAAAGTTCAGCAACTTATATTTCAACATCAGTCAGTTTAGATGCTAAAGGTGCAGGTATGTTTCAGTACCACCACTAACAAGCTAGTAAACACTCAAATGTTTGAGGGATAAGCTAACATTTCCAATTTATTCCCATTTATCTGTGTTTCCAGCAAATGAATTTAATTTTTGACTGCAAAGAGGGGAAGATTTCCGTCGGGTTTTAACCTGCAGCTCCCCTTTCAGGTTTTTTTCCACAGCAAAGTGGCGCCGCTCGGACCGTCCACGTAAATCCCTGCATGTGTGCGCGCGTGTGGATATTGATAGGTCTGACTTAAGGTCAATACTGTGTGGGCTATAATGAAGCCGAGATGCAGGAATGATAGCAACGAGACCATTTAATAGAGGAGGAGGAGGGTGAGAGCTCATATACAGTAGCCTCTTTTTAGAACAACCGCCTTTTTTCTTCTACCCCCCCTCCATCTCCCACCCACCCAACATCTCTCATTAGCTGATGATCGATCCTCTCCCTGTGTAGCCCACACAGAGAAGAAAACGCAATTAGAGCATTGACCAAACGATTGTGTGAACCGGTGCTCGATAGGTGATCATCACCTGAGAAGAGCAGGAGGCAGGTTATGAAGTTCGGGGGGGCAAAGGGTGAGTGGGTGAGTGAGTTTGGGGTGAGGGAGCGCTGAGGACAAACTGTGAGTAAACTGAGATGAGGATGTGAGATTTGAGGCAGAGGGAAAACAACCACGGTAAATAACAGAGGATGTGATGCCCGTTCGGTGAAGTTTCGGTAATTTTGAGGGTTCTTGGTTGAAGAGAAAGTTCAGATCTGATCTGTGCAGCTGCATTTTCCACACTGGTCATATAATGTCAGTATATATATCAATAAAAATATACAGTAAAGTATATACAGTATATGAAAAATACATACATTAACTACATGTGTATCAAGAGAGATATTTATCTTTATAGAAAATATAAAAGTCTAAGTAATGTATTATATTTAAAAGGAAAAATGGAGGAAGGACATGCCAATAGATATACATATATATGTATAGTCCTTAGAAATGTAACATTTTACATATTAGATATGTAGATTAATGATCCTCGGAGGGAAATTAAATTGTCATAGCAGCCAGGTACATAAAAAATAGTATAAAATACAAAATAATACGGCAAAATAAAACAGAATAAAATAAAATAAAAACAAAAACCATTCTTAAAAAGTACAATAAAGAATACATTTTTTAAGATTTTAATATAGGTTTCAGTAATTATTAAGGTGATATAGTGAAAAATGGTTTGGACAAGACGTATTATTGTGTGACACATTGACTACTGGACAGTCTGCCAAATGAATTTTGTACAGATATTTATGTCACTCTAAGGTTTAATTATCAGGTCAAAATCTTAATTTATATAATAGTTTTTTGTTTATGATCAAATACTTGCAAAACTAATCATGTTCCCATCAGGCGCAACTCTACTTTGTGAGTTGCACTAATAAGAAAATGTACCAAATCGAATCAAAGCATGATAACACCCTGGACTAAGGCAGTTTAAATGGTAAACGTTATACCTGCAAAAGCATTTGCATGTTGACACTGTCATTGTTTTAGCATGTAGGCGTTAGCATGAGGCTAAAACCACCAAGTGCACCCTGAAAGAGCCTGAGAAACCTCAGGCTTGTCAACCATCAATTCATCACGTAGTTAACGTCGATCTGAGTGGGTGAAATTATCGAGAACGACTGACACCACGTTTAACACTGGCAACCTCCGTCTCTCTAATGGCACTGCTATTACGACATCTCCTCAAAATTAAGACCACATTTCCCATAAAAACCTGTTTCTCCTTCACTTTCTCCCTCCCCTTTGGCTTTGTATAAATTCACTATCTTAAATCTCTGCATTTAATAGGCCAACTTTAAATTCCCTTTATTTGCCAGAACAGTGGAAATGACACTTCCTCACTAATAAATGTTGTAAATCAGAGGAACCTTCTGAGGATGTAATTCAGCCATTTTACCCCTTATACTGACTTATTTCACGCCAATTTAACCTTATTTTTAAGTGGTTTATATAAGCTTATGGGATATTAAAAGTTTTTGAAGTTTTCTTAAGGGATGTTTGTCTTTGATTGGCTTTGGCATTTATTCACCACCTGAAACAGCTTTTTTTTGCAGAAAGCTTCTTTTATCCTGCAGAATTTAAGCTCTACTTCTGTTTACGGCTGCATGTTATATTGACTTGAATGTCCCTAAAAATGCTTTAAAAAGTACAGTTTTAGTGCACAATTTGTATGCCTAACGAGCTATTTATATAAAAAAATATGAGTTTTTCTTGAAAGCTGTGACTTTAAGAGTTTAACTGAAGAGAAAAGAAATGCAGGAGGTGACACTTACTATAGTCTGTCCCGACTTTCACCTGCTGTCATTGCAAGAATCCTTAAATGTTCCTTTAAAAACTATATTTAGTTATCTCCACCTCAGAATAATACCCAGGGTTAGGGTGGGTCGTGTTGTTTTTCTCTGTTAAATGTGTGAGTTTTGTCCCATTTGGGTTATAAAAGCAGTGGGCACACTTCAACAGGAAGTGCCCTCGCTTTCACTTCCTCTCTGCTGCTCTGCCGGAGAGAGGTGGCCTCATTGCTTCCTGCATAAATCCAGCATATTTATTCTCCCTCTATCTCTCTTTCTCTCTTATTTCCTTCCATGTATTTCATTGTCTCTCACTCCCACTCTTTCTAACCCCTCTCTATCTCAGTGTCTCTGTTTCATGCAGTTCACCCAATTTCCTCTCCATCTCTTTTCTCTGTGTGAATAGCTTAAAAAGCATTATGCACCACACTGATTCACACATATCATGAATAAAATAACGCTACCAGTCACACAGGGTCTAAACCAGGCTTTGACACAGGTATTTTTTTTTTTCAAGGCAGATACCAATATCAGTGTTTTTATAATCGAGCTCCCAGAAGCAGGACATATTTAGCCAATATCCTGTATTTCTAAAATGTCTCAGCTTTCATGCAAAATTTGGCAAAACATAAAGGGGAACCTCCAGAAATGAATTCCTGACAGGATAGAAAAGCCAACAGGACAAAAATATTCCTAATACATTTTGTTATAGTAGCTATATATATTTCAAATTTCGGTTATGTATTACTCTAACGTGCAAAATTGCATGGCATCAAGACATATTTGAGTCAGTTCTGCTCTATATTTTGCATGAAATTCAGACTTAAATATATATTTTGTTTTCTGTTTCTGTTTTTTGCCATACATGTCATCACACGTACTCAGGGGAACTCACAACAGTAAGGTATGGACGAACAAAAACAGCAGCGAAATGTGCAAAATCAGTGACAACGCAAACAAAAAGGTAGTAAAAGACTAGTTAAAGAAATATTTATGCTCCATTGATTTTACCTGTACCAGCATGTCAGGTATTGACATCAGGAGCCTCTTTATGTTTTAGCAGAGCGTTATCGAGCTGAATAAAGTGAGATATTTAAATGTTTTTCATATGCATACATGATCAAACAATCTATCGATCACATGGAATCAAAATGCATTTAAATCGGTTCTGCTTGAAGACCTCTAATAGTCAATTCAATATAACAAGTAAAATCAATTTCATATTTGCCTTGTCAGGGACAGACCACAATGTCTTGGCCATTTCTCATGTTAATAAAAGGCTAATATCAGTCTCATATATTTTGGCCAAATCCCATTCTTACCCTGCCAAGGAGGCTGTGCATACAGCACCTATGAAAGGGAATAAAAAACAATAAATATCACAGCAAAATACCTATACAAATCCCAATATGTCAGCGGCCGTGAAAGTATTTCTTCCCCCCGTGGCCTCCCCATTGATCCGACCACATAAATCAGTCCAGGGAATCCTTTCGCCAACCGATACCTGATGAGAAATCTCTCTTTGTCTCAGGTGCCGCGGTCATTTGTGCTAAAAGGTCACAGGTCAGTTCGAGCAGTAGCCAATTAAAGCGCTGCAAATTTGACGCGAGGAGGAAACAATCTCGAAGCCCATCTGTGGACCTTCGCCTAAGGGGGGGTTGGGTGGGGGTGGTCGCCAATAACTGCCCTACCTTTGTGTGCTCGGCTTGTGTGTTTGTGTGTGTGCACCTGCGTCCCTTCCTTTTATATATCTCTTACTGCCATCCCCTCTCAACGAATCGTCACCTTATGGCTGCAGAAAGTTTAGGCGTACCTGCGACCCTGGGAGCTGTGTTGTTTTTGGGGGGCAATAGGTTGTGGTCGCATCTCCAAAAGGCAAATTAGTGTGATGTCTCGTCATGTCTGTTAAATTTCCAAGTCTGTCATGTTTCTGTTTCCGTTCTGGCTTGTCATGTTTTATTTTGAAATCCCTAACTCTCCTCTCGTTCCAGGTTCCTTTACTTCCTGTCCTTGTGTGTTTCCCTGCTGTTGTGATTGTCTGTCCCGCCCTGATTGTCTCCACCTGTTCCCCATTACCTCATGTGTATATATTGTCTGCGTTTCCCCTGTCTTGCTGCCAGATCGTTGACCTTATTCAAGTGTTCATGTTCCTGTCTTCGTCTTGTGTCAAGGACTCTTCTTATCCAGCCATCAAGCCACGACAATTATACCAAGCCTGCTTTTGTAAGATCTTTATTAAAGGTCCTTCTGAGGCAAAGTCAGGGGCCTCAGCGTGCTCACCCACGACCTTGGAGGCCGATTCAGGGGATGTGGAACGTCTCCTCTCTGGTGAAAAAGGAACCAGAGGCAGAGTGGTACTAACTAGACATGGTTGGATCCATCTGCACACGTAGCGCTCGGTCCGGAGCCAAACTCCTGGAGAGCGCCTGGACCGGAGTTGCCCAGAATGAGAGGTGCCAGCCTCGTAGACTGTTGGGATACTCATGAATTCCTGGCTGCCGGGTTGGAGCTTTCCCCGGAGAGCGCAGGTCCAAGAGAAGCGATGCAGATTCTCTCTCAATTTTCTGGAGATTGAGGGGCTGCTGCAGAGATCTTACATGTGTTTCCTGCTCTTGGATGAGGTTTACGACTTTTACTGCATTCCTCTGGCAGCCTTCTGGGGGCTGTTTATAATTTTAATGAACACAGTACAATCTCACAGGTGTCTAGTTTGCGGACCTGAGAGTTATTTCTCAGCTCTCTGGAGAGGAGGTGGGTCTGTTGGGTCTTTCTTCTGAGGATTTCTGGGCACGTCCAACTCAGTTACACCCAGAACATACTGGAGAGATTATACACGTATGTCATCTGGTTTGGGAATGCCCCGGGATCTCCAAATAGGATCTGGAAAATGCTGCTGGGGAGAGGGGCTGGACGTGGGATCCGGACTACCTTGCCAGCCTTGGACAAGCAGCAGAGAGTGGATGTTTGAATGGATCTTTCTACACCGGCTTCCTCTAAAAAATACACTACAAAAATATCTGTTTATGTGTGTGTCTGTACATGTGTGTATCTTTTATTACTTTTGTACACATCACACACACACACACGCTCCCCAGTCGGAAGTGTCTGTCCACAGACGTAGTTCTCAGCTTGCCGCCGGTGCAGAGGTCACTGCGAGCCAGCACACTTCATTTCCCAGGCTGCCGCGGGGCTGTCCGAGGGCAGGGCGGCACGTTGTTCGCTGGCTGGCTTGATGAAACATGTCTACCTCGGTGTGTGTGCGTGCCTGGGAGGGGAGGGGGTGGAGGGTCAGAGATGTGTGTGTGTGTGTGTGTGTGTTATGCTCTTTCTAGTTCCTGATGGCACGCTGACAAGTCAAAGGCTCATACATCTTTCTGTGGCAGAGCGGCAGAGTGATATTTATGGGTTGTCTGACGCAACTGTGAAGTGTGTGTATGACTGTGTGTGAGAGATGGAGAGAGAGTGATGAGAAGTGTAAAAAAACACAAAGAGAGAGAGAGAGAGAGAGAGACTAACCCTTTCCTGAAGGCCTTACTGAGCTTTACTTCAACTCAAAAGAGTAATTGCCTGTCATGTCAGTGTGTTTACATGCTCACTATTACCTGAAGAATAGCATTATCGGAGAAGAATTAAGTGATTTCCCCAAAAGGTTCTTCCTCACCTGCAAAAACAACCAGTTCATTACTGATACTGGACTGCAGAGGTGCATGTGTATCATAGTAATAAATGAAAACATATTCATTCGATTATTCTTTAAATGCTTTAGTTTTGGAGGTTTTTTCTTGCAGAGTTACATTCTCGTGGACATTTTATGGATACAACATTGTTTCTGGCACGTCTTACAAAAAAATCGAATCGATATGTTATCGACACTCGCAGCAGAATATCGTCGATGTCTGACATTTCCAAAACTTGCTATTTGGGTTATCAAACAGCAAGTAACAGAGACGAAGTAAAGGGAATACGTGAGGGAAGTCTACTGTACCCAACACGTGACTGCTTCGTCCATTGAAAACCTTTTGCTGCAATCTGAGCAAAAAGAAAAAGAAAAGTGTCCAGGAATTCAGAAACCTGTCTTTAAAATCAGCTTTGCGGCGAGAGAGACGGAGGTGAGTAAATTTCATGCAAGTGAGCTGTAATTCAAGTGACAGTGTGATGGACAGAAAAATAGGCAGCGGCCGGGGTTGAGGGCGAATTATTCACATTCTCAGACACCAAACATTATATGCCCACGACTGTCAACACTAACTGGCACTGAGTGGGAACAGACTCGGCCTCATTAGCCACGATGCCCAAATGAAATGAATGATGGCGCTTGGTCGAAAGAAAATGAAGCTTTGTGACGTTCTGAACAGTTATTATGGTGCTTTTCTTCATAAATTATGCGATGCAGCTTGTTTTTATTGGATTGAAATTTCAATTACAGCGTTTTATCCGTATGCAAACACAGAAGTTAGCAAGTTTCGGTTGACACTCTGCACTGTAAGTCAGATTTCAAACTAAACCAACACAACAAACAGAGTTAAACAAAATTTACATGATGATCGTGTTTTTTTTTCTTCCCCTACAGCTGTATTATATCAGCTTTTATACCGTGCAATCAAATTGTTTTCAGTCGGAGTGATGAATAAGGTAAATATTCAACATGCTCTTGCTGTTGGCTTCGGTTTAGTCATTTTGTTTCCGTGATCCAGCAGACAAATTCCCCAAACCTGACAAAAATAAGCCTTTAGCGAGCTTGTAGTGGAGTAGGAGGTTGTAGACTGGAGCTAAAAACAAACTCCTAACTAAGCTAACGGCATTAATAAGAGCCAGGGATGTCATCATCTCTGGATGCGTGGTTTATAGACTATGACTTCTTGCTTCTATCCAAGTGGGCGGGAGAGAGAGAGAGAGAGAGAAAAAAAAACAGCCTGCCAAGATATTGTTTCGTAACATTCGGCATCACTCTTTACAACCGTGAGCTGGTTTTACTGGCCGGAGAAAATCGTTGCTTCCCTCGTCGGTCCCGCAGCAACGCCATCCCACACACGCTCACCTCTGTGCAACCCGCTGCAGGGCCGAGCAGGGGAAGAGATCGAAGGATGGATGGATGGACGGACGAGGGAAGGGAGAGAGAGAGGAGAGAGGGAGGGAGGGAAAAACAAGTCTGACTGCGAGGAGGAGAAACCTTTGAGTGTTGTGTCATCGCTGCCAAAGTACATGGACTGCGGACTGCAGCTGCGGTCATCCAAATGTGTTAGCGATGAAGTTTTGAGAAAACACACTCACGCGCACACGCTCACACACACACAAGCTCACACACACACACACACACACACACACACACAGGCGGTAAGCGGTGTAAGTGAGCGAACACGATCATCTGTTTCTCATTGTTGAGGAATCTTCTGAGCCGCTTCCAGCTCTGCACCCCTCCTCCTCCCCTCCTTCCTTCCTTCCTTTCCCTCCTTCCTTCCCCTCTGCAGTGCTTCCTACAGCTGAAACTGCGAACTCGCACCGTGTCGGACAAATTCGCAGCTTCAGGGATCAGTTTGATTCGGGCCTCTGAGGGCTGATACTGATATTTTTGGACACCAGATATTCTGTATCTTATCCACCACATCTTAAAAGTGTAAAGCTGACAACTTCACACTAACAAACTTACTTTTAAAGCCTAAAATAACAAGAATCATGACACCTGTTAAAGCAGTTGTGTGTTATTAAAACTTTAAATCTTTGTGCATGTGCATTTATAAATGATTTCCACTATGCATTTTAAAGTGATGTACAGTATAAATAACCGATGAATGCTTAATAGCACATTATTACAAAATGTGCACATTAGAAAACAATTTTTTTGCATCAATTACAAGGATACGTTTGATTATGAGCAATGCCTTTCAATTTAGCTTGTGACTTAAATGAAGCATTAATTTATGAATGCTAATTTCTCATTTAAAGTGAGTAATAAAGAAAATACTTCTTGTATCGTAAACTGGTTTATACATGTGTTAAAAACTATGTGATTACAACTATATCATCCATATTATTCCATTTAAACACCAGTAATGGATGCTTCATCAGAGGAGGATGGTTGTGGGTTAGTTGTGTTTTAGTATTTTCATTCACACCAGCATTGTGTGGGTGGGGTTGGTGGGGGCAGCTAAAGGTGGTGGTATATATCAGGGGAGAGGATGGATGAGAGGGAGGAGAGGGGGGAGTCCAACGCGAGCTGTCAGGACCCTCTGGGTCAGAGAAAAAGAAAAACACAAACTCAGCTTTCACGGCCTGCGAGTGCTGCATAATTGCATCATCAAACCGTCAATACTTCCTCCGATGACAGATTGCATAAACAGCATTTTTTTTTACTTGTCACATGTGTTGTGCGCCTTAACAAGTCAAGCGAGGTGACATGTGAGTGAATCAGCGAGACTCCGTTTATGAAACACTGATTTTCATGAGGTCTGTTAAATTTTCCAGGATGCCTGCACGACCACATCAGCTGGAGGAAGGTTTTCCTTAAGCCCTTTACACGTGTTTACCAGGCATTTAAATCTATTCAGCGGAGCTTTTCACCCCTCCAGCGTGGACTAAATCTGATGTCACATGAAAGCCGAGCGCGAGAGACCCTTGGATGCTTCAGACACGCATCGAGCCGCAGCGATCCTCCCAAAGCTTTTTGAAGTTTATATCCTCCAAACATTTAGAAGCAGCTATCGGAGGCCTCTAAACCCCCCCCTGTTCGTGTCTCCAGCACAGTTAAGTCTTGGAAACAACTGGAAAGATGAGACGTGAGGAGGAAAAAAAGAGAAACAAGAAAGGAAAAGAAAAATACCGTCTCTGTTTTGGTGAGCGAGGTCATGAGAAGAAGGTGAAGAGTACATCTGTCTCCTCCTTCAAAAGACACACTGTCCTCTGTCTTTCTATCCCTCGCTGTGTTTTTTTTTTTTTTTAAAGCCTGGGAGTATCACATGATAAAAGTGCTGCTTTTAAGAGCTTTTAGAAGCATAAAAAAAAGGACACTGTCTCTCCTGCTCTTGTTCTTTCTCAGCACTTTGCATCCTCTTCCCCGCCCCCGCCCCTCGCTCTAGCAATCATATGGTTGGTGTTCTTTATGTATGCACATGCTTTCATGCCCCCATATTGGATTTGCCTGATAATCCGAGGGGGGGTGAATGAAAAGAATATTGCGAGCTAACAATTTTGACGTAGATATTCAAATGCGCCCCTGTGAGGTGTTGCGGAGAGAGATGAGGGCTGCTCTGAGGTCAGCTCCAATACTACGGGCCCGGATCAACATGAAAGGGGGAACCGGCTCCGCACGCCCGATCCAGAGTCAGTTCATCAAATATTAATGCTGCGTGCGGTATTCCTGGGAGCGTAGCCCGACCCGAATACAATTACAAGCAATAAACAGCAGTTCTGCTTTAATCACAAGAGCAACGTTTACATGATTAATGCAATATACTCCAATCTCATATCGCCGTTATGAGCTCAAGCTGAGAGCATAGTGCCAACGTTGTGATTATGCACATGATTATGTTGATTTTTTTATATTACCTCTTTTCATTTGTCTTTATCGCGGACTCCAGGATTTCCACTGTAGGTGACACGGCGTGGATCCGCAGACGGAGCTCGCTGGTGGAGCTGAAACACGGCCAGCTGCGAGATTAATTCGAGGCGGGTTCTTGAAGCCGTCCCAATTCTCGCTCCCCTCTCGTCCTCCAAACACTTTCCCACAAAAGATAGAAGACGTGCTGCTCATTTATCACGTTCTCGATGTTCTGCTTACTAAAATTCTCCCGTCCAAAGCTCTGCAATACCAGATTTCTTTATCCTTGTATCACCGTTCATTAACAATATCCTAGAAATGGATCAAGATCAGGGTCAAGAGGAGGTGATCAGTTTTTCTTCGAGACCATAAGGGCAAACTTTGATAAGAGAGAGAGACCAACCAATTGAAAGAGTTTGTATGAATGAAAAAAAAAAAAGAAAAGCCGGTCCTGATTAGGCAAACACACTCCTGATTAGGCAGAATCAGTACGCTCAGGACAGCATCAGTGTGATTGGAAGTGGCGCTCTGAGAAGTGAGTGAACGGTAAAGAGGCTCTCAGCGCTGACGGCCAGCCTGACTGCTACTTGACTCGCCGCGACGGACCTCTGTAACAAGATGCCATAACCCTTCCCAACCCCCCACCTGTCGCCACACATGCACAGATCACAGACACCACCTACGCTTTGAAGATCCTCACGACCAGACACACACACACTCACACAAACGCAACAAGTCCTCTGAATTAAATGACAAAATCTGCAGTTTGTCCACACCCTCGAGAAGGACCGGAGCTTTTTTGGCAGCAAAACATCCAAAACTAAAAGATAGCTCTTTTAAGTTGAAAAAAAATAAATCTGTGTAATGATGATGCATTGGTTAGGGTTTGGTTAGGTTTAAGCACAAAAGCAAAGGGCATAAAAAATTTAAAAATAATAAAAAAAAGACTTCAGTTCATGTCCCATCTCCCTCCAACAAAACTATTTGCTGCAGAAAAATGACACCATCGGTCAATCAATCATTCGTTGAAGTACTTTTATTCTGACAAGTCTTGTAGCTGTGCAAATGATATCTATCTTTTCTCTCAAAGGGAGAAGTAATTCAATGGATGGATAGATTTGGCTGTACAAAAACCTTTGACTTTGGCTCCAAAAACTGTGATTTGCATCCCGTCATCATCGAACAGTGTTTCTTTTAACTGTGATCTTTCCCAAACTTAAACAACTACTTTTTGTTGCCTAAACTTGAACAAAAAGTACTTCTGGAGTGTCAAAGATGGTGCAAGTTAAACAAAAAAGTTTATATATCTTGAGTTCACTCTTAACCTTGGAAACAGCAGTGGTACATTAATTCGTCTCATATTCCACTTTCTGAGTTGTTCAGGAGTTTTGGGCAGTTTCATTTGGTCTTCATCAGCAAAGAAAGTTTTCTCAGTTGTCAAGAAACTGTAGATGGTTAATATTTCTGTTATTCTGAGCACTTATTGGGCGCAGATTTGTCCATGTTGTTGTTAAAGTTGAGCCTCTTTGCCTTGGAAGCAGTTGACAAAGTAAAATCTCATCCCAACGCCCACTTTCTTTCATGTTCTGGCTCTTTCGGCTGCATCTCATGGTGCTGGACCACACCGACAAATGATTTTCTCATATGTGCACGGGGACTCGTTGCCTTCACTAACTTCTCAAACCTCCGGCGCGATCACTAGCATGAACGCTTTCCAGTTTGGATGACACATAAGGGGGATTTTCAGGCAAATTTATTACTTTACTTTATTACCATCATGATTTTTCAGAAGGAAAAGTGCTGATTGGAAGCTCGCAGGATTGGAAAGCCAAACTGTGTTCCACCTGAGCTGCCAAACATTCAGTTTGAAATTTATCCACCCCCTCCATCAAATCCTTCCCAAATCTGAATCTCTGTATTTCTGTTAGTTTCACTTTTTCCCTTCTTGTCTTTGTGCAACAGTGTAACAGTCACTATCTGTCATATAATATCTTTTAAGCTTTACTCACACCTGTAGTTAGATTATGTTAATATAGAAAGATATTAATATAGAAAAATCACTTTCTAGTCTATTTCCAATGTCTTTCAAAATAATCCAGCGTTATCCAGCAAGTTGTAAAAACTCTGTTAGTTGCTTGAATGGACTTTAATGATCTAAAGATCTCAAAGAATAGCAGGTGTTTTTGTGATAAGGCATGACTTCCAATGGTACCAACAATGTGGACTGTATTCACTGTGTATTCAGTATGCTCCACATGCATGAAACTAAACGTTTAAAGCCGAAACATCTGAACCTCTAATTGATTAATTAATTGATCGGTTGACTTTCGGCACTCTGTTATCCAGTGGAGAATTAGATTTTTGTAAAAATGAATGTTGCAGCAATATGAGTGTACTTGTAATGGGTAGCGGTGATTTTTTTATGTCACACTTATTGTCTTCAATTGTGTCTTGAATATTTTCAGGCAGTGCTTGAAGTTAATTAAGATTTTAGTCTGTTTAAGTGTTTGAAAGGTGTCTATAAAATCACCTGTTGTTGCCCTGGAAATACACATCATAGCTTGGCCAACTTATCCACAGAAATAAGGAAAATCAACCAACGTATAAAGTATAACATGTCACTAATTGCTGTTTTAATAGAGAGTGCTGTTTTTAATAGTTAGAGTGTTTTCATTGTTAAAGTTTCTCGCTTGAGCGGGGCTACGATGCATGTGGTGTGATGTGTGCTGCAATTCATTAAAAAAAAAAAAATAGTTAGGATTTTATTTTTTTTAAGTCTTTACGTACGTCCCCCAGGCTAAGATACCTGAGCGTCTCTTTCCCTCTCCCTCCCCGCCGCCTGCCGTTTTTTATCCTTTCATCCTCTCCTGTCCGTTTTCATCTTCTGTTGGAAAGGAGTTCCATCTAAACTGCCAAACACTCACTTTGAAATACATCCACCCCCCCATCCAATCCATCCCAAATCCACGTATATCTTTATTCCGCTGTTTCCCCTCCACCTTTTCCCTTCCTGTCCTGGTGCGGCCATTGATTGACTTCTTTTCTCTGGATGATTTCTTTTCCCCATAGTTGTTGTCGTGGAGATTTGTGAACGGGGGCCACGGCTCTGAGTCTTGGCTCGCTGCCCGGTCGTAAATCTCCAGTTCGGGTCCAGACCTGGATCTCTCCGTGCAAACGTTCCTCCCCAACTGTGGCGGAAGAAAACCATAAAATTTCCCTGGCCTATAAACCGTCCCGCTGCTGGAAGACACGTCTCCCCACTCTGTGCTTTTTATGGCCACTTCTTATCTTTGTACTGTATATAGGCCCCTCCGAGGCTGAAGGATGACTCGCCGTCATGATAAACAATGGGACAATTAAGTGCAATGAAAAAGCCGGGTAACAGGTGCAGCGTGTCGGGGGAGACGCTGTCAAAACGTTGGACACATTCCCAGCCCGGTCCTCAGGGGAGTTGGAAAAATATGTGACAGGGACTCGACTGAGCTTGAATAACTCTTTATGATTCACTACCAGGTGAATCATTTCAGGCGCCCATTTGTGAAGGAGTAGTTCAGTGAAATGTGAGATGCAAGACTCAGGAAAATCTGTACTTGATGTTTTTTTTACAACAAAGTGTGAAATCTGAAGTCTGAATTTTTGTCAATGAGATGTCCCAAAAGGTTGCAGAGATTGTCCATTTCTATCTATAAATACAGCGTCCACAAATCTTTTCATTTTCTTAACAGATGCTCGAATCCACCAACAATAAGTTGGACAGTAAAAAACCTGTCATCCCTCACTGGCTTCCCACTGCCAGTTTTGTTCACTGGGAGGCAAATAGGGACCAACTTCTTTAAAATGGACCCAAATTTTGGGTGAAAACAACGTTATCAAAATCAATACAACCAATTTTCTGTCCCTTTAGCCTCATATTTCCTCTCTCTCACTACACTAAGTAGCCTCATTTAATGAGATTTATCTTTAAAATAATCACCTCTCCATCTTGGACTATATTGTTCCTGGGAGTAAATTTATAGTTAGGTGTGGGTAACGGCAGATCTCCTTGCACAACCTCTCTTCAAAACAAGCATCCCTTTTGTTATCCGGGCAGTCGGCCATGCATTTGGGCTGTCTTTGCAGACCCTTGTTGGCATGGACGGATGACGACATTTACACCACAGGGAGCAAACATGCCAATATGGAAAGTATAAAGTGGCCTTAAGAGTCTACAGCCAAGGTGAGATGGCACTCAATCACAGCAGCACTTTAAGCTAACAGGTAGTACCAGCATGCTAAAACATTCAACAAGACACCATCCTGATTTTAGCAGCTGTACTTTAATTTGAAAGGCTAACTAGTGCACAAATATCATTTTTACTTAATGACAGCATGAAATGACATTGACTTTCTTGGAGCTGTGTTGCCACCATGGCTAAAATCAAGATTCTTGGTGTGTTCTGTCGCCATAAAAAACCCTTAACTAGCTATATAATGACCTTCCCTCCCCCATTTTTATTTTTTAGATGTCTTGAAACTCACTGGATGTAAACTGCGCTGTCACCTGAACGTGTAAATGTGTTGGGAATGGGTGGATAAAACAGCGCCGTGCGACCGCGCCCTCTCATTCGGCCCTTATTAGATTTGAAGTAGAGGGGGGGAAATAGATGCATGTTACTACCTGCCTGCCTGCCACCGCTCCCCCCTCTGCATCCCGAAGACGAGCAATCAAGTGGGTAAACACACACACACACAACGCCGCTACAAGTGGCTGTGGATGTTTGTCCTCCATCTCTCCCTCTATCTCTCTCTTTCCAACCAGGCTAATCTCCCATTAAAATGGCACTGACTCTCTGCGGGCTGTGTTTACCCCGATGGCGGATATGAAGTGTGTGTTCCTATTTTTTTATTTTTTTTTTTTTTAAACCAATGCCTTGTTGTTTGAAGTGCTAATTCTGTTGTTCTGCCTTTATCTTGTGATCAGAGGGTCTTCTAGCCTCTCACTTCACACCTCTAGAGGGACAGGAAGTCCCAGGTGAAAGCTTTTCACCAGATTGTCCTGATTTTTTTGTTGTTTTTTTTTTTCTGCCTGCTTTAAAATCAAACAAAAGTGCCCCATTATGTACTGAATGTGTTTTTAAAAAAAAGCTTCACACAGAAACATCTGAACACATCAAACTTTTCACAGGCCATCGCTTCATTTACTGTTGCACAAGCAGCTGCAAGATTTATATCTGCACCAAACAGAAGATAAAGACGGACTTTTATTTGACATGCACATATTTGTCCTCCACGTTTAACCCTCTGGAGTCCAGGGTATAATTGGCTGTTTTTGACTACTACTTTTGATTTTACCTTTTATATTTCACCTTAAAAACAGTTTATCTTGCCTTTTTTGGTGTAATTTTTTTTAGCAACTATTCTTTTTCATTTTGACATACTGTATTAACACTCTGGACCTAAAATCACACAAAAACCATAAAATCCAAACAGGAAAACGTTTCATTTTTTACTGTGAAAACCACAAACATGTTCTAATGAACCATTTTTATAACTTAGAATGCAAATATAAATGGTAAATTTCAAAAACGTATCGTACAAATTTAGCAAACAACTAAGTTATTTACAACTATTTACATTAAAATGCAGCAATGCTTCAGGCGTTTTCTGTACAACTATCTTTAACTATCTAGGTGTGTATATGACAGTGTGTATGTACAGTATATACAGTATGTACAGCAGCATGGGTTGTATTTGTTAGGGGAGATATTTATATGATAAAAACTGTGTAATAAAAACATTAAAAATATATTATATTGCATACATAAATGTAATATTGATGAGGTCAGTAACCGTTTTTACCATTTCTTCCTGCACCAAACGTGACAGCAATATTCAGGGAAAAGCACGGTGTAAATTATTTATTAATTATTCTAATTTTAAATAATTAGAAGCAAGTAGGCAGCAAATGTCTGGCACCTGAGGAACAGATCCAAAATCTAGCTCAGTGCTTTGGCTAATGTAAAGAAGAGTAAGTTACTGTAAGTCATTAAGCTTACTGTAAGCTTAATGGCAAATTCCCCATTAAGCTGGATGACGGATGATGAATGATGGATATCCAATAAACCAAAGATTTTTCTCAAACTTATTTTCTTGAGAAATGCTGCATGCCTCCACATTTCAAGCCTCTAAAAACCTTCAAATAATTACTTCAATGCGCTACAAGGCAAAACGTTAGGTGCTGCCGTACCCAGGGCAAAGGTAAAAGGTTTGCCCGGGTGTACAGCATCTGTCACCTACATCTCTTCATCTAACCCGACCTCAGTGCTCACACATAAAAAGCTCAGAGGAACGCACACATTTAGACCACTTTATATGGAAAAGAGAGAGGTCAGTGGCCGCTACGCTCTGTGATTACACCAGCAGGTCCTGAGACTGCTGCATACTAAAGGCCTCCGAGCACCACAGAAAGTTTTCATTTGCATTAATAATAACTTAACAATGGACTTTATTATAACGGAACGAGCGAAAGACAGCAGCAAGATTCCCACGCGACAGTTTAAATTAAATCGACTCCCACGTGGCACAGCGGCCGACAGAGTTTATCTCTTGTCACGTCCAAACAACTCGGGTGAGGGTGGGAGTCATCGTAGTTTGTTTCGGCCATCATGTTAGCTCATTTTTTACAGTGCTCTGCTGTGAAGATCAAGTGGAGGTAAAGATTTGAAAAGTACGCCATGGCTTGCACCATTGAAAATGAAAAATTATATAAATTATATGCATTAATTTGCTTGTGGGGGCGAAACAAGAGAAGCTTTTTGAGAAATAACCCCGCTGAAGCTAGTCTGTGTCCCATTTTCTGGTGTAAAATTGGCAGCATTTGTTGACTTTTATGCTCTTCTGAAGCCCCTTTTTGGAGACAGGAAGGCTGCATGCATTGATCCTCAGTGGAAAAGGCGTTTTAAGTGCGCTCATATAGTTGTCACTCATCCTTTTAGTGGCTAATAATGCCTTAAGAAAAGGTAGCATTCGGTGTGTTTATCTTCACAATATTTATGTCAGCTTTTACTGCGTGTGATAATCCATTCAGCGCGCAATCGGATCCGTTGGAACAATGCCTCAAAAGTGTGTGTGCGAGTGTGTTTGTGTGCATCTAAACTGTGAATGTAACTCAGCTGGAATATCTCAGTCAGGGCTGAGCTGAGCAGGTGACCCAGAAAAAGAGCAAACAGCGATGGAGGGAGCGAAGGGAGGGAGGAAGAAAAAAAAAGTCTGATATTTATAGATATGAGGATAATGATGGTACCCAACAGAGAGTGCGAACAGAGACTTGTGGATAAAGTGTGTGTGGTTGTGTGAGTGTGAGAATACATTCCAGCGCTAAAAAACCTGCCTGTTTGCAGATAAGACTCATACATCATCAATATCCTTCCTGTACAATCCCAACATATCAAACTCCAGCCAATCCATCGACTTACTCCTCCTTTCTTTTATTTGCACCGCCCGGCTTCCAGCTGCAGCGAGGTAGATGTTGTGAGTTGAGGTGTTTTTTTTAGATAACGGCGTGGTAGATAAAGAAGCTGGACTCAGATATTTTTCAGGTTTTAAGATTTTAATTGTCCAGTCATCATCTAAATGCAACTTTTGGGAGGTTTCCATCTGAAAGAGCTCTGAAAAAAACTTGGAAATTATATTTGCAAAAGAAGACTGCGACTTTGAAAGCTTTGAAAAGCAGACTTGTGTTGTCAGTCTCTCGCAAATCTTTGCATTTGCAATTTTTTATGTGACTTTATGCTTGAGGACAAACTCAAAATAACATTTTAAGCCAATAAATTGCTGTTTCTTGCCAAATATCTAAGAAATATTTTTACCACTGAGTTCAACTTTTGCGAGACAGAGCATACATGTCTATATGTGTGAGTATATATATATATATATATTTACATATTTTCATAAAGAAAAGCAAACTTTTTCCTGAGGAAATAGTCAGAGTTTTGTGATAGAAAGCATAACTTTACATAGACAGCAACAGCCAGTGTATTTTTTTGTCGCCCGTTCATAATACTTTCCAACTCGTCCCATCCAGGGCTCTGAACCATCCGCCACCTTGCACTGATTTTGATTTTTTTTTTTTTTTGCATTGTCTCACACTAGTTTTGCATTTTCCAAAGAAAACTTTATCAGTCTCTTAAATCTTTGCATTTGCAATATTTTACATTTCTTTGTGCTTAAGGATGAGCTCAAAACCCATTTTTAAGCCATTAAGTTGTTGTTTCTGGCCAAAGTTTTCAGAAATATACTCACCATTGACTTCAACTTTTGCAAGACAGAACATACATGTATATGTGTTGGTGTGTATGCATAAATATACATATTTTCACAAGGAAAAGCAAACTTTTTTTTGAGAAAAAGTCAAAGTTTTATGATACAAAGCATAACTTTACATAGACAGCAACAGCCAGTGTATTTTTTTTGTCGCCCTTTCATAATACTTTCCAACACGTCCCATCCAGGGCTCTGAACCATCCGCCACCTTGCACTGATTTCTTTTTTTTTTTTTTTGGAAATTCTCTGGCATGAACTAAGTCAAATGTAAATATGCCAGATGCTAGCAGGAGCACGTTCAGTCCCAAACTATTGATACTGGCCTTCACAAGCCCACACTGGTCAAAGTCTATTTTCAGCAGCCTTTCACCGCGACATTAATCCTTCCTTCTTTCTTTCTTTCTTTCTCCATCCATTGTCCCTCCTTCCCTCCCTTCTTTGTACCGTTCACCAGTGTCCTTCCCACCACGTTGTCATGCAGAGCCAGGCGGTAGTCGGTATGCCCGCTGACACTCTGTTCCATCGCTCAGACCCACACTGTCACCTGCCTCATTAGTGCTGAACTGGTGGAGAGGAGGCATGACGAAACACACACACACACACACACACCTCTCCCACGGTCAACAAATGTGAGCGTACGCGCATTGGAGCCATGCACGGGCAAGCATCCCCACGCTCAGCCGAGAATGGGAAAATATAAGGAGGGAAGAACTTGTTCTAGGTCACCAATGTGTGTGTGACAGCATGCCAGAGTGTGTGTGTGTGTGTGTGTGTGCAGCAGAAACCTTTTTTTTTTTAACCGAGTCTTGCTGTGACAGAAGGTTTTGATTTTCTTCTTGTCTGACAGAAGTGACTTATGGCCGCGCCGCTGTCTGTTAAACACCCCGGGACCCTCGAAACAGGAGGCTACGTGTTCAAAAAGTCCAGATATTACAGGCCGGCGAGCAACCCCGGAGCTAGCATCCAACTAATACGGCTCGTTAAAGGCTGAGAGCAATTTTACCGGTCAAAAACCTGCCAATGGCCGCTTTGCCGTGCCAATATTCATCTTTTTACATTTTGCCGTCTTCATGCGAAAAAAAATTGTCAGTGTTTTTGTCCTGAATTGTGTTCTTGGCAGAGCCGAACGGCCTTTTTTTTTGCAAAACAGCAATTACGAGACATGGAAACTCATCACTAAAACCAAACATTATAATAGTAATGACGATGATGAACACATTCATGCGTACTTGTGTGGAATCTGATTAAAATGTCATATTAGAATCAGTTCAGGTTAAGGGTGTTTTTTTTTTTTTTTTCCTCGCGCAGGCAGCCAACAGTAATATTTATCAACCGTGCAGTAAAAAGCCACATGAAGCCGTAAAGCTTGTTAAATACCAGAAAACAAAATGGCTTGCGAGATCAGAGATGGAGAGATAACTTTGGCGTGCTTAGATCTTCACTGTTAAATGGTAAAAAATATTAAAGTTTTGGCTCGAGGGCTGCCACCAGAGAAAGGCCC
Organism: Scortum barcoo; assembly: GCA_023238725.1. Classification (NCBI taxonomy): domain Eukaryota; kingdom Metazoa; phylum Chordata; class Actinopteri; order Centrarchiformes; family Terapontidae; genus Scortum; species Scortum barcoo. The sequence goes on from CM041540.1 coordinate 3,064,202, forward strand.
TGTTCATACTAAAAGGGTCTGTCCTGGTTAGGGGGGGCATTTTAAGACATTTTAGACTCAAAGATGCCGTCGTGGAAAATTTTTGAAAGTTATTTTGTTGGTGCAAATGTGGTTATTTTGATTGGGAATCTCTCTGAGACATAACATGCAACTCGACAAACACTTTTAGGGGAATGCACATTTATCAAAGCCATCATTCCCTATTAAATACGAATTTTATAAAAGCACACAGCTCAAAAAAAATCTCCATACTCAGTCTAAAATGTTCAACGCAGGTATGCAGCAGGGAAACCAAATTAAATCACGAAGTTTTGCATGCTTCTCGTTCATCATTTATTTAGCTCTGCTCCTTTTTTTTCCCTTCTGCTTTCACAACCTAGATGACCTTTGACCCCGCTGACAGAAGACGGGAGATGCCTCCAAAACATCGTCCTCTCCCCCTGAAGTGGAATCTTGAGAATCCCTTTTTTAATCGACCAGTCAATCTGGTGAACACGATTATTTCTGTGGCACGATGAGAACGTGTCTGTTTTGCGTTACTCCTCGCGGATAATCGCTTCCAGAGGCCGTGTTTTTAAAGGAGGCAGACAGAGAAACACGTGGAGGGAATGAATCATCTGACGCTGCAGCTTCGCAGGGAGGAGAGCTGGAAAGCAAAGAGCGAGAAAAGTCACCTCCTCGCCGTCGTGAACGCACAGCGGCGTCGCGTATGTATGCAGGTTATGCTGATGCTCGAGCTGACTGGCATTTCAAATCGCGCCCTCGACGACCTCTTTAACCCGCCGTACTTGAAAGCCTCGCAGACGGCCTCCTTCAGACTCGCGCCGCACTTAGCCGGACGTGGAAGTCTCCTCAACGTGAGTGTGTGTGTGTGTGTGATCCTGCAGGCCAAAAGGAAACAGATGCTCAGAGAGGGGCCGGCAGCCAGCGACGGGATTATTGCTCAACCAGCGCTCGCACACAGAAACAGGAAGCTGGTTCGACTGATATATATTAGTCCAGTGATAACGCGGAGCCTCTGTCAGCATTTCGTAGCACGTAGGTATGCACGTATCTGGCTTCAACCAGAACTGAGTCATTATTTTTACATCTGATGTGTTTCTTCTGTTTTTTACCAGAATATTAAAAAAAAAAAAAAAAGTACAACAGATCTTCATAGAAAGTTAGACTGTAGATTGATGAATGTTTTTGGCCAAGATGGGGGGGGGTCATTTATTAAACTTTCTACCTTTATTATTGAGCATTTTTACCCCACTTATCAGGCAGTGCGGAAAAAAGCCAGAAAGTTAGCTCTGCCTCACATCCTTTTGTTTCTTCAAAATGGACTAACAACTTAACTGCGTCTTCACTGTCTGCTTTAACTCATTGTTGTTTATGCACCACCCATCAGGGTGTCCAGCTTCGTCCTGACCCATCTCTGTGACGCTGGTTTTGGAGGGTGCCGGGAGCTGCAATATTTCAAACAGCGCTTTTGTTATCTGACATTTTGTGGATTCAAAACTGCAGCATTGTCATTATGCAAGCGCCTTTGAAAAATTTAACGCCCCCCCCTTCCCCCCCCAAAAAAAAAAGAAAAAAAAGAGGCACTTAAACTGTCTGCTGAAACAAAAGGAGCCCAAAAAAACAACAAAAAAAATGTGTCAGGGTGACACACTTTTATTCGGCGACAGGCATCCTCGGGGACACATTAACACCTTTAAATGATGAATTGATTCACCAAAAGCATTAGCAAACAATGGGAGCGCGCCGTGAAAGAAAATAATGTTCATATCAGCTGTCGAGGAGTTTGTGTGTTAATGTCCGCTCGGTATATTAACACACGCTGTGCATATATATGTATATATATATATAAGTTATTAATGCAGCTATTCTCGGTAGGCTCTCTCGCCTCTGTGCTATCAAGCCTTGCTCGTCCCTATCTGGAGAACCCTTAAACCCAGGTGAAGAGTACACTGTGTCCACCTGTCTCTCCTCCCACGCTCGCCGACCCGGGCAGCAGTTTGTTTACTCTGATAGAGCGCCGTTATTCGCCTCATTGTTCTCACCTCTTCTCTTTTCCTCTCTCTCTATCTCTATCTCTCTCTCTATCTCTCTCTCCGTCGGACTCGACACAGCCGTGACAATGACTGTTGTGTAAGAGTTCATGTGCAAATTAACGCTCGTTCCCTGACGCGGGAAAAAAAAAAGGTCTCTCAGAGTGTGTTTGTGTGTGTGAGAAGGAGAGGGAGCAGAGTAGTGGATGCCATTTTTATGGAGCTGCTTGTGTTTGTCACACGAGCACGATGCTAACAGCTGGTTCTTATACTGCACCGATATGGGTGTTTAAATGTCAGCGCTGATATTTCTGGATTTCGGCTGCATATAGAAGATATTTACTGCCAATATTCAATCTTTTACAAATTCCTAACAAATCGATGTTGTTTGTTACGGTGTAAAAGCACGAGATAGTAGAAAAAGATTACTGTAAGGAAGGATAATGTTGTATTGTTAGTGAGTATAAGACCCTCAGAGAGCACATATATCCACCAATTATTCAAAATCATCCCGTTTTAGTGAGAGAAATTATTTAAATCTGGTTTTATCTGCATGTAGATCTGCATTGAAATACACACACACAGTCAGTCAATTTAGGAGAACAACTAAATCCTTGACATACTGTGTCATTGTCCAGGAATGAATTGTGGAAAAGAGATTTATTAAAGATCCATTAAAAATTAATCCATTAAAAATCGTCATACATTTATAGTATGAGGCATTTTAAAAAAAATCTACAGCATCATTTGGTGGGTACATGTATGTATGCATCTTCTTACTGTGGTTGTAATTGCGTTGAATGATCTATTATTTAAAAGTTTGGTTTGATGGAGAGCCGGCACCGTGTATGTATGTGGGAAATTGTATGTATTGTATATAATTTACCATATGGGCAGAATAATTTCATCTTTACTTAAAAAAAGATGTTTCCAAGCAGGTGTTTACCTGTTGGCTCTGCAGCTCTCATAATCCTTCTGTTTGTTTCAGCTGACAGAGAATATATACATTAATCATCACTGTCTACACACACACACAAAAAAAACACACCTTTGATGAATGATTGTAGCATCACGGTCATTAACTTAAATGGGAAATGGTTAGCGGTTATTATTTTTATTCAATGTTTTGTATAATTACAGTGTTTTATCACTGAAAAAAAAATCACCTCTCCTTAGAGAAATATGTGTATTCACTTCATGCGTTCTCATATGTACACACACACTCTTAACACACAGCGTGACGGACCTGTGGTACCGCGCCAGAGTGGAAAAGCTAGTCGAGCAGAACCCGGGGCAGCCTGGGAGCCTGCCAAGCCCAGCTGGTGGCACGAGCGAACCGAAGGGAAGAGAGCAGAGAGGAGGAAGGAGGATGGAGGGAAGGGAAGGAAGAGGGGGATTGGAGAGGTCTGGTGCAACATGCAACCAACCAACCAACCCTTCAGTCTCTGGAGAGCCAAGAATCCTGTGAGAACGAGGGATTTAGAGGGGGATGGTGTGCATGTTGACGCATGCATGTATGCACGTGTGCTCGCCCGTCGACGTGAGAGGTATGTATTTTGTGTGGGCGTCAAGAGAGAGGATGATATATGGGACGTGGAGGGAAAAAAGGGGGCGATAGAGTAAAAGCAGGGACGGGGAGTCGACTCTATAAAAAAAAACTGAATGCCACTAAATCTTTCCATTATCCGCAGATAAGGCGGTGACAGATGTTTCGGAGCCCCGATCGAATTTAAATCGTCGGAGTTTGGCTGATACCGAGGGGTGAAGAATGAAAACAGATAGGTGGAGACAGACAGAGAGAGACGGCAGCGGCAGATACAGACGTACAAGAGCACTGTAAACATCCTTCATTCCTGCCTCCTACCTCCTCCTCCTCCTCGCTGCTCTCAGCTGGAGGGTGTTACCCCGTTCGAGGAGCTCTGACGGGGTCAGGGGTGAGGCGGCACAGCCCCCGGGCCGATTCTGTGTGTGTCTGCTTGCTGTGCGTTTTATAGATTTGTGCACTCTCTCTGAGAATTTGAGGCGTATACAGCCAGCGAGCGTTGTGCGTTTGCGTGCCGGAGTATTTGCAAATGTGACAGACAGCTGGTGTGCACGCTGCGCTGGCCTGTGCAGAACAAACAACCGCGTGGGCGTATTACACTGCCGGTGCTGCTGTCAGGTAAAATAAACTTCTGTCTATTAAATGTAAACTTTCCAAAACTAAAAAATTTTTGTGTTTCAAATGCGCTCTCCAAAAAGGGCCTGCCGAGTAACATTCGGAATAATTTAAATTTAACCATTTCAGCACTAAAAAATGTCTCCCTGAACAAAACTGGAAGCCATCAGAAACAGCATTTAGACCCTCATTTGATGCTAAATCTCCAGTGAAGTCCAGACTAATGAAATCTTTTAGGTGGGTTAGCAGCAGCTCCTCGCGGCGGGGTGCACGGCAGGATTTGCACACCGACACCCCTGCTGTGGAGAAAAAAAAAAACAAAATCCCTGGAAACATTTTTTTATTATTGAATACACGCTGATGCAATGACCCACACAGAGGCTGAAAACACACACAGCGGTGAAATTAATATCAAGACTACGTTCATAACTTTGGAAATCAGGAGCCGAGATGTTTTTCTTGTACGGTTTTGAAACTCCTTATCTAATCTTGTTTTAACGTGAACTTTGACTCTTATTTTGTTTTGTAAAAAATGTTGAACTCCAAAAGGCCAAAACTCGGCATGATGAAATACCTCCAGAGAGTCAAACTCCCACAGCACACAGAGAGAAAAGACATCTGATCTTAGATCAGTGACAATTAATGAAATCGTAGCGTGTGACCACGTCTGTCTGGATTTTATTTTGCTGTACTCTGGGCGCCAAACTCAGCCAATAACAACGTGTAACGGGGTGTGATGGATGGTAGCGAACGCTTAGAAGAAGCTTTAAAGCCAGGAGCCAACTTTGGACGTTTACAAGCAGCAGCCGACAAATGACTAAAACGACTAAAAAAATGAAAAAAATGACTAAAATTCTGTTGATTTGCGTGCACAGTTAAAATCAAATATCAGTGTTCAAACTTACCTTCATGATTGATTAATCCTTCCCATCTGTATTTTGTAAAAGAAAAGAAAAATTGCATCATCTTGCAACAATAACATCTGAAGAAAAAAGAAGTTTATTTTTACAACTTAAGTTTCACAGGCCTTCAAATTGATTTTCACACAGACACGCTTTTACTAGACTATGAGAAACAAAAGGATCCTCATTTAAACCAGACAACTGATGCCAAAGTTATACAGTTTTATCTCTATCGTTTGATAATGAAGAGTTACAGCATTTCTGCGTGTGCTAAAATTCGACAACAAAAGTATGCAAACTGTGAGAATCTAAGATTTCCACAGAAAATGCATCCAATTGGTAGATGGGATTTGTAGTGTTTTGGATAAAACATGCTCAAAGACTGCATCATCATATCAGAGGTGGAAAACACGGAGCGTCTGACATTTGACTTGTATTAAAAGGCGAACTGAGATATCGGTCTGTAACCCCGGTTTGACACTCTGTGTGTGTGTGTGTGTGTTTGAGAGGCATGTGATCTCACTGTTTCCCTGCGTGAGAAGAGAAGGCAGCAGAGGCATACTGAGTCAGTGTTCAGCCATGCAGCCTTCTCTGGGACACACTCACATACCAGCCTTTTCCAGGACACACACACACACACACACACACACACACACACCAGGCCCCAGCAACACACACACCAAACTAAAGGAGACCATTGTCCTGTAGTAGAATACAGACAGAGAAGCCAGAGGCAATCTTCACAGGAATCTGCTGCAAGCTTTAACACACACTGTCACACACAAACATGAACACACATTGTCACACATATATGAACACACACACACTGCTCCACCTTCTACACAACAATCCTTCCATTGCCACATGCCGTATCTCCAGATAGCGACCCGTCTTCCGCCTACAAATCCTTTATTCGGAGGCCACTTGTGGCCACGTGATTAATGAGCGGCGCTGAGGACTCTAGCCGGAAAAGCCAGAGGTCAGCGGTCAGCTCTGGCAGGGTTCAAAGGTCGCCGCCGCAATGTGGGGCGTCACTGTGCTGTCCACTGTACGTCTCCAGGAGAAAAAAAACCCCACTGAACCTCATGAATATTACATGAAGACCCTGCAATGACAGGATGGAGGGGAAAACAAAAGGGCAAGATTTCATCTGAGAGAGAGGGAGAGGAAGGAAAAGAAGGATGGAGGAGGGATAAAGAGGGTCCTGTGAGGCGCAACAAAGACCGGCTTTATAGCAGCGAGGGTCAAATGGGCGTTTTATTCATGGTTTCCCCCCTACACACTGAGAGGAGCTCCCTCAGGACCCTTTAAAGCCGAGGAGGTGTGCATCTGTGTGTCCGTACAATTTTTTTCCTCCCGGCTCGAGCACACACTCGGGACAACCTTCGAGTCCCCAAACATCCAGACTCTCCTGCTCGCCACGACAAACGCGCCGCACAAAGGTCCTGGATGTGGTCCTCGGATCTCTCTGTCGTAATTTTTTTTTTCTTCGTAGCTTCAAGCTACTTATTATCCCCAAAGTCCAGCGGAGCAGCTATACGCTTTGCTATTTCCTCGTGGCTCATACTTTGTGCATTGTTCTGATGGAGGACTGGGTGAGCAGCAGATGTTCGGTCTGCAGCGGCCCTGCCGGTGTTGGGGACATTCCTCATTGGCTTGTCGCTGGCAAAGAGCTGACTGCATGTTCACGAGCGGATCCAGAGTGAGTCCATATTTAACAGGACACGTAGCAATGCAGGAAATTGCAGAAATCCCTTTCGTTATTTATTTTTTTTTTTTCCCCTTGCAGTGTGCGGCACACTTGTGAAATCCAACAGAGCCCCGGTGGTGGGTGGACAGGAGAGTTATTCTGCTAACTGAAGGTCAGGGATACATGGAGGACACACGTGACGAGTGGTGCGGCGGTGAATACAAAGCCGGGTGAAGCCAGCCGTGAATCAGATACTTAAAAAAAAAATACTCTCAGCGTTTAAAGCTGCACTAATCTGCGTTTTCACGGTAATGGATCGAATGAAAACTGTGTGTGAAATGTGAAAGTTGCCGTTCTTAGTGGTGAATCCGCAGGGAATTATCACACCACCTATTAACTCAGCTCGCTGCTCTGGTTTTACACACTCAACTTTTCTTTGTCAGTAACCTCCACCTGCCCAGCATCAAACACCAACAGACAATAATTAGTGACAAGCTGAAAAGATTATAACATTTCATGCTCATTCGCCTTCAAAGTGTCAGTGATCTCGGGTGGAATCAAAAGAAAGAAACGGCAGCTTTGTTTTTCTAATTTAGCAGATCTGTGTCTGATATTTTTGCCTCTATTTTGTCACAGAATTGAAATAAAAATGAAATCAGAAATTCAACATTTGTTTTCAGAGACACAAACTGTCATCGATTTCTGGACTATTTCTTTGGTGAAAAAGTAGTTCCAACATCAAAGCCAGAGTTGGCCGCCGAAACTTTTGGCAAAATTGACCAAGACTACCTGCCTAGCTAGATGGCAGTAAAACAGAATAAGTATTTAGGTTTTTTGAATAATATTTGGGCCAACCAGCGCAATCCTATCCAGCCACTCTCTTTGGTGCCACTTACTTTAACGCCTACAACGGCTTTGACATGATAACGGCACTAATCTCTCGTCTGCAAATATATGCAAACTTCAGGTAAACTGCATGACACCTGCAATGTTTTAGCAAAATACATTTAAAAAAGAGAGAAAGAAATCACAGATAACACTTGTACACACAAACCGTCACCACTACATCATTGCACGGACAAACAAGCACTTTTATTTGCTTTATGATGATTGCCATTTCCCCTGGCGTCCCTCTACCTATTTTCCACTATGTCTAATACGGCTGTAATCACCATTGTAAACCTTGTGTCATTGTGAGGACACATATAATTAAAAGAGGATTAGCAATGGACGGGCCCAGATGCCTTCTGCATGTAATTAACATTCAGACAATGTGGCGGGCATACAGAGAAAACACCTGTGTTTGTGTGTGTGTTTTGTGTGTGATGAGAGTGTGTCTGACTGTCTGTGTGTGTGTGGGCATGTCTGAGGATGTGTATTGGTCTGTGCGTTTGAGAGGGATTAGCCTCAGAAAATTCAGCCTGACATCAGCCAATCAGGGCCATTCAGGGGCCTGGCCAATCATCCACAAAAACAGACAGGCTGCCAGGAAATGGTATTAAAATAGGCTTCATCTACACAGCGGCGGTGGGCAACACTGACAACCGGCATGGAGGACGAGAACGGCAGGCCTTCATCGAGCCTTACGTAATGTTTTTGAAGTTTGCCGCTGAATACCTTCACAAATCTGGCTTTTTAACCAATTTATAACACTCACGTACGCTGAACACACATCCAAAAATGCCTCAGTATTTCCCTTAGGATGTCATTTCTGTAAGCACTGAAACAATTTACTGGAGCAGCACTATGGGACACAAAAAAATCCTCACTGACACCAACCATCCGATTAAAGGGTTACTAACTTTTCTCTTGTTTGCTGCAGTCTGGATAATTTGCAAGCTCCAGCTGTCAGTCCAAGTCGCTGAGCAGAGGATGAGCCGCGTTGCTCCACGTTGGACAACAAAGCAGCTACAAGGACAAAACATCACCGTATGATGATGACGGGAGAAACAGTTGGAAATGCACAGTCGGTATATTTGGATCAGTGGATTAAAACAAATGTGCCATTCTTCCAGGTGTTCCCAACATATTTAGCTGTTACTTCACAGATTATCTCATTTATTAACAAGTTGCATCGTTTTCAATGAAAAAAATGAATAAACAGATTGACGTTTCAATGACTCAAATCTGTTTGCAATTGAAATGCTGGTTTCTTTGACACATCACATTTATATGGTGGCATTTACAGTGAATTATAAGCATTCATAATGCTTCATGACTACATTTATGAACACACTTTATACTTTCTGATGCACTTTATCGACAGTCAAAAAACCTTATAGATGTGACTCATCTTGGATAATAAGTTCAGGTGTCTTATGGATGGATGATCTCGAATAGTTATAAACATACTCATAACATACTATGAGTCCTTATTACAGTTGATTGTTGAGGTGTGTACAGGTGAGTGTAATGTACTAAATAAAAGCCCCACCAGTCAACCTCTAGTTTATAACCAGTCAAGAGCATCCATAAAACACTTGAACTTATAAAATATCAGAAAGTATAAAATGTGTTTATAAGTGTAGTCATAAAGCATTATGAACGCATTATAATTCATCATAAATACCATCGTAATGTACTATAGATGTAGAGAAAAGATGAATCCCTGGTTAAAGTGTGGGGTGAGGTTTTAGGCGTTATGTTCATTTATGGCTGCAGAGCAAATTCAGGTTGTGTCGGTTGACCTTTGGGGATTTTGACGACTCTATCATCAGGCGGGTGTATCAGTCCGTCCCGATGCCAGTGAGTCGACGCTCGCGGGCCTGTGGCACTGGGTGTGATTGCGCTGTGATGGCGATGCAGAGATGGGGGAAGCCACGGTTGCTCTTTCAGGCAGGCACGGTGGCATTAAAAAGTGATCGTCTAATGGAATTGACCTTTCAGCTTTATCTCCCTATCACGCATATATATGTAGAGGACGCATTCTCTATGTGTGTGTGTGTGTGAGGAGGGGAGGGTATAAGAAGTTGTGTGTATGAATGTTTCATGTGGCGTGAGGTACAACATAACGTGTGTCCGCCATTTGCGTGCCTGTGTGTGGACTGCCTGCATGAATACAGTTCAGCATCTGTGTGTGTGTGTGTGGAGAGACAGGCATATTTGTGTGTGTAGTTAATGCCAGTGGGATCGTCTAGCATTACCCGAACGGCTACGAGATGAGGTCGGAGAGAAAGGGCACGGCGGAGATGTGAGAGTGTGTCACCCCTGACCTCCGGGCCATTAGCTGATGGGTAAATACTGTCGCCCTGCTGCAGTGTGGGAGAGGAGCTGACTCGCTGAATCAAGTCGCTCTGAGTCTGCAGCCTCGTCCGTGCAAGCTGGGCTCCCATCCAGCCGGTTTTCAAGCAAACTGCGTCTTATTTGAACGGAAAAGTCTTGAAGAAATCCTTAAAATTTCTACAAAAAAGTTCAGACGGCAGGTTTCACCATGTGTGGCTGTTTGAGACAAAGTTATCAGCATGCTGGAGTACCATCTGCTGCACAAAACATTGAAGGTTTTTACCTTAATGAACAAAAAAAATGGCCATACCATGTATTAACTAGCAGCTTATTCATCCAACAAACTTATTTATGAGTCTCAGTTAAGTAGCTGTCTCAAAAAAGTTTCAAATTTGGGTATTTTCCACCACAAATAAATGTTATGTCCTCCAATTCTTCTGGTACCATATAAAAAAACATCTATCTGTTTTGCTTCTTGATGGTTTAACTACATCTATATACACATATTAATTACATCTATATACACAAGCGCTGTATATTGTGTATATTGAGTAAAGTGATATAACAGCCAGATATAGGAGAGATAACGACCGCTGTGATCTCCACGTGGCTTATCTCGCCGCTCTCTGCACCCCTGTATAAGACACTAAACTGAGATAACTGACAGTGGCAAAGATGATTCTAAGCTACATGCAAAAAGCTGTAACCGTTGTTCATATTTTTTTTCCCCTCCGTATCTAATGTTAAAAGACGCAGCAAGGATGTCACCTGCACTCAGGTAAAGTAATCCGCCAGTAACTGGAATATCCATATGGTATCCATAGCAACCAGCATCATCATGTCCCTCAGCTAAGTAGGCAGTAGGGTGCTTATAACTTATCATGTTATTAAATATTTGTATCTGATATAAGTTAATCTCTTGATTTTTTTTTTTTTTTGTAGAGCTTGAAAGCAGAAAAATAATTTGAATAATTCTGCAGAGTATTTTCTTGATGTGGTAATGAAAGCAGATGTCGACATCGCCCGCTTCGTTCATTTCTCGGCAAGGCCGCTCGTGTTTTCGCTGCAGTTCGGCTGTCCGTCTGTTCGCAGGATACAACCTGTCTGGGGTCATATCCTGCACAAACAAAGCAGTGTCCGAGTTTTTCATCATCAGACCGTTTGACGATGGGATTTTAAGAAACCTGGAGAGGCGAAAGTGCCCGGTACTTGAGAAGAAAAGAGAAAAATACTTTTGATGCAACAATTTCGGCATAAAATTTTTACCTGCTGTAAAAAAAGAAACTTTAGTCGACCTCTGCAGGATGTTTGTTAACTCAGAACTGATCAACTTCCCTGTAAGTCTTCCTCCATGGCTGATGATGGTGATATAAGTAGAAATCCCATCATTTTCTATGTAATTTGGTGAAAAACTGACTCTGACTTTGATGGAGATGCTGCAGTCGAGTGCCTCTTTACTCCTTTAACTCCTTCACTTCCACCCACTCTCATTTGTGTGCACTGTGCTTTGTGTTTAACTGTGTACACGTTTAGAAACCACTCCACAGCCTTTATCCTGATGTGAACGACATTTCAGGGGAAGAAACCTCATCATTTATGTTTTACTGACATTAAATTGTGCTGCACTTTCAGCCCAAAAGGCCCATCATCACTAAGACACTCCGACACGCGCGGTGGTCCATTAGGGTTCAAGGGTTGCAGAAGGTCTTTAAGAAAGCTTCTAGTTTTTCGAGAATCAAAATAAAAATAAAAAAAAAAAACTGGAAAATGTTTGGATGTACGAGGTTTAGAGGCAACACTCGAATGTCCCATCCTCTTGTCTGCCACTGAGCGCTGAGTGCCTCTGACTGCTCTAAGAGAGCACTCTGCTTCTCAGGGCTAAATCACTCAGGACTCATAAAGAAAGGACTCGCGGCTCAAATGCCGACAGTGTTAGCTGAGTAAACAGACAAATGGGAGTGTGCGACGTGTGTGTTGGTGGGCCGTACTGCGTCACACTTCCCATCAGAGCCTTTTCATCAGTAACAAACCAATGGAGAAATGCATTAATGTCAATGTACATATGATGTAATGTGCTGTTTCTTATTGAAAATATAGTTCAATCAGAAGAGAAGAGGTGGATTTTTGACACATACTGTGCTCAAATCTGGGTTTAAACGCATCGATGGATCTTTGTGGTGCCAACGTTGTCCACTATCATGTACCTAATAAAGCCAAAGGTTAAAGCCTCTTGGATAAAACTCTAATAAACATGAAAGTTATTGACTGTGTTTGCAACTAAGAGGAAAAGAAGTTCATATGCAAGCTGAAGTTTGTGCGCGTCCTCCCTGTTTACCCCCCCTCCTGACCCAGAGGACATTACCTGTTATGCGGCGGAGCATCGTCGAACGAAAACCCCATGAATAAAGATCAGCCGTGCGGCATCTCTGTTTCTATTCGCGAACTGTCTTGTCCTCCCAGACGCTAGATAGACGGAGAGAGGAGACACAGAGGGAGGGACAGAGAGACAGAGAGAGAGAGAGAAGGGGGGGAGAGATGGAGGGAGATAGTTAGCGTCGGCCTGTCAGTCAAAGGGAAAGATAAAAACATCAAATCCCATCAGCAGCACATCTCAGCTGCATTCAACCAGAGATAAATAACAGTAAACAGAGGGATGCAGTAACTCTCAGCAGCAGGCACAACCACAAAAGACTGTTGTAATGTGAATATATGCTGTTGCTTGTGAACATTATATCAGGAAATGCATCTCAACAACAACACCCCCCCCGTTAAAGACACACATGGCGTAGGTGTTGATTTCACCCACTGATGGCACAGCAACAGGATGAGATGGATGTTCGGTGTGTAACCTGGCTGTATCGCTGAAAAACAGTGGACACATTGAGCAAACAGTTTACAGCGGAGATGCTTTGCGTGAAGTGTTACTGAAAAGAAGTCAATTAAGGAACCTTTCATCAACTTGCTTAATTATGTCTTCACTCTGCCCCTGGAAATTTGACTTGTGGACCCTCCATGGTACCTCCATTCACCGTATTACAGATGCATACTGACATATTTGAGAATGTGCACCGTAGTTATTGGCTGTTGTCTATGATGGTTACAAAACCTGTGCACATTTCACCTCCTTTCCAGCACACTAGCGAGAACTTTCATAGGAAGACTGAGCTGTGTGACACCTCAATAATGTGAAGAAATTCGTCCATTTTTACAGGTCTATAAAATGGGAACTTATTTATGCATTCTTCCTTCCTTCCTTCCTTCCTTTGGGAAAGCTCCTCGCTCCTCTTAAAGAACCATGGGTACTCAGACATCCCTCTGAACGTTAGACCTCCATCGCAGCGAGGACACGTGAAATAAGAGCTTTAAAATGCAACGCCAGATGTCCCCAAATAGATAATGTAGAAAGTGTACAGCAACGTGGCTTTGCTGTGGCGCCTCACTCGAGCCACTCGTCGAAAAACACCAAAATCATCCCTCAATTTTTCATCCACCAAAACGATTCTCCTGTTTTCTTTACAAAAACAGCCCGTGCGACTGCTGATTTGAAGTCTTGCTCTAACGCTAATAATATCTGCCAACACCAAAAAGAATGGAAAGCCGGCGAACCAGATTTAGAGGCTCAAAAAAAACTCCCAAAAGAAAAAAAAAGTAGCCGAAGACAAACGCTCATTCTTTCATTTCGCGATTCTGTTTTCTGCAGGAGTCCACAAAGCAATCGATCTCATTATGTATATAAAAAAAAGTGAGAGACAGAAACCAGACGAGGCGTGGTGGAGTACGAAGATTACAGCAGGACTGCATACACACCCAGAATTACCCTGCCTCCATGGCTCCAATCTATTTCAATTGGACATGGCTGCTGAGTGTGTAGCATCGGCTCTTACACACACTTCTCGTGCTGCACGGCCTGTAAACAGAGTGATGGAATGCATTCAGATTTCACACACACACACACACACACAGAGGTATGAAAAGCCCAAACACAATGCTCGCGTTCGCATATGTAAAGACACACTCCCGCACACACATACATAAGCCCACAGCAGACAGAAATCCAGACTACCCGCCCCACACACCAGCTGTTTACTACTGTCAGGAGTAATAAAAACAACATGAGTCAGTTTGAGAAAAGCATTTGTGAGAGAAATCTAAAACTATGAAACTCCATATGGTCCCTCTGTCTCTGTCTGTCTCTCTCCATCAGCTCTCTTTCTCCCCCATCTCTCTTTTTCTTCTCTCGCTCTCTGCAGAGAAAATGCAGCGTTGAGAGATGACAGATCATTGTAAACGCTGACAACCTGTATAACACTCACGGCTCTGAAAATTAGACTCAAATTTTTCAGCTTTGAGATGTAACTCGGGATGAATTAAGGCAGGAGAGAGAGAGAGAGAGAGAGAGCCAGCCCGCCGAGGATGACAGTGATGTTTATTGAGTTTTTTTCCGCACATTATGGCATGTCACTTTTAACAAGGCGCCATCACAATATGTTACAAGCTACAGATATTGTTTCAATTTCAGTTTCATTCTGCCTCGACTGCAGCAATTCAGAGGGATTAAAATGAAGTTACAGAACGAGAAAAAAAAAAAAAGTCTGGTCATTGAAATGCAAAGTACGTATTCATTTTTTTTTTTCCTCCACCCTCAGTCCATTCAGCGGTGACGACTTTAAGCGGAGTTGCACACCAGCCTGAGCCGCAGGAGGAGAGGCAGCAGCACTTCGACAGAGAGAGCGACTGTTATAGAAATGTAACACATTGCACATTGCCATCTGCAGGCAAGTCCAATCGGCATAAACGAGGAGGCGCGCGTGCACACACACACACATGCACGCACACACTCAGAGAGAGAGAAAGGATGCCCACGCGCGAAGCAGGCGAGCAGATGAACCCGCTGAGAGCGAAACAAACTTGTCTAATTTAATCAGAAAACTCATCATAGAAAATAAATTGCACTCGTGAACTTGTTTATTATTCATTCATTCATTGTCGAGGCCGGACAAGCTGCTATTTTACACCGAACAAAAGACAGAAAGAAAATTCGTTCGGGGCTGCTGATGTTGACTCAAGTGGACGGCCCGGCGTGCGAGGAGCGAGCGCTCGAGCTCGATATCTTGGGAAATAATTAAAAACATGTAAGTTGGATGTTTATTGATCCTCGCAGAGAGTAATTTCACAGCAGCACCGACTGGTTTGAAAGAAGGAAGCGAGAATATCCTGTGATTGCATTAACGTACAAAACATGTAATAAAAATAAAGGGAAACATCACTGATGGCGGTAACTGTTGCTTCCAGTTGCTTCAAGTTTAAATTTGTGGCGCACAGGAGATGAGACACACACACAAACACTGCCGAGCACCAATTGGAAAGCACTCCGACAAGTGTAGACACACTCGGACACACACAGTGAAATGAGAGCCATCAGAGCGGCCGCTGATGGAAAACAATGGTGACACCAGCCGTCAGCCAACATCAGCCCCGGGAAGATCGCCGTGACAACCACGACATCGACCCCTCGGAGAGATTATCGTCCGCTGCTGCCTCGCGGCTACCGGGCAGACACACACACTCACACACACGCATAACGCATAACCTTACTGAATGATAATTAACTAAATGAGGAATTAAACTCAAATGACGGGAACGATCTGCGAAGAATAACAAAATTTTGTTGCAGGTTTTCAGAGAGAGATTTGAATTCTGATCATTAAACTGAGGTAAACGTAAACAACACCGACCGGCCGGTATCTCAATTTAATGAGTTGTGTTTTGAAATAAAAGAACTGCAGGCAGCAATTCCAGGAGTCAAAAAGAGGAAATCATGCACACAAGCACGCAAGTACCATGGTGAAAATGCCCACTTCCTGTTTGTGTTTTTGCTTCGGTACAGCGGTTGTTGCTCCTCCGTTCATTTCAGTGGCCAGGTTTAGAGATTCCTGATACAACAGAAATATCAACTGGAGGCTACTGATAGGCCGTCAGCTGTGCTAGCTGCTGCACACGTTCCTGTCCTCTGTGCTCTTTGCAACAACACACATCTTCATCTCCGGACTCCTTTTGAATGATCGCGAAAGTTGAGCCCTGCTACAAAGGAAAATCGTTTTGGTTGCAAGTATCTGCGACATTTTTTTTCGGTCAACACCCAAAGCTCATGACCAAAATCGAGACTTTCTCTCCTCGATCTCGTGCTCCATCTTACTCTCACTGAAGAAGACACAGGAAATCCACGTCTGACGGGAAGGGGCCGGCCGAACTGTTGACTATCAACGAGGGACGACGACGAGCATGAGGAACGGGAGCTGATAGCATCCCTCGCTTGTTTGCGGAAATCACAGTGATCAGCGCTTTTCCCTCTCGCGGCCTCCACTTCAGTTTACTCCGCTGCTGATTACACACATCGCCAAAGCAAAACTACCACCTGCTTAATCATCAGTATCGCCTCTTTGAATTGATGTCTGTTTACCTAAATGCACAGTGTGTGGATCTGTTTGTTCGCTGCGTAAATGGCAAACAGGTGACGATTAGATTCAAACTGATGTATGGGCTCGAGAAGCGTCTTTTATTTTAAATCTTACCTTGTTCTAATACTGTATGGTGAATGAAATTAAAATGCAAATGCTAATGAAATATTTATTGCCTGTCCTAAAATGACGCTACACTACACAACTTTAACTGGATTCGACACAAGTTGGATGCGTTTTCATCTCGTCCTCGTTTTTACCGCCATGTTCCTGCTGTGTCGGCTGCTAATGTACATTTCATATCTACAACTTTCTTGCATATTCAAACGTTGCGCTCTTAGACACAACGGGACAATCTCGCTCTCTTTCTCCATCTCTGGCGGCGTCCCCGCATAAACAAGACATCCTCAGCAGGCGCGACATATTTTAATACTCATATTTGATTTTTGTCTTACTTCATTATATTTGCTCCATTTTCCGTTCTTTTTTTTTTCATAATTAATCTGTTTGTGTTCGTCGTCTGTGTTTATTCCGTCTGACACTAATCCACTCTGCAGAAAGAAAAAAAAAACTTGATATTGGACTTTTTTTTTGTATCCGCGGCGCGACAACATCTATAACTCGCCAGACGCCGCGCGGCTCTCAATGCGTGTTGTGTGATTTTAGGCTTATGGCAGCGGTTTGTACTGTAAAGTGTGTGAACTGGGAGTGAACTCTGCAGCGCGCGGTGAGAGCCCTCGACGTCTATGGGGAGGGGAGGCTGGGGGGAAGAGAAAGAGGAGGCAGAGAGGCTCCTCTGGAGATAAGACTCGCAGAATTAATCCTCTTGATGAAGCCTCAGCCTTAGCCCCGCTCTGTTTATCTGCCATTCAAAGGCTCCAACAGGACCGGATGGGAACATGGAAAATAGATTAGGCCTCTCCTGTCTAGACGCCACACACATACTCGCGCATGAGTACCACACCCCCACGGTGACAAATGTTGACAAGGCAGATGACAAAGTGCGGTATCATTGAAAGCAAAGTGTCCCAGAGTTTCACACACTGTTGAATGAGAGAGTTAGTCGCACTTGTCTTCAACAACGAAATATACATCTGGAGATCTTTGTCACCAAAATGGAAAAAAAATCAACAAAAAGTCATAAACGCTAAACAACAAAATGTGATATTTGTCAGAGCTTTATTTTTCTGATCTAATCTGCCAATAGAAAGGATGTCGCTGGTTGTTATTGCTTTCCAAAAGTCACTGAAAAATAATGATTTACCTGATTGTCTTCTAAGCTGCCAATGTCATAGGTCAGATATGTTTAACCCTTACTTATTGTTCGGTCAAATTTGACCCCTTTTCAAATTTGACAGCAGATTAAAAATGACCCCTTTTGACATCATTTAAATACTAAACGTCATTCTTTTAGACTGAAATTTGATGACTCTTCCTAAAGTGACCCTGACCCAAGATATACAAAAATGAAAAGATTTTAAAATTTTATACTTTATACTTTTATACTACAAAAGGTGCTACAAATTTTTGTACTCTGATGCTGTTTTGGGTCAAATTTGACCCGTACCTATTGAGATGGATTTTAGATCTACCAGTGTGGGTCAAATCAGGGAAAGTGGTGGTTTTACAAAGGGAACAGAAATCATCCAGAGGTCAAAGGGCGCCTTGACACAGACACAAGATCTGCACCTGCAAACACAAGCACCTGCAGTGTAATAAAATAATCTACAGGAGGGTGTTGGTGGGGGTTCATAACATTATAAAAGGTACCTGAGCCTGCCATTTCAGTGACTGACATCATGGCAGCAAGACTTGGTGAGCAACAGGCCCTTGATCTGATCTTCCAAGTTGAGGAGGTTGATAGTGATTTGGAGGAGGATGTGTCAGAGCAGGAAGACAATGTGGAAGAAAACTCTGATTACAGCCCCTCCTCCTCAAAATTGACCCGGGCCATACTGTGAAGGTATAAAATATGAACAGCATGTAAGGGTTAAGCACATTTGGTTGACCCTCCCATCCATCCTGACCTCTCTCTAAGAGCTTTAGCGATGCCATTACAACAACACGCTACTTGCATCTTTCACGTGTCCACTAGAGGTACTTTTGAGTCAAATAACGGGTGTTTGAACATTGGTTGTTTGATTTGAACCTCAGAATAACCAGCGTGTTAGGTAGGTCACTGTGTTTCGGGTTTGGTCTGACTCTTGCCAGTTGCAGGGCTTTATTATCCATCACTTCCCAGTTGTGGTAAATTTGAAAAAAAATAAAAAAAGCAGTTAAAAAAAAAAGCTGTCTGGCAATTTGCAATAATCTCTTTGATTCCCGTGAATGAAGTTGCACTTGGCTGCAGGCTGCCTTCTTGCTGCACACTGCGCTTCAATCAGAGGAGACTTGTTTCGGGAAAAGTGAGTGGAGTTATTACAGTTGAATGATCTGGAGATTACATTGGCAAGCAGAGAGATTTCTTCCGTGTAGTCAAAGTGCTGTACGGATATCTTTGTCGTAAGTCCAACAAGATCCTACGTGGGTAATAAATAAATACCGGAGAGGGGAAGAAATAACTAACATGGTGTGAAAATTATGCGGTTTGTAGTCTGGTGGTGTAGTGTTGCCCTAAAAAGGGGCGATGGCACAATTAGTAAGTGTGAATTTGTAGGAGAAAGATGTAATTTGACTCTACCTATGGATCTGGGTTATAAAGCCAGGTGGAAATAGAGTAATTCAGATCTATAGGTATGGTCAAATTACATTTTTTTTCTCCATCCTGTGTGCATGTTCTCAAGGTTTTCTCAAGGTACTTTGGGTAGTTTGGTTTAATTGGTGACTCTATTGGTTGTCTCTATATGTTGGCCTTGTGATTGACTGGCGGCCAGTCCAAGGTGTACTAAATGACAGCTCCAACACTCCCGCGACCCTTCATGAAGATACAGGGTAAAGATAGCGATGGAAATAGCACACTCATTGGACCGGAACTGGCTAATTTGACTTGGATGGACTCGATAAGTGAAGTAGTGAACTGGTGAATGGCTGACAGTGAGGGAAATATGCATTAATGGAGAGTGAGTGTAAACAAATCCTGATCGATCTTTCAGTCTGTAACCACTTTTTCTTTCTATGCATGTTAAATCTTCAGAGAGGGACTTTTCTCTTGCTTTTTTTTTTGGAGTTTTTCTAATCCAAAATTGGCAGCAGAGTCCCAATTTCAACTATTTTAACACGACGTTGCATCATTTCCCGTTACACTTCAGTACAGTCTGCGTACATCAGGTTTTTCTCTACTCACCGCCAAAATAGTGCAGCGTCAAATGTAGTTCAAAGTGTGAACGTAGTATTTCAGAGAATAAAGTCTTGTTGGCCAAGTCTTTTGAAAGTACTTCCAAAGAGTCTATTCTTTTATGTTGTATGTTTTTTTTTACACATACATGTCATTTACGAGAACACGCAGTCTCATAGGTGGCACAAGCTGTCATTTTCTCACTTTTTTGGGATGATGCGAATCGCCTGTGATTACTCATCTTGTCCCATAATTGAGATAATAAGCAGCTGTTTTGTCCTGATCCATCACGTCCACCAGAACTAATTCAGTGGAGCGTTTGTGTCCCTTTTTTTATATTCTGAATAAAAGATTCAAATTTCACTTATTTGTGTAACTTTTTTTTTTAGAAATCATCCTTTTCTAATAACAAAGTTTTGTTAATAAAATCCATGGAACTAAATGTCCTGGTAGAGATTTTAATTTCATTACGTTTTCTCCATCTCATCTCTTATGAAATCTCATCATTTTCTCTTTTTTTTGGTACAAACAGAAACATTTCAGAAGCCATTTCGATCAATGTGAAATTTATCTTTAAAACTTGAATTTTAAATATCTGAATGTAAATATTTATGAACTGAAGCTCACATTAAAAGACTTTTCTATATAATTTGATATACATTTGAATAAGCTGAATGTTTATTGTTCTTGCACTGCCTTTACAAAGCACTTAATCAATTATCAGATCTGATACTCGATTCAGATCTGATAAAATACCACTTAAAAAAAAAGAGTTTGGAAACTGTTTTCACTTAACCCACAGTTTTGAAAGAGACAAAAATAAGCTTTGAGGTGAGATGAGCCTCTGATAAGGGCTCACCCGTGGCTACTTGAGGGCGAAAGCAATTTTCAGATCACAAAGCAGCGGATGCCGTCAAAAGTCAAACACCTGCCTTGACCCTGCTGATTGAGGTGCCACATTAAGGCCAGCGTGGTCAAAAGTTTCAGAGCAGTGCATCAACGATCCTGTGCACATCTAAGCTAATGCAACACTAAACACAAAATGGCTGGATTAGGAAGAGTATTAATCTTTTTTCATCTTAATAACCACTGTGGTGATGAGTTGCTCTTTAAACATAAACTACACAGAAGCAAGTTTTTTTCTGTCCACAGAAACTTGAGCAGTTGCTGAGCACCTTCACACCTCCGCCCCTGCCAGACTGAGGACAAAGTGTTGCATCACAGAGAACAAAATATCTCATTTCAGGGTTCGCAAACGGCTTCGGCTGCTGTTACAGCCACGTTTTTAGCAAGTAGAGGCATTTGAATTTTTTTGCACAAGAGCCAAACAAGAAGTAAACACACACCACAGCTCGCATAAGCAGGCGTTTTTTTTTTTTCGCTTTTGCTCAGTGGTCCATGTGCCTTAGTGCTGTCAGATTCAAATGAAATTCAGCATGGGAGGTCAAGTACCATTAAAAGAAAATTGAAGCTCAGGTGTTCTCTTTGTGCTCAGTTTAACTGCACACTTCTTTATGTTGCCCGATGATGTCATTAAATGGAGGAAAATCGCTTTGCCATTATTAACTTGCCATTCAAACTTGTCCAAAGTGGCGGCTAGCAAAAGTTAACAACCTTGTGTTTAATGTTGGAGGCCTGGTAGTCCAGAATTGAAAAATATGCCTCAGAAATCTGCAGAACGGACTCAAAACTACAATCATTTTTCTTTGTGTGTGTCCTACTACAGCACGCATTGCCAGATATTGTCAGTAATCACTGTACAAGTCTCTGCACGGGTGACACGACCAAACCTGGCGACCTCCCTGTGACAGAAGTAATCAGAAATCTGCACACAGTTATTACACCCATTAGTTAACCCCCTTAATTAGAGAGCGTTAAAGTGTTGGGAGGCATCATCTTCACTTTGAGAAGACCCTGAGTAGCTTCTTACTTAACACTCAGGCATCGTTAATATCGATAAAGGAGTTTATATATGTTGAATTATTCTTTTAAAGGTTGCACGTAAAGTTTGACCCTTTTTATAATAACTCGTAAATAAAAAGGTTTCTGGAACCAGCACCAGCCTCAGTGCACGATACGAGGCCTGAAAATGCAAAGTCACCAGACCCCCGTAAAGTGCTCGCGCGCTTCCGCCGAACACGCTGCTTTTGAAGTTAGATTGATGCCCCCGGAGATATATACGTCCATTTGTCGCTAATTGGTTGTCATGGTGCGAGTCGCTCGCTGAATTTGAATTTCTGCAATTTCATCAGGTCCTGTATTTTCATTTGTCTGTCTGTTCGCTGCCATTTATGGCAATACATTTGGGTCAAATTCCACTATTTGCCATCAATTCAGAGGCAATTCTGTCCTGGTAAATGAAAGAGATGGAGGAGGGAATGTGTCTATTACAGCTGGTTTGGTGCTGAATGAGCTCCATATGTATTTATGTCTTTGTTTGTGTGTGTGTGTAGCTCCAGTACGCAGGTGTGTGCGCGGGCATGGGTGTTTCTGTTGTGCACAAACGTTGGCGGGGCAGAAACCGAGGCAGAGCTGAGATAATTGAAAAAAAAATACTGAATACAATGTCTATATGATAATGTGTGTGTGTGTGAGTGTGTAAGTGAGTGTGTGTGTGAGTGTATCTGAGACAGCTGTGTGATGATAAATGGACTGATAGCCGATCTAGCTGAGCTTACACCCTCTAATTAGTTTTTAATTGACAGCCATTAAAGATCCCCATTCCCAATCCTGATTATCTGTTGCACAGAGCAACGATCTAACTGCCCCCTCTCCCGCTCTTCACTTATTTATCTGCTCTGCCACCGATTTGCATCATTTCTGCCTGTTATGATATTGTACAATTTATACACCCATATATTATTATGTGAAATTTAGCTGACACAGCTTAAAACAAGGCGTCTGTGGGTGTCTGTAGATATATTATAGTTTGTTTTGGTTTAATTAAATATCTCATTTAGTCACTTTTTAGTCACTTTTTTATTTCATCAACAGCCACACAGGTGTAAAATTTGCAGATTTATTTGCAACGTTTTACATATATATCTAAAATAGAAATAACAATCTTTTGACATGAAGCAGCTGTTTTTGTTGAGAGTACTTTGATTTGCTGAGTAGCGTTTGAGTAAATCAGAGTTAAAAAGGAAAGCAGCTCCGCGAAAACAGTAGATTTTCTTTTTTTTTTTAAATATATATTTATAGTATATTCTTTGGCCATGTTATGCCTTTATGATTAGAGGACAAAAAAAAAAATCATGCATCAACAATAGTCTGCAGTTTGAGTCGTTGGAGTGAAATAACCACTCGTCAAAAATGGTTCAAAAGGGTCAAAATGGTTCTCTTTAAAACCTTTTTGATCATTTAGCGTCCATGTTTCATAACCGCATCATAACCGATATGAATGGTGATGAAACCAGAGGAAACAGGTTGGCGGGAGGCTGCATTATTAAAAAAGGTATGGGGAACTCTGAACCCTGGAGATATTGGAGATGCATTTAAATCTTAAAAAAAGATGCTCTGTATGATTATCTGTAAGTAAAATCACATGTGTACTTACAGTGCTGCTTTCTTCTCGCTCCGTTGACTCAAAGTAAAGGACGGTAAAAAATGTGTTTCGCCAACCATGCACGAGAAGTTTGCAGGATGACAGACTGATGCGCGTTGACAGGATCGCGACACTCTCCGTTGTTTGTTCTTCAGTGAGGTGTCGATGTCTGTGTACAAGTGTGTGTGTGTGTGTGTGTGTGTGTGTTATTGACACACAGGCTGTCGAGCATATGCAATCAGCTTTCATCCCTGGAGTCTCTGTCTGCGATTAGTCACGATGAAGCGTGGCCATTCAAAGACGGCGAAGCTGTGAGTCCGGCACGCGCGCCACGCCTACGCCGACCCATACGGGATCGCGGAGTTAGCAAAGAAAATATTTTTTGTCACTGTCAGATGAAAATATCTTGTTTCTGCAAAGCTTTCCAAGATGAACATCCCATGTTAAAGCTAAACGGGGGGCTGGAGACCTGTGGAGGAACTCGTGATGATTCAACTTCATTTTAAGCGTGGAAATTCAAGAACATACGAGGCCTTCAGCCTGCAGCGATGATAAAACATCAGCCGTCTGCAGCGATCAGACGCGACGACAGATTTCTTGCTGTATGTGGAAGGTTGATGACGCAGCGAGAACCACATGTAAGAGTTTGGAATTTCCCACACGCAGGCTTCATTCAGAAAAAGAAACACCTGGTTTCCTCCAAATTAAACCGCAAAATACTTCATTTTTTTCCTCCAGGATTGCACGCATGGGAGTTTTCTCGCCATCAGCAGGATGACGTCTGCTGGAAAAGCAAAACCGTTCAAGGATTTGAGGGTTAAACTTTGAATACAATAAAGACTTTAGATTAGATTTAGGGAAAGATCATGATGGATACAGGAAGTTTTGTTGTCATAGTTCAGTCGTAACTACTTAATTAAGATTCGGGAACAACTGCGGTCATGGTCTTTTGTATTAAAGGTGAATGTTTTGTCACTTTAAGTTAAACATTCTTGAATTATTTTGGCTGAAAAGACCGACTGATGCTGAGAACATGCAGAAAAAGTACAGAAGCTTTGGTCTCACATTTCAAATATTAAAAATCATCCCAAAGCCCCCAAAATAAGCACAAACTGAATAAGAAAATGAAGAAATACAGAAAAAAATATGTCAAACGCACAAAATCCACACAGGCACTGTCATGGTCATGGGGCGATGAGCTGAGGCCGAGCCCGAGGCCATACGGTATCCTCCTCTGCAGTGTAAAGGAGCATGAGGGCGCTGTACTGAGCCGCGGGCTATCAAACATCTGTTTATTGTCTTCAGCCCCGCTATCCCCTCAGATCAAAGAGGACGTGAATTCTGCCCGAGCGACTGGCTCCCTCCCTGCCCACCCGCCAAACAGACCACAACACCTCCAAGACGCACACTGTGGATATGGCGAAATACAGTATGGCGTACTGTACGAGGTATCCTGGGTGGAGGGGAAGGAAAATTTAAGGAGAATCAAAAGAATGAAGAGGAAAAGAAAGGGGAAATGGAAAAGAAAAGCTGAAGAGAAGAGATGGACGAGCCCAGCGTAACAGAGAGGAGACATAACGAGAAAGGAAAAAGCAAAGAGCGTTTAAAAAAAAAGCAGAGATATGTGGGAATGATTGAGGGAGCGCCGGTTGTGGAGGTTTAGAGCTGTTGATGTGCTCAGGGAGGGGGGGGGGGCGCGTTATTAGAGGTCATCTCTGTGGATTACAGAGGCAGAGTTCAGCGCACAACGGCGCCATGCAATTTACCTCCATGAAAAATAGATGCAGCCGAGAAATGAAGTGACACATGCACTTACAGGGAGACACGGACGAGGGGCTGGAGAGCGAAAACAAACTGTATGGCCTGAGGAGATGACAAGGTGTGTGTGTGTGTGCGAGTGCATGTAAAACTACTATATACAGTGCTGCACTAACATTTCTATTTAAGTGCTTATAAAGTCGACCCTGAGCACATAAGACGCTTTCTGATCTTATGGAGTAAACGCAATATACTATTAATGTCCAAAGTTCAGAATCATTTTCACATATTCACCAATTGATCTTAAAAGAAATAAGATTTTGCAATAGACTATTTTCATAATAAAACACGTGTTATTAGTTCATAAGTCACCACTGCTGCATTTTAAATCTGGAGGTGTCGCGTTTGTCACAAAAACTGAGGGGTCAAAGTGATTCGAATGATATAAAAACCTGAAAATCAGTTTTAATTCGATGACTCCTGCAGCCACTCCTGTGTGGTTTTGAATGTCATCCAACATAATTGCCATAGTTGGGACTGTGCAGACGGTCACAACTATGGCCGTGGCTGGACACTCTCTCTCTCCCACAAGCAATAAAGTGTGGCTCCATTTCGCCTCTTGTATCTTGTCTGACTGACCTGTTTATTACAGCTGGCAATCCTTCACTTAGGCTCAGAGCAACATGGTGAAATGTGGTATCTCCTCCCAAGCTAATTTGATTCAAGGTGCCATATATTGACTTACAGTGATTCTGTGCTGCCCATGCGAGGACATAATTTTCCCCCTGGGAGACCGGGAGCTTCTGTGGTTCGACAGCATCCGGACTGTCCCCTCCATCATGAAACTGTCAAGGGCGCTGCGGCTGATAATGTATTCTTCCCTAATCCAGCGCCAATTCCGACTGAGCTGCAGTTTAGCTGCACCCCTTCTGACCGCAAAATTGCCACAAGTCGATAAATAAATTAAAAAAAACTTGCCCTCTTTAACTGACTGGTGCAAACCCTTAAATGCAGAGAGCGTCTGTGCGGTGTGACCGCAGGCCTGGCTGAGGCACCGGCTCTCCCTCCTGCTTTGTTGACAGAAGATAATTTGGTTTTGACAGCAGATGCTGCCCGTCCTCTCCTGTGCCCCTATTAGAGGCAGAGAGGTATCGGATCTGACAAGCAGAGGAAGGTGGAGAAAAGCATCTCCCGAAACAGAAACCACTCTCCGGCCTCTCCTCTCCATTCACCGCCCCGGCCTGACGTGACCACGCTGAGCTAAATGAGCTCGAAATGCATTTCACCCTCCTGTTTTTTTTTGCAGCATTTGATTTTTTTTTGTCACTTCAACAAAAGGGAATGGGGAGCGAAGTGATAATGCGCCGTTCGTGCTATCTGCGGTCGTTTAGAAAAGGCGTCTGTGACAAGATAGCGAGAGGGAGATGCATCAACTCAATCCAGGCGCTCGCTCCTCATTCAGCCACTGCACTGAAACCCAACACAGTGGACACATTTACAGCGTCAGGCTCGATGTGAAAGCAAGAAAAAAATATTCCATTAAGACGCCACAGCTGATATTTTTTCCAGCTTTATGCTAGCGCGCTTCATTCCACACTTCAGCCAGCTTAACCACAGACTGACTTTTTACTCCCCATCTCTTGGCCAGCTGGCCTGACATTTGATAACAGGTTTTGGTTTAAGCCCAGACAAGTGTCTTACAAATTCTCACACAGACAAGTGGGCACGTGCACACACATGCACAGCCAATCCCCGGGGAGAAGCAGCTCCTATATCCTTTTAATATTTCAACCCCCTGACTGGAGGGCTCATGTTTTATTGAGCCAGTCACTGCCATCGGCGGGGATGTACTACATTATGCACCATCATTTATAGATGACCGCCAATCAGTGTCTTCTCTTACACATAACATCTTCTCTTACACATAACACTCGCTAAACAGGCCTTGCTCGTCTCCGCCGCTGACATAAACACTGTCCTCAGCCCGGCGCCGAAATCAGAAACTCGTCGTTCCCCAAAAAACTTAGCTGGAGGAGATGAGTTATGTTTGCCTTAATGAAACTCAAAAGTTTGCAAAAGGCAGCTCTCACACACTCATAATTCACACGGAGGGGGATTTCAGCTCCCACCGGTTTACTTTGCTCCTCTTAATGTGAACTTCTGACATAAATATTTTACTTTGTTCTGTTTTTCTACACACCGCTTTGCTCGCAAGGCACACACATACACACACCAGATCACACTGAAAACCTAACCCACAGGCGCTGTGAATGAGAGCCAACACCACCAAATAACAAAAATCTACAGGAAAAAAAAAACATTTCAGCACATCTTGTCATTGACAGAAAAAATGATTTAACACTCGGCAATTTTGTGTGTGCTCCACTTAATGTGGACTCCCGACAAAGCTCTTTTGCTTTACGTTGCTTCCCCACGCACACAAACACACACACACATAAGTACGCTGACACTAGGTGATGGCACTTTTAGTCTCCATAACTTGGCCCTTGATCACTGTAATCAAACATAGGCAGCATCAGCCTGAAGCTCCCATAATTATGGGCTGCTCGGGCCCCTGCGTGAGGGGCGAAACGCGCACGAAAACACACAGCGGCGTGCACCCGCCTGCATGCTGGTAGACAATCGCTGTTTCAAAAAACATACACACAGACACACAGGCCTGTATGTGTGTGTGTGTGTGTGTGCTCGGCTGCACGCTCAGCACAGACGGAGCCTCGGTAAAGGACACTAATGAGTCCAATGAGACTGAGGGGAAAACAGCTCCTGAAATCTACACCACAGTAAAACACCTCAGAGAGACCGCGAGGGAGCGGAGGGAGGCGGCGTGACGGGGGGAGAGGGGGAGGAGTGGCTTCAGAAGGTAGAGGACCGCAAAAAAAAAAAAAAAAGGAAGAAGAAAGGGGAGATAAAGATAGAGTGAAGGAGGGAGGATGGGAGAGCTGACGGTAACGATGGTGGTAGGTGGTGGGTTGCCAGGGCCCTAGCGGAGCTGTTGCCAGCTGTAGCCATGGTAACAGGTTCCCATGGTGCATGTGTGGTGCAGCCGGTGAGTGTCAGGCTGGGGGTGTGGGGTGCTAAGTGTGTGTGGAGGGGGGAGCGGGGTAACACATTCTCTTCTCTTTTTTTTGTTTTTTTTGTTTTTTGGCTGATATCCCACCTTTATCAGCTGCCCGGCAGAGGAGGGCCTTATGTAAGCTGTGTTTTAACGACGCCACCTATAAAAACACGCGGTTCGGTTACATAAAATATCATATTTTTACCAACATGGCCCATAAAACCGGGTTTGTGAAGAAGAGGCTCATCGGATCTCTGTTCCAGTCAGCCTGCAGCAATTCAGTGGCCTTGATGAATGAAGGCCTGCGGCCGGTGGTGGTCCTGATCTACAGAAGCCCAGAGCCAATGGCTTGATTTTTACAAGGTTTCAGCCAATGGAAAGCCCAAATGATTTCAACCTTATGGCCTACTGAGATCTTACGGTGATGTCATCATCACCATTTCTCAGGGCAGAATGACTGAACAGAAGCAACTGAAATAAATTGTTTTTTCACAAATCTGTTACTAAATGGGTCAACTTTCCATCCTAGTAGACTAGTGATATTTAAATTTTACATTAATAATAATAATAATAATAATTTGAAATGTGCTATGTTCAGTAGTGGACTCATTATCTCAGGATGCACAACAGGAAGTCATTCCTGCCTGTGGTCATCAGACTTTACTCTTTACTTTACTTTAACTCCTCCCACTGATGCACCACTCTTATTAACTACACAAAAACAAAAAACTGAAAAAAAAAAATCCTTGTTCTATACTCATCTGTGCAATAAGCAGCATTTATATTCAACTTTATTGTATTTATTTTGAACTGTACATATTCTGTTTATTGTATTTTCTATTTCTATTGTGTTCTTTATATCAGAGTAACCAAATTTCCTCCTGGGATAAATAAAGCATTATGATTCTGATAAATTACCATCATGTCCCAACAACTAAACCTTTTTGACTGACATTCTTCTGCTGTAGACTTTCAATAGACTTACTGTAAGTCAGTAATTACTGCCCTACATAGTCCAATGTTCTTGTTCCCAATGAACGATGAGGAAACACCCACAGTGAGCCTGTAGTTTGTTTGGCTGCACTGTAAACAGAAACACCAGCTAGCAAGCTTCACAAAGCTAGTTTGCTACTCCTCAACAAGTCAAGTGTCCAATGATCACCGTGGACTGTCATGTCATTATATCTGTAATGTAAAACAATAATAAACTATTTGCCATTTACTCTAAATTACCAGGACTGAAATCTTAAAACTTACAGTGCCTTTATCACAGATGTTTAGCCAAAACCTAAATCATTCTCACTGTACGTCTCTCCACCCTGTAGCCTCTTTATTGCATCATTTCCACCGCATCAGTCATTAATGTAGGACCCACCAACGTAATCACTGACTTTGGCACGATTTACACCATGAAAATATGACTCGAGTTGTATAAAACTAAATTTTTGTTTCATTTCCTGTGCTGAGATTGTCTCTAAAAAGATCTACCTCAGCAGTCAACATTTAGATCTACATTTTACAATGATGGGGAATTGTGCTTCTTTTCTGCCCAGCTGCAAAAGTGGACCATGCAGTGTTGTATTTAAGTGTATATCCGTGTAAAGTAATACTTACGTCCTTCACTGTATGGCATTTGGTGCATGTTTGTTCACTGGTCAATAAAGCAAAGCCAGGAGCTGCAGAGTACTTCTACACATGGAGAGAAGCCAGCGTGTCTGGTTCTGCTTGCATGCATGACTGTTTGTGGACCAAGTCCAGTTTGCTCTGTAAAGCATAAGAGAGAGAGAGAAAAAAAAAGAAGCTAAAATATAATAAAAAACGCTGGTGGCGGTGGTGACGACCACCACTGGGGAAACCAGAGGAGGGAAAACAATTTATTAGCTTCAAAATAGAGTGTCCATCATGGGCGCGTTGGGGGAGCGGTTCTTTTGTTACAGGCAGTGGGGGATTTGTCTACAAACAAGGGCAGGGGAAGGCAGGTAAAATGTTGTTTTCACTTAATTTTCTTTTAAAAGCAATGGCTTACAGGGGGAAGGCCTTTTCATCGACTGCACCTGAACAGCAGCAAGCTCCTCATCCCATCAGCGGCTATAATATTTAACAGTATGAAAAAAGTGCTGCTGCCATTATAGCAGCTGTTGAGATTTGGGGTCGTACTGTGGTAACTTTTAATCAATAATCTTTTAGAATTAGACCGAAGATGCCGACTTTGATTTCTTTCCAAATAAAAGTGTAGCTGTTAATACCAAAGAATAATACTTGCGCAAATAAAACTTGGCCACCATCGGATTTTTAGGCACAAACTCATTATTCTGAATATCTAAAAGATAATAAAAAATCCAATAACAATATATCCTCAAAAAAGACATTTTTTGCAAGAATTAAAACAAAAATATTTGCCAAATTAAAAAAATAAGTCAAAATATCTGGTGCACAGACACTGATGTACCTGTCATAAGCCAAACATAAGTAGAATCGGTAGAAATATATGAAAACAAATCTCATGTCACACTAGAATAATTCTCTTCTGGGCTTATTTCCAGACTGAGAAATAAAACAATACATAGGGAACATGATTTTTCTTAATCCAAGATAGGAATGTCAATACCGGATGTTCAAAATCCTGGATTCATTATGGAGTCATTATGACATTTTTTATCTTTTTACATTCATTCATACTCTCGTCCTTCTACTCGTGCATGGCAGCTACTGTTTGGTTATATTTAGAGAAAAACTGTGGTATGACACATAAACTGCAAAAACAAAGTTATGGTTAGGTTTGATTTAGGTTTAATTAATCAACTTGCAAATGTAAATTTGAAGTCTTTGATGGGACTCCTGCATGAAAGTCAGACTTTCTGCACTCTTACTACTCCACATAAAGGCCACACCGCCTCCTGAACTGGCAGTGATCAATGGGACTGGATATAAATCACGAGGTAGGATTTATAGAGGATGCTGAGCTGCTCCATAACATAGATGGAGGAGGTTTTTTTTTTTAAATGAAAGTTTTAGCCTTTTACTAGCCAGTTGTCGCATCAGTCTAACCCCTGTGCTGCAAGCCTCGACTACGCTACCACTACGAGCACTTTCCACAGCCCTGCCGAGCCCCCGCACGCAGGGCCTGATCCCTCTAAGTCGGCTTTTTGCTGAAGGGAGGGAGGGGGTCAAAACAATAGGCTGCACACTGTAGGATAACACAGAGAGGCAAAGGTCGCTGCTGGGGGGATAGGGAGGATGCATTATGTCCTCACTATGCTCCGCAGAAAGAGCACCTCCAACATTACACACTCAGCCACAGTCCGATTGGACATGAGAAGAATGAATTATTCCTGCCCATGTATGAAATCTGGGATGCGCGTGGGCGTTTGCCGCTTGCCGCAGGCGCGCTTGTAAGTGTTAAAATGTGTATTTATGGACAGACGAATCACAACGTGAGAAAAAAAAATAGAGAAAACGGCATTTATGGCATTTATAGGTACAGCGTAGGGCTTTTTTATACACAGAGCATTATAAAACCAAGTTTAATGAAAGATTATGAATGAAGGAACCTTTAAGTTCTATAGATTCTTTTTTTTTTTTTTTTTTAGATTCGGTGAGAAAACAAACCTGCAAACTCGAAAAATTCAGAGCGAAACATAGTAGGAGGCCCTCGCTGCTTTCAATAGCTTAAATGCATTTATTTATAAGCTAGCAGCAGAATGAGGCATGACACCTAATTTCACAGTGAAATATTCATGAGGAGCTCCTGCATGTAGCATGTTTAACGTCAGCGGTGTGTCTTCTTACTGTAAAAATAAAAAAAAGAAGATAAAGGAAGCTCATACTGTACTGAGCAGAGGGGGGATGGGAGGATTGTGTGAGAAAGATGTTGCCGTGTTGGGAAAAAAAAAGGGAAGAATAGGATTTGATATTATTTAGAATAATGATGTTTGCCTGGTAAAGTGGCCACAATTATTCAAGCCCCTTTGTCAACACATATTATTTACTTTATAATGACTTTAAATGCCTTCATTTCGAACAACACACAGGTGGAGAGAGGCAGAGAGAGGGCGAGACGAGGGAGAGATCTCCAGTTGTTATTGTCCTCGCCGGCAGATGCGGGCTTTTTTGCCAGGATGTAATTTGGGCCGATCCATCACGAGAGCAGTAATGAGGTCTAATGTTAGAGCCCACTGTGTGCTAATGACGACACCTCGGCTGTCCCATCGCCAAGCCCACTCGTTCCAGCCGCAGACCCCTACCGGGCTTTGGGCAGCTGGGACCTGACACCTGACCTTTTAGCGAGACAGCCCCCTTCATCACGCCCCCCGAAAACCGCAGCAACAGGGCGAACCGCGGTCTACTGCGAGAGCTGGAGAGCAACGCGGCAGATATCTCGATCGATCGATGCTTGAAACGAGTCTCTTATTTTGATCAGATTCCCTTTAAACTGAACATTGGTTGATACATCATCGCATCCAACACCACAGTGATGGAGGTTTTCCCATCACAGCATCATAAAGACACGCTTGGAATGACATTATCTTCCTTTATAATAATGAATGCATTGCCAAGGTAATTGTATTGCCTCAAAGAACTACGAGGCATCACAGTTTTCCATTTGTGTGAGCTGCAATAGAGTCACATGCTGATCTAAATGCAAGAATATCTTTAATATCTCCTGTTAATCCAGGAAATAGTCCAAACACCGGGGTTTTTATTGCATCTCATGCTGTAAATAAACACTGATATCTACATTTAATGTGAATTTCTCTTGGAGATCAATAAAGTATCTATCTATCTATCTATCTATCTATCTATCTATTAGTTAGAAATAGTTGAAAAACCGTAATCACGCCTTAAAGCCAGTTTAGTTTCATTCAAATGATCGCGATGTAGGAAAATCCTCAAGGGAAACTGGTGCAGTTTCAGCGTTGCTTTCAGTCAGCTATTTCTTTGGGGGGTAAATCGCTGCCTTTTATTGACACTACTGATGGATAACCCGCAGCTCAGAGGTGGCCAGGTTCAAGGCGGCCGTACAAAGCGCGAGACTTTCCCACATGAGACATGAGGTTCGAAAGGTCTAGGCCACTAAAACACCTTGGCTTAAGTTAGAAAGACTTCATGGTTTGTGCAATACAGAAAAAAAACATGTCCTATCTTATTGAAATTCTTTCCCTTTAGCCTAATCTGATGCTTTGAATAGGTTATGGTGCAATCAGGCTTTTTATGTCCATTTTTTGACTTTGCAGAGATGTTCGTGCAACAATTTAAATGGAAAAAGAAAACATTACTAATTGCAAACCTTTAAGAGGCAGGTTAGAAGGCTTGAAAATTGTTCAACTTCTGCAGTGGATTTACAGAAGCTGTATTTACCGAAAACTATGATGTTTCCAAACTGTAACCAAGCTACGGCGCCTCGAATTCCCTGATTACGCTTTAACTGCATGAAAACTGGAGGAAAACGCATGAAAGCGAATGTGTTGCAGATGTGTGACACGTAAACGTTCAGCCATTTTGTCGATTAAAGAAGTTTACTCTGGCAACGTTTGCGATGTGTTTGTCCAAGAAACGAGCTGTAAATGAGAGTGATTTATAGGACAGGACAACATTTTGCATGCATTGAGGCAAATAAGCATCAACTCAAGGGGTGAAACGATGAAGAGATGGAAATGATACGGTTTTAAAACAATGGGAGTAAAATGCTTTTTTCTCCCCCTACACTGGCAGCATTATTTTTTTGTCTTTTGAACAAAGACAAAAAAACAGAAAAAGAAAAATGACGGAAAATTTGCAGGTCTGAGGTTTTAACCCGCAAAGATGTTCGGCAGATTCGAGCATTCAAGACGAGTGAAGCAGCCGCTAGCCTGAGACCTGGCACCCTGCTAAATGCAAGGCTGAGCTCATTAGGACTGGCCCTAACATCACACGTGTATACACACACACACACACACACACACCAATCTGTCAGTGTTTTCACATTAAACAAGCAGAAACACACACACATATACACACAGAAAAAAAAAAAAAGGCAGGAGGATAGAGACAATGCAGGAACCGAGAAATGAGGCGAGCAAGAGAGGAAAGAGTTGGCAAAACAGCGAGGATCACACAGGACTGGTGAAGGAGCGATAGAGAGAATGACAGACAGAGATCGAGCGAAAGACGGAGAGGAAGATACAGACAGGGAGAGATGGAAACAATGAGGGGAGAGACAAAGCAGGTGGCCTGGGTAATTGCCTGGGGAATATAATGAATGAGCCACAGTGCGTCTGACGGAATAGGAAATCGTCTCTATCTTCTTCATTCTCTCTACCACCCCCCCTTCCCTTCCCTCCGCTCTCTCTTTCTCCCTCTCATTATCTCTCGCCCTCTCTCATTCCACTCCTCCCCTTATCCATCTCCTGCGCACCTCTTTTAAACATATCTCCTAACCCTGCGTCTCTCTTTCGTTGCCGATTGCCAGCATTTTCTTTCTCTCTCTCGGCGGCGGAGCTTTTTTTTTTTTTTTTTACCACCCTCTCTTTCCTCTCAACTCGACTCCTTGCTAGTTTTTTGCTCCCACATTTTATATATATGTATATATATTTTTTTTTAAAAAACAGCTGAGCGGCCCCGAACAGCTGCAACCTATTCTGGGTCTTATGCCCCGTGTAGATCTGTGGGAACGATTTCAAACATCCCAGCGAAAGAAAGCAGCTAGAAAATGCTGCAAACAAGCCACCTCGCCCCACAGGTTGTCTGTTAGATCTGGACTGAAACATCAAATTTATTCACTCCTATAGCCTTAATCTGACCTTTCTAATTATGTGACAATCTCCCCTTTTCCCCCCTAGAAGCAGACGGTTTATCGAATTATGAGGAAGGGGTTCAATGATGACGTGACTTGGCACCGTTTGCATGTTGCAAAGCTCCAGAAAAAAAACTTAAAATAGATGGAATAAATGGAAAGCGAAGCATGATTCAGCAACAGCGTGGCTGAAATGTGTGCCGTAGCCAAGTTTGGGGATTAGTACATTTTGCAGGGCTGCAACACACAAAATATTTTCACGCCTTAATCTATTATTTGTCTTTTTTTCTTTCTTCTTTTTTTTCCAATTTGTGAACAATATGCTTAAATGCGATGACAAATGTCCCCCGAAAGTCACTGCGACCTGAGGTGATTTGTTGGAACGTTTGTACAGTAAAAGTGTTTACATCGATGCGACACAGGAAAGAGCGGCAGGTGTTTGGGAGGCTGCTTGTCTGGATTGTTATCGATGGTTTTGGTCAATGGTCTAATTAATTAAGCTGGAATGATGCCTCTGCAAGGATACACGTCAGATTTACTGCGACTCTTAGAGGAGGAGGGTGACCAGAGATCGCAGAGGCTCACAGAGGAGCCGACGTGAATGTCAAATGGTGCAACTCGTGGTCAGAAAAAATGGAAACGTCATGTGTACAACCATTGTACGTACAGGTAGTAGAGAAAGAGCCATGCAAGTGCGAACATTTCTTATGTTAGTGGATATTTGACGACATTTTCAGCGACTGTGCTGCCAGTTTGACGATCGAAAGTGAAGATCGACGACAGTGTCGAGCCAATCAGGCACAGGAGGCCTCATGTTGATGTCATTATGGCCAATGTATACTTTCACAGAGATGGATTGTTTTTCTCCCATTATGGGATTTTTTTAAGTTTCATAACTGACAAATGCGCAGCCATCAACAAAGCCAAAATCACAAATGGACTCTCCACAAACTCCTTCTCTGCTCTGCAGTTTTAAACCACAGTTGCGAGGCTGATAATGCAGTGTTCACTATCTGCTGCCTGTTAATTGATCTTTCATACGAGTGACTTCCTTCGCTTTATAATTCTTCTCTGAGATCGAGCTTGTCATCGCACATCTGAAGGTTACTGCGATAAAAAAAAAGTACTTACAGTGAAGGGAATATTTCATCCTTTACAGTTTTCTTACGTCTGACCTAATGTCTGTGGGATCATCCATCTGCATGAAGAGGGACATATTTAATAAAGTGGCCCTGCTTTATCACTTATATAGTAAACAGGAAATGTAGTGCTGGACCTTTAATGTTTCGCAATTCAGCTTGAAGTTGAGCTCTTCTCTCCTCCGGCCCCCTGTCAGCGGTCACTGAGCGGCATTGTGAGCGAGTGAATGGGTGGACAGATGCCGGCATCTGCAGGTAGATAGAGGACAGAGTGGTGATAGATAGGGAGGGAGGGAAGGATGGAAGGATGTGTGGGTGAGATACCAAGATGGGGGGAGGTGGCGGCGGCGGAGGAAGAGGCAGATAGTGTCACGTCTACCATTCAGGCCCATTTGATGAGATGCCTCAAACAGCTGAAAAGAGGAAAGATGGGGAGAGTAAAAGAGTGAAAGACCCCCTTTCATCACGGCAACTTGTGAGGCCTCCTCCTCATCCCTCCCTCCTTCTTCCTCTTCCTCACCCCCCCTCCCCCACCTTCACCCCCCACCTCCACACATGGATAGATAAAACACATTCAATCAGAGGGAAAACGAGCAAAAGGGGGGAAAAATAAAAGAGAGGAGTTCAATCACACTGGCTGTTCCTCTCTCTGTTTCAAAGACAGGGATCAGGTTTGGGGGGTTGGCTTGAGCTTTGAGGAGAGTGTACCACTGGGCTGGTGCACACCAGGGCGCTAAAACCGAGGAAACTTTAATCCATTCAGCTTCAGTAGGATGCATTATGCACAAATGCATCAGGAAATATAAATAAAGTCCATCATAAAAAAATGAAAAATAAAGACGCACAGGTGGTGGTAATACAGAAAAATGAAGGCAGTGTTTCTCCTGCACAGAATAATGAATGAAAAAACACAGGAAAAGAAATGCATTTAAAAACAATGCTAAAGAAAATGATGAAATGTTCTATTACATCGACTCATAAAGTTGCACCAAGCGAGAAAACAATGCTGCTGCCACAGATACTGGTGACAGCAGGAGTTAAAAAGCCTTTTTTTCACCTGTATGTTCCTGCTAATAAAGTTACTTTAAAAGCATTCAGACAGGATCAATAAATACGCAGCTTTAATGCAGACAAGCGGAGCGGAGAAGGGCCACTGTGCTGCTGCTGAATTTACTGTCATTGCACAACAGTTTACATCACGCAATCATTGCCAATGAAATTCTTAAATCTTATGCTCCCTACAAACTATGCTAAAAAATATTAACAAGAAAGAAACACTCAAACAAAAAAACAGATTAAATAAAAATAAAAAATAGAAATAAAAAAATAATAATAATAAATAAAATAAAGGCACCTCAAAGGGGAGTTTTCATTAAACTAAGTTATGTTTCCATTCAGTGTTTCTTGCTTTGACTCATCACACAACTCTTAGAGAGAATGGCTTTCTTTATTCAGCAATAAAAGATTATTTTCATATTGATTAATGTGCATTTTTACATTGGTTAGCAGACCATATTGCATCCATATCTGTCGCTCTCTGTAACATTGTGGAAATGAAATTTTATCACTAAATGCTAACAAAGCTCTCATTCATATTCTCTTGTTTTGTATTCTAAAGAGCAAAGGGCATCTTATTTAAAGTCAGCACTGACCGTCACCATAATCATTTAAACTGCAGCAGGTTTCCCACTGGGAAAAATAAAATATATAATCCTGTAATGGCTAAAATTCAACTTTTGGATGTTCTCTGCTGAATGAGAATGGTAAATCTGTGGGGTGGTAATTCAGCACCACAGTTTTGGTTAGTAAAATAAGTCGTAATAGCGCGTAATGTCAGTAGAGATATGGTATATTCCCCGGCAGCAGGCCTAGCGGGGCCGACTGTACTCACCCAGCTGCCAAACCAGCAGAGGCTGGCAGTCTGGGTAATAGTCAGCTGTGGTTGTGTGTGAGCAGCCCAGCAGATGTTTTAGCACTGTGGTTAGCGGTCAGATTGGGAGCTTTAGCAGCCTGTTATTCTCTCAGTCGAGCTGAACCGTAAGTGGGCGGCAGTTGCGGTCGAGAAAGGAACCCCATGGTTATGCCAGAAGAGGGGGGAACACAGTGATTTGGGTGGCGGTGATGATGATTTTCCATAAAGTACACGATATTTTGGTCTTTTTTTTTTTAATAATGTTTGAGTGTGTGTGCATTTCTGTGTACGGACAAAAGCCTCTTGCACAATAATTGCAGGTAAACACGGCAAAGGCAGATTTGATTGGATCTGAATCTCTGCTGCAAATACGGCGGCTCAATATCTATCAATCAAAAAGCTGTTGAAAACACGCAAAACACACGAGGGACACACACACACACACACACAAAGGCTCTAAGTGTGAGTAAATACACCATTAACAGGCTGCACCGATACCACCATGCTATTGAAGTTGAAGGGTGTGTGAACATACAGCAACACACAGTTTTATTGAGTCGAGACAGGATGAGGAATTGCATATTTAACCGCCGCAGTGTTTGTTTTACCACTCTGTAATAACGGGTAATGATTTCATAACCTATTACATTAAAATGCTTTCTTTAACTACCCCAATAAGTAATTTGGACTCTGTGCTTTGTGAGAAAGGAAGCTGGCAGAGCTTTTAATCAGGATCTCTCTTTGTTTCTGACAAAAAAACAAAAAAAAAGACAGACCAAATTGAAAATATTAAATCTTAAATTCTGAGTCTGAATGTGAAAAAGAGAGTGAGGTTTTCATTGATCAAACTCACACCTTACCCCTGAGATAGATCATCCGTCATTTGGGATATTAGTTAGTGTGTTTATCTTGCAGCATGTGAGCAAATTCTGACTTATTTTGGATGAAAACCTCTGTAGTCTGATGGTGGATTGTACTGATCAAGAAGACATGTTATGTTTTAGGATTGCTTCTGAAATTTAACACTGATTGACACAGAAAGAATCTAAAGATAAATAAAACTTTACTGCAACCCACCGCAAAAGACTTCTGTCTTAAACAAAGGTTTTTAGATTGGGTGACTGTGGATAGCTGGGATGAATTAAACTCCGCTGTGGACTCACTGGGAGGTATCACTGTTCATAAAAAGGGATCACATGTAGATTATGGACTCTAGCTGCTGGTTATGAATCTTTTTTTTTTTATCGGCAGATAAGCACTGATGTCATGGCGATGGAGCTTTTTGCCAAGAAAATACTCATCTGAACAAGCTCCGCGGCCATCACATCAGTTGTGCTTGATTCCTTTAAGAAATGATCATTGATAATGAATTCTGGTTGACCAAAGTTTCAAAACAGTATTAAATGTCTTCCTTATCAGACTTGTGTTACTGTGGAGGCATAAGTTACTTGGGGTTGTTTTTTTTTTTTTGTCAGGGTAAACGGTTCCTTAAAATCCAAGCGCCTCCTCGACCAAAAGGTTTTTAGTCCCTTTCCAAAATCACTGGTGTGAAAAGTTCTTGAAAACTGGCGTCAAACTTGTGACATATCAGTTAAGAGATCATCTTCTTTAACCACTTCATCCTTCAGGTGTGAGGACGGAGAATGGGGGTTTTCCTCTTTCATGCAAAATGCCGAAAGGTGGGGAAATCGCGCAATTTAAAAAAAAAAAACAGAGTAGCTCTGGGCTTTTGTGCATCACCCAAATTGAGAAGAGAGTCGCTGCTGACAAAGTGTGCTGGAGAAAAAGGGGCACGACGAGAACTATTCCAAAATATGGGACTCTTAGATAGAAATACGCAAAACTATTGAATGGGTAATAGGACACTCAGAGCCTCTCTCTGCTGTTCTTGTGACCTCTCTCTCCTTGATAAAAGATTATTCTCCAGTGCCGAGTGGGTACAAACAGCCCTCACGCTGGGGCACAAACTAATCATTAGCAAATGGAAAGTGCTATCAGCTCTCGGAGTAAATGTGTGGCACAGCCAGCTTGGCACAATAGCAGCCCAAGATAGCCTGTCATTCTGCTCGATGACTGGGTAGAGAATAGTTTTTACACAAAAGACAGGAGTTTCACATCAAGGAGCCTGATTTAATGTAGACGAGGCGAATGAAAAAAAAAGGCAGCTATAAGAGCCAGCTGTAGAAATATTTCAGCTTCAGTAGCATAACTACAAATTTTAAAAGGCATTATTTATAAAAGTGTGCATTCAGTAAAGGATCTGATCTCCTTTATTCTTTCTTTTAATGCCTTTTTTCTCTTTTATCACCCGACCGTAAATAGCACATCTTTCTGACACTGGCTGAGCTCGAAATTTACAACCACACAATCTCGCGCTAAACAGACAAAGGCATCGAAACAACAACCATTACAATTATTCTGAAGGGTACTGGTGGCAAAAATAGGAAGTAACGACTGAACATTTCAGAAAAACATTTTACTCATTGATAATGGAAATAATCAGCTGCAGAGTGACAGCTGCAATTTAGTAAGCTATAACCAAAGAGAAGCTAAAATTTCAACACAGTCTGCATGTGTGCACAGTGTATTGTACGAGTGCACAAAAGACGTTGCAACTCACATGATCATGAATCTGCGCTGAAATAAATAACGTCTGCAGGATAACCGACCATCTGACAGCGAACCAGTCTGGGTTATGTGTTGCAGAGGCCGGTGCTGGTTGCGCAAGATTTCATCAGGGCACCCCACACCGAAAAAAGGGGGCGCGGGTGATTGTGCAGCTCTTTGAAAATGCCAACTTCGCCCCTCGCTCGATTTGCAGACTACAGACCTGTCCCGCCACCCCGCAGACAGTCAGAGGGTTTTAATGGTCTGTCAGGAAAGGCCAGAATTGCACCGCGCTACCTGACTGTTGCTAACACACCTCCAGCTGAGCCTCAGAGTGTGTGCAGATGAGGTAAAAAATAATCACATGGTAGCACACGCAAATACAGTTTTGCTTATTCACATAAATAAACCACAGCCTTTTCAACTTTTCCTGTTAACGCTCATCGCCGGATGTGAACGTTTGCTTTGATCGACGGACTGTGGGAATCCTGTTGTGAATTCCCTCCTCGTCTCCGCCTGCAGTCTCGGCGTAGCCCAATACCGTAAATGGCGTTAGAAACTAAGGTGAGGAGGGAAAAAAAAATCAATAAATTCAACAGATTACGGCACGGTACATGGAGGCCGGCCATGTGTGGAGAATACCGGCAGCTCCTGCCTGCTAATGGCCGCCTGCCCTTTGAATTACAAAAGTGGAGAGACGGGGTGCAGAGTGCAGCGAGAGGGTTTCTCTGCTCCTCTATTTCAGGACAAATGCACCAGAGTGTCAACACTGACTGGATCAATGAATCAGTCATTAGAGGATCTGACTGGGGTTAGCCTTTTGTTGAAGAAAGAAGAAAATATCTAGGAATTACAGGTGTACAGCAGTAGTACGCCAGCACTTATTTATTCATTCTTTTATTAAGTCGCAGTTATCACTTTTTTTTTAACACCAAAATTAATGGAAATCATGTTTTCCTTAATGTAATTTTGAAATTGATGTGAATTCCTGTTGAAAAAATGTTGGGATGGGACGTAACACAGTGAAATATAATTTTAAATCTGAGAAAAGGTATTTGATTTGACACTGGGGGGCAGAAAAGCAAGTGAGAAAAGTTTTTTTTAGCATTTACACATCGAGTGACGTCACCTGAGGCGACTTCGGTTGGGACTGAAGGCAGATTGAAGACCAGTGTGAAGTAGGAGGAAGATTGCGAACGATAAAAAAGACAATATCTCTGTAATTTTGATCATTTTTTAAAACTTTTTTTACATGATGGCCCATGGTTCACTTAAGATTTCCATGTTTAAATGCAGTCTGATGCATATTTTTAGGGATCCAGGTCCATTGTTTACCACTTCCAGACAAAAGCTACACTGCCTGTTGAGGGTGAAAGTTGATTCTCGACCTTGAAAACTGCCGTGTCTGAAGGTACTCTGCCTGAACAGATCCACTGCTGCTGTTGCACTGCTGAAGTAGTCAGAGTTTAAGATTTACCATGATAGTGTTTGAATTATCACCCAGGAAGTGTATTTGGCCATATTTCACAGTAAATATGAATGTTTGGAATACTACTGAACACGTGGATGGATGGAAAAGACTTTTATTATGCTGCACAGGTGGCTTGAGAAGTTTTGTGGACATGCTGATCCTTTTTTTTCCTCTTTTGGAAAGTTGTAGAAGGGAGATTTATTGTAAGTGGCATGAATCAAAGCAAAACAAAGCCTTTACGCTCCATAAAAAACATGCTTGATACTGAAAAAAAAGTTGGACGGGTGGTAATGTGCACATGAGATGATGGACATTTGTTAGACAGAGGGGGTTTTGGTATATTGTTAATATTAAAACAGCCTTTCATACAGCATCAAGGGTCATCTTAGGTAATTCTGGGTAAAATCAATGTAAAGGGAAATCCATTAGCGCCTCCTTCATGGAGTCATAAGTCAGTCAAATCTCGACACATAAACATGATATGCATATTTTTAGATAAAGCGTCACTCAAACTTTCTGAGTATTATTCATTATATTGAATCTATAAATCCAATCCAGATGCTGATTGCAAATAAACATCTGTAAATCTGCTTCGAAATCGGAAAAAAGACACTTCTAAGAAGTCAACTACTCAACTGAGAATCATCACATTTTTTGGCTTTAATACTACACACTACAATGCCAACTTCTAACAGCAAATTCTGCATAATGTTAATGGTGCTAAATGTCAAAATGCAAACAAAATTAGAAAAAAAAAAAAAAAACAAAATCGACAGACAAAAATATGTCATCACCATCTCCGGTGCAGTTAATCTAGTAATGATCCAGTAATGTTATTTTATGGATGTAGGGATGAAAACTAGAAATCAAAAGAGTTGGTAATTTAGGTAGTATAGTCAATGCAACCTTTGTGCCATTGATTGCAGTGCTTTCATGTGGACTCTTGATCAGGCAAATTGAAAAAATGATGCTAAACGGACACTAGATGCGTTAAAAAGCATCGCCAAGGTTTCCTTCCCAAGCGTCCATATGTGACAAGTTATATATCTTTATATCTAGAAATATGTTATGTAAACTAAAAACTTCACCAGAGCAGATTTTAAGATTTTGCCAGCCTCTTTCTACCGGTCATCTCCTGTTGAACCGCCATGCCGCTCGCTCTTTGATGTACACAGTCATTTTCTGAGCTTTGTTCTACCTGGCTGTAGGCTAGCTCATTACACAGGGGCCTATTAAACGGCGCTGCTTTGTGGATGAATCGGCGAGGATGGAGGGGGGGATGTGCAGGGGCGGAGCCAGCGAGGCGGAGTGGAGATAATCAAAAATGCTGCGCCTTCACGCCTCGTCGTGGCTCCTCTTATTAGAATACTGTAATGCCGCTTCTAATGAGATATACTTTACTGCTGACTGATAACACTAAGACGATGTGTACACGCCACACGGAGACCAAATTACCAAGACCCTGGATGAGTCTGATGAAGTGTTTGATATGAGCGGCGCCGTGTGTGTATTATCTGGGCGGTGTGTTATGTGTTTAGGATTTAGCCTAGAAAGTGCGGAGAGCTGCTGGTTTCAAACGCTGTCCTTCTAATCAGAGAGGGGAAAACGCACAATAAAAGCAACAAGTCTTTGGCCAAAGTCGAGATAAACAGACATCACAGCGACAAAGTTTTTAACTGGAAAAACACATCCAACTTCTCAATCTAAAATATTCTCTGCTGTTTTTGTTTTGCCCACCATGATAAGAGCGCGCCGCTGCAGCTTCGTCCCATCCATTTATAATGTTATTTCTTTGATGGGCTGGCTGTTAGACGGGCAGACATACAGAAGTCTGTAGCTACGGGGGGGGCAAACAAAAACGCTTTAATGCAATTCAATGCAACAGCCCTGCAGTAAAATCTACCTTCGTGATATTAGTCTGTTTTTTAGAAGGCCACAATCAGAGGACCGAGGCCAGAGTTTGTTGTTTTATTTTATTAACTTTTTGAATCAGATTAAAACATGAGGAGATCATTTTAGACACCTGTGAAGCTGCAGAAAAGAAACACTGAGTGTGTTGAGATTATTTGGTCAAACTACTAATT
The DNA here is from genome assembly GCA_023238725.1 of Scortum barcoo. NCBI lineage: Eukaryota > Metazoa > Chordata > Actinopteri > Centrarchiformes > Terapontidae > Scortum > Scortum barcoo. The sequence goes on from CM041540.1 coordinate 3,108,302, forward strand.
TAATTTAAAGGCCAATAGTGAACTTTCACAATAAAGTGACATTGATGTCTACGGTTCCCCACGCTAACTGAGAAGTGTAACACAGCAATGAGCCTCGACCAATGACCTATAATAATTAATAATAATTAGTTTAAATCAGCTAAAATATTTTTGGGCCGCAAAACAAACTCTATCCAAACAAAATAATCCAAGTTGACAGAGAGTTTTTCTCACTCCTAACACTTCACTTATGTATGTTTGATTGCACAGGTTGAAAAATGATGCTAAAGTTGCACCCCATGCGTTAAAAAGCGTCGCCAAAGAGTCCTGACCAAGCGTCCATATATGACGAGTTGGGAGAGAAAAGACGAGAGGGAGAAAGTTGTAAAGTTTTCTATTCTTAACTCAATTCATTTCACTCATCAACCTTTTGTCTGTTCGTTTGGCCCATTTTAACCGTTTACTCACACCGCTGGCAAAGATGGGAAAAATCAGTACGCTGCTTCACACACAGGTGAGGTGAAGAGCGAGTCTGTTGCATAAAAAAATTGAGATTATCTATCTCTTTAACTTAAAAACTATTCATTAGAGCAGCCTTAACAAACACACGAAAACACTTCTATTTCTCTTTATTATTATTATTCATGTAAAATGTTCAGAAGTTTGCAAATTTTTTACAATGTCAACCAATCTGTAGGTTCTGTCGGCACCAAAAGTGAAATAGAAATTTATTTCAATCAGGCCAAACAATGAAAATGTAATTACAGTGGAGTAGAAAGCAGGAGAATAACAGCACCGAAAGTTTGTTCTGGGGGGGACAAAATCAAAACTAAATTCATAATGTCATTCACACATCAATGTCAGATTTACATAACATTAAAAACAGATATTAAATTTAATTATTTCTAAACTCTTAACTTTCAGCCACATTTTGCTGAAAACTGTTCACGAGTTTTACAGGCAGTATATTCGGCTGATAAACAAACGTGAAAATAAATTTGACTCAAAACGAATCCTCCTCGGCGGAGGTCGTGACAAATGAGTCAGAGACCCTTTAACTTGTCGTCCAATTAAAAATCAACACAGGTCAGATTACATCGGCGCCGATTTCCCCTCGCTCGCTTAATTAGTCGTCAGCTGAGCCATGTGATATACAAAAACACTGGACAGTAATTTACAATGTTTCTTTCTTTCATCGCCTCGTATCCCCCTCCCCCCCAGCTCGGCTCTCTAACTTCTGCAGATGAAGATAGCAAGGTGACAGGGTGGCCGGGGAGCGTGGCAGGAGGTTGAGACGGAGATCAGGTTTTTATAAATCTCATTTCTGCTGCTGATTTATCAGCTCGCCCCGGTCCCTGTCAGCCACGCACACATGTGACCGGCATGGCAAAAGGCTAACTCATTAGTCTGCCTCATCACAGTGGGAGGTTTTTTGCAAGCGAGCTTTGCCACGCCACGCACCGACACACTCGCCCCCCTTTTTTGTTTCATCCTCTTTCTTATTCCTATTCTCCGTTTTTTTTTTCCAATCAGTCTCTTTCACCGCCGCTCTACCTTTTCCTCATTTCCCTCCCTTTCTTCTTCTTCTTCATCTTCCTCGTGTCCTCTTTCTCCCTCATTCTCTGAGTCTGAGTGGTGGCCTCTCCAACCAGGATTTAATTAAAGCAGTTTAAATGGCCAGGGGTGATCCTCATCATGTCATCCCCTTCCCTTTCTCTCTTCCTCTGGAGGTTAATATCAGACTAATCCACTCTTACCCCCCCCTAAGCCCGTCCTCAATAATGCATGGCTTCTCTCTGGCCACCTAGAGCGACTGCCTCCGACGCAGGCAGAGCTTACAGGGCTCACATTCGTACAGTCAAAGATAGGCGCGCCCTTCGTGTATTTAATGTCGGACAGACCTGCGGCATGTCGCTGTGTTGACATGGAGCAGTTCTCTCTCGGCAGGCTGCGTTGGTGTGTTGTTTCAGGTACAGCTGACATGATGATACGATGATGAATAGATCCATTAGTTTTAATCAGATGCCACGATCGTTTACGAGAGACAACTTTTGAAAGTCGTTCATCTTCACGAATATTGTAATAAAAAGGTAGTATTACTCTACTCAGGTCAGATAGCAACAGGAATGTGCTCGTATTTGCTTCCGATGATGTTGCATTGAGACATTTTTGCCTCATTTTCTCCCGTTATCTGCTAAAACTGCTCTGAATGCAGCCTTCGTGAGCATGTATAGATAAAGAAGATTCATTTCTATTAAAGGTACTCACTACTATGCATGGTACAAGAACATTTTTTCACGCTTTTGCTCACTGAGCATGCTCATTAGAGTCCTGAGCTGATTGAGATCATCATGCTCATCAGAGACTTCCTCTGACTTTACAAGCTGCAGGATTCATGCACATGAAGGGCGTAAAGTAAGAAACTGATACGGTTTCTTTAGACCACCAAAGCAAATTAATCTAATTTTTGGTGAAGAGTCATTTTGGAGAACTTCTGATTTGTGGAGCAGCTTGCAGAAACATAGCTGAAGGACTGAAAACACCAACTATCCCTTATTTGACATGTTTGTACTGTATAAATAAATAAATTTGTACTGTATGTGATGTTTTTATCATCATTTAGAAACAATCAAGGCTGCAGAAACATTTCTGGTTGATAAAACTATAGCTGAATTTTGAAATCTGTATTTTTGTATTGTTCATTTGTAATGTTCTTTTTCTGTTTCTTTGCTTTTCTATCATGAATTCATTCTATATTACAGTATCGTGATGGAATTTTTTTTTTTTTTTTTTCATTCGTTATTTGCTAGCTTGATAGAAAACCCACAAAACAGCATTCGAAGGTTTTCTTTTTTTCTTTTTGGTCTACTTGAAGAACCCCTGACTCCAGTGTGTCCCCCCCTTCCATACTTCTAAAACCCAAAACCTGCACTGTTGCACAAACCAGCCCTGCAATTTGCTGTTTGATAGCTCGTTTTTTTTTTTTTTTTTTGTGATGGGTTGCCTGTTTTGTTAAGCCGGCAGGCTCCTTGCATGAATGACAACTGCAGGATCAGGAAGCACTGAACTTTTTGTTCGGTTTGTAGCCTATAGTGGGAAAATCTGTTGGATTTGAAAAAAAAAGAATCTTCTCTTTCAGCCTCTTGAGCAATATCTTTTTAGTCTTGCTTGCATGCTTAAAATTTCCTCTCTTTGGAGGCAGCTGAAAACAAGGTCCTGTCAGCTGTTGTAATTGCTAAACCGCAGCTTAACTGCAATGCAATAGGAGCAGGTACTCGCAAAAAAATCTGAATTAAGTGAATAAAAAAATACCTCTAGGTGTCCATGGAACACCAGTTCTGGATGACAATCTGCTATTAAACCAAGCACATCTAATGACCTTTTCACCAATAGCTGTGCCTGTGTGTGTGTGCGTGTGTGTGGGAGGAGAAGCAGGTAGTCTTGGGCTGCTAATGAAGACAGGGATATACACGACAACTACCAATTAAAGTTGTCAGAGCCGCAGTGTTCCCAGGGTTTGACAGTCTCCTCGCACAGCCGCTGATTTTCCCTTACATGCCTTGCGGCGCAATTAGAGCCGGGTGGGTGTGGTTGGACAGAAATTACCTCACGTGCCATTGTCTTTCCCTCCATTATGGATTTACGGCTGGCATTGTGCGCGCGAATGCGGACGGCGCCCGTCAGGCACGCACGGCTCCCGGAAAAAGAGAGAGCGCCGCAGCCACCAATTAAACGCACACCCGGGCTCACATTAATGCCAGCGAGGACACAAAGTGCGCGGGGAGGAAAAAGCACACTTGTATGCACACCACATCACGCAGGCAGACACGATTTAGTACAGGTTATAATCTTTTACCCCTGCAACCCACACTTCTTCTTCCTCTGGGCGCCCTCTCGGTAACCGTGAATCATCCCCTCTGAGAATTAAAAGACTACGGGGAGGTTTCATTTGCTAACCAGCATGGCTAATGGCAGCGTCAGCCACCAGCCACTGCCATAAATATCATTTCATGGCTGTTCTACATAATTTATGATAGTTCGGTTGATAGGAAGCGATTACCACTTTACCAGGCTGACCTTACCCTAATTAGAGTCTCCGATTCACATTATGAGAATATATGATGAGGTTAGACTGACACACTGGGCTGATGGTAAAGTTCATGGAAAATGAAAAATACAGATTTTCTCCGCCATCACACCTTCACAGCGGTTAAAATTAAGACTTTGCATCACGGTCAGTAATTCTCTTTCTGCTGATTGATGGTTCCACAAACCAAAAAAAAATGTTGGAGGTCAAAATGTTTTTTTCTTTATGAGGTTTTGGAGTTTATCCTTTCAAATCATCCACTAATCATCATCAAGGTGACCATTACTACAGGCAGCAAATTCTCTGCCTGGAGCTGTAATGGAGTTAATCATCTGCTAATAGGACCTTAGCACTTTTGTAACGTTATCATTATAAAACAAATTAGTAATAAATTAAAAAGCTTTTGACTAGATACTATTGCAAGACTTTTATTTTGAAGGATCTCTAAGTCTCCTTTAATGTTTTGTGTTAAATATACTGCACTGGGAAAGAAGAAGAAGCTGGAAATTTGCCAACTTCAGAAATTTTTCTCGATACTAAACCAAACTCCAGTTTTTTATGAAAATTTTGCATTTTATCATAGTTCAAAATTACCACTAATCCTCTCAAATCAGAGATCAATGATGCTTTTTCATGGAGAGCATCAGAGGTTGTCAGAGCAATATGACCTTTAGCAGGAAACTAATATTTTATATAATTTAATTTGTAATAAAACTTTCTGAGTTTGACTTCCTGCATGATGTCTTTTATTTAAATCATGAATTATAATAAAGAGACATCTCAGAACTAGACCACAATCAAAAGATTTAAGTGTTTGTTAGCAGCCAGACAAACTTTCACAGGATTAACTTGGATGAATACGATCTCACTTTCAGTTTGGGATGTTAATAAAAGCATTAAAACACACATGGTTGTTAACTGGTGCAGCTCAGTTTCAGCCTCCAAAACAACATCAGCAGCAGCAGCAGAGGTATCTGTTCATCTTTCAGGCTCTTCAAAATGGGCAATAGTGTAACCATAAAATGACTTCAAAAAGCTGTCTGCCATAATCAATAATACTGCACTTTTAGACCTTAGGCCCAAGTGTTTTCTTTTAAAAAACATTTGGATTTTGCTCTAAGTTATCTGGAGGAATTTTATGGTCTGTCACAGTCAGTTGTGCCGAAAATACTGCTTAGGGTCACAAAAACAGTGGAGTAAACCCTGTTTATTAATATTATTGCTTTTATTTATGTTGTTGTTTCACAGTTAAGTGCTTTGGTGTCAAAGTCTCTGCGGCTTTTTCACAATAACATGAATAAAACCAAAATCAAAATTTTAAAAGGTATTGAATCTCTACAAAGAGCATCAGCAAAATGTGGTGAAACCCCCCCGAAAGTGAAGTGAACAGAGACATAGAAAACCGAGATGGATAAAAGGTAAAGGTTGAAATGAAGCGGACAAAAAAAGGGGTGACAGCGTGGAAGAATTTGGTGAGGGAATAAAAAAAGCGCGTGGGTTGAGGTGAGCCCTAAAATGGGAACAGAGGAAGGTGTGAAAGAACAGGATGAAACGCTCTGAGCGGGTGATTTTGCATGTGTATATTAGAGAGAAAGAAAGAGAAATAAAGGGAGGATGCTGAGTCAAGATGAAAGCATTGCCTTTTGGGAGTGAAATAATGGTGACCAATGCATTTCCTCTTTGCAGGAAATACCACTGTGTGTATGTGTGTACTTTGAAGAACAAATTTTTAAGGGGAATCTCTGACTCTTTTTTTGGTACCGGTACCTGCACTGATCTCAGGCCGGTCTGTAGGAAGGTGTAGGTTAAGTGTTGAAGTGGAGCAACCTTAAAGTGAGAAGTAAAAGTTGAGGTTCAAGGCTGCACGACACATTTTGTATGTTAGCGGCTCAAAAGTTAACAGATAGTGTTGGTAGATGTTTTTCTGTTTGACTGTCTCCTAGGTATACTGCAGACTTGTGGATACAGGATATGGGATAATATGTTATTATATGATATCTCAGAGAGAGGGTCCTTGATGAAGGTGTCCATATCTTCATTTCAAACCGCCACAGAGAAAAGCATCCCAACAGATAGAAAAACTGTCAGTAACCTCCAAAAAACCTTATTTCCATAACACATAGATCTGCATGTTGTAAGTAAAGTTTTGTCAGGTTCCCATGTTTTTGGGAGTCCGATGTGCACGCTCTCACATTGCAGCAAGCACACAGAGAAGTGGTAAGTGGTAGGTCTTCGATTCAAGATTCAAGATTCAAGATTCAAGATTTATTATTATCATTTGCACGGCAACCTGAGTCTCTGGCTCCTTAAACAATGCTCAAAATATTTATTAGAAAGAGAGACCATATGTGCAAAAGAGAAATATGTATAGAACTAAAATAAATAACAATCTTAGCAATAAAATAAAATAAAGATACTGTCGAATTACAAGGTAAGGTATTGAATAGCATGGACAGCATTGCAAAGTGCAAAAGGCCGAAGCTGATGAAGTGGAGTATAGATCAGAAGGAGTGGTGATTAATGAATACACTCTCACACCACTGGTCCATTCGCTCTGACACAGCTCAAAATCAACATATTTCAAGATATTTAAAAAAAAAAAAAAGTAGTAGAAGAAGCAGTGATGCGCAGTGTCAAGGAGGTAATCTGGTGTCTTTTGCATAAAAAGCCGAAGTTAATGCCGACCTGTCAAAGTGTTATGCGGCTACTCTGTAGGAGCCTGGCGTCGCGCAGATGATATAATAAAGGTAAACACCGCAGACAGCGGCACATGATGGAGCAGCACTTCTCCAATCAGAGGCTTCGGATTTATCAACATATCTGTCCTGCTGCTTCCAGACTGGCTGCTGGGATTTCGTCAAAGATTTTCATACAGCACGAAGCAGCTGTGAGCAACAGATACTATAAGTGTCACTCTGATTCAGTTATTGATAAATGCAAACCACTTTACTGGCCTTCCTGCATTAACCACATTAAAGGCTATTTTTTCTAATGCCATTTTAAGCGCTTCTATTGGCTGGGGAGTGTTAAATTAAATGAGTTTTTCTTTGCTCTTGTTGACAACGGCAAAAGTGGTGATTCACAAAGCTTATGACACATTTTCCACCAAAACACCAACAACTGTGTGACACATCAGTAGTGCTAACTTTGGTGTCTTTACAGGCAGACTACCACCCTTGATTGCAGGTTTGTTCACACACCTGTCAGCACAGTACACCTGGCCATCTGTGTGCGAACAGAAGCCGGATTGGAGGGACCAAAATCTTCAGAGAATCAAGATAAGCTAAATCTAATACTCTTTTAATTCAGCAGGTTTGAGTCTACCTTAACTTTTATGGTGGAAGCTGGACTTTTGCTATGCTAACATTTGTTATTTGCTTTTTTTTAAGAAACTATATAACCTGGACCATGAGTTGTGCAGGTGGAGGCTCTTAATATAGAAGTTGGGGGTCAGGCTCATTCAGTTTTTTCCATCACTGTGTGCTGATGCTCGTACTGCTGTCATTGGACCCCGTATTACTTTGCTGTTTGTAGGTGGCTTAGATTCATCTGGTGTAGTAAGTGGGCCTTGGCACGATGCTACTAACTGTCTTTTTTTTTTTCTTCTTCCTTCTCTGTGATGTCGCCATTGCCGGAGATTACATGAATTCGCCTGCTGAGGCTGAGCCTGATGTGCCTGACTTGTGTCCGATCTGCTGTTTTTCTGATTCCCCCGGTGCGATGCCTCTGTTCTTCTGCTGGCTTATCCTCAGTCTGCTTATCCAACATTTTTAAATAAAGGTATAACTCATTAAAAAAATGAGATTTTTTTTCATTTAAACATAGATAATTGCAACACAGATTGATAAAATGACACAATATACAATAGATGGGATTCAATACTTTTTACTTTATCTGTAAAATACAAAATGGTTCTACATAGAACCCCCAAAAGACAAGAGGATTATAGGTGAAAGCCTTGCACTATAAAAGGGTTCTCAGTGAAACCCTTGCAATATGAAAGGTTTCTTGTAGAATCCCTGACTTGGTTCTAGATTAAACCCAAGGACCATAAAAGGGATGGTTCTGGATGGAACCTCAGGTGGGTTTCTGGCTGGAAGCATCACACCATAAAAGGGTTCTCTACAGAACCTCTCATGGGGGCTTCTAGGTGGAAGCTTTCACAGATGGTTCCCAGCATAACCCTATGTTGGGTTCTAGGTAGAGTCCTGTGAAAGGTTTTTAGAGGGAACGTTTTTAAAAGGTTCTATCTGGAACCAAAATCAGTTCTCCTCTCAAGACAAGCCAAAGAACTCCATATGGTTCTAGTTAGCATCTTTATTTCAAAGAGTGTACCATGTTCTTACACTGAGGCAATGTTTGCTGAACTTGAATATTGAGTGTTACATACAGTAAAGCTTCATGGTCTATATAAAGAACTTTAATTGCCCTCGCTTGAGGAAATGCCTTTCTTTGTTCACCATTTGTAAAATTTGCCAGCACAGCTTAATCTGCTGATCAATATTCAGTTTTATTAGACCAGACTAGAATCTTATTTGTGCAGATGCATGTGAAAAATGGATGTTTGTGGGTTCTCATTCTCTGTGGTTAAGGCTGGGCAGTAATTTCATTCAACATTCCATCATTTACCATCCCTCTTTATAACCTCTTTGTCGCAAAATTGCCATACTGAGGCATCACGGTTCACGTTTTTTTATATCTGCATGAGAAATGAGAAAAATTTGCAGAAATATGTTCCAGTGAGAGATGTGATATACTCACAATCTTTTGAAAATTATAGGATTTGATTCTAGGCAAACACTTGAGTCTGATTTTGTATCAAATATCAATATTGTTACTGCAGCATTAACTTGCTTTGGGGTAATCTCTAACTTTGTAGTTATTTGAACATTTGAATCTACCCCCTAGTGCAGCTTTTACAGCTTTAACAACAAGAAAGAAGTTCTCTTACGAATATTAATGCATGGCTGTTTGTTTACATTCCTGCGAGTGTGTTTGCACATATGCTTGTGGGTTTTTCTGCATGTGTGCCTAAATTATCATTTATGCATAAAATAAATATGTAGTAACATCTGTGAGGCGAAGAATAGCACAGAACTGAAACTGAAACAGCTGATATCCTTCTCTTTTCTTGTCTTTCTTTTTTTTCAGCCACAATAAATTTGGCCAAATCCTGAGATTTAATGCAGATTTACCTGGGGTGGGCCTTGATCATACGTAATGCATTTCATACAGTGGTGAAAAGTAAGTATATTTATTCTTGTACTGTACTTAACTACAGCTTTGAGTTGTCTATACTTTACTAGTCTATCCATTTTATGCTATTTTATACCTTTCATAGTTCCGACAAACTCACTCAAGAATTGTCATCATGGCCTGCAAGCCTCACTGTTTTTACTCCATCTGACCGCTTTCATCAACCTTATTTTCCACTGTTGGATGCAACTGTTTTCATTTAAAAGTTCAAATGAACTGAACTGTACTTTACTGTTCCAACTCCAAACAGCTGACGGTTCCAAATGTTCCACTTTCTTCTCAAGCTAGTCTTGAGAAGAAAGCGGAACATTTAGCAGCTGAAAAAACAGTCATTTCACTTGGGAGTTGGTGGAGACCAAACCAAAGCTAAGGGGAGATGAATATTTACTTCATCAGGTGCCCAGAAACAACTCCATATGGATGCTAATGTCTCTTGGATGTATAAGTAGGCAACGAGTTCACTTTATATGTTGATGATGTGTCAGTATTTTTGTCTACAGTTTGGTCTGCTGCCCGCCAAGTAGCCGCTCAGTGATCAAAAAACAACTAAAAATCAATTTGCGCACATTAAAGTAAGAACTTTGCAGAACTTTGGCTTCTATTTCTATATTGTTGTATTGCAACTTTTAATTAGGAAAAGAAAATGTGACTGCTTCTTACACCCAACAACCAGAGCATCAGAGGGCGACCCCAGTGTCTGGCCAGGATTCATTTATCCCCACAGCTGAACCGTTTGGAGTGTCCAAGTTGACTTGATAAGCATTGGGCACCGCATGGCAGGGGCGGTGAGACCCCCTCCAGGTAATTTTCTATTTCAATCACAGGATTACTGAACGCTCACCAAAGTGTTGCACAGACCAGCACCATCCAACCCAAACAGAATGCCAAATTATCTCGCCACTTAGCACATCTAAGGGTGTGCAAAATTCTTCTTTCTTATATAATTTAACGCCCACGGACCACACTCTGTAATCACTCTTTTGTACCGCTTTTCCGTAATTTGTGGTATGTAATAGGGCAAGAGGAGAACGGCGCATTGTCTCGAAACTGCCAGGTACAAAACATGATACAATATCTAGTTTATGAGTCCAAATTCTTGCCTTCAGGGGTTGCTATGACAACTTGAGCGATGCCGGTGGTGTGTATTGTTGGTGGCGGGGGGTGTATGGGGTTACAGTTCCCTCCCAAACCTGGGGTACTCAGGATAAACGCAGCCAATCAAAAGGGGATGTGGAGGTAATGAAGACTAAGGCGCTGAGAGGCAGGGAGCTTTTAGAAGCCGCCGTAATGCTGAGCACTTCAGACCCGCTCTCTCCGTCTTCCACAGCTCGTCGGATTAGCTGGCCTAGTCTCTATATGGAAACCTTGCCCCACATGAAAAACATGGAAAGCAAGCGCACACACACACACACACACACACACACACACACACACACACACACACATCTTGAAGATTTTTATTTCCCTCAGTTAAAAAATGAAACACGATAATTTAAGTGCTACTTGTGATTTTCTGGTTTTTTGACATCGCTTTGCCTCGTGGATCTGGTTATGGAGTCATCAGCTCTGCTGAGGGAAAACAGGCCCTGACTGCAGCAGACATGCACATATATAAAGTCTGACTTCTCAGACCTAATGCCTCTCTATTCGGAGTGCTCCACAAACTAGTACTAAAATGTTCTTAGGGTATTTGAAAAAACAAAAAAAAAAAAGGCAGATACACTGTCATGGAGGGAGAACGCGGCCTATCAGCTGAGGAATCTCCCCGCAACGAAAATCTACAGGCTCAATTAATTTCTCACCTGGAGGTATTTTCTCTCTCCGGGTTGATCCCTCCTCAGCTGTCGAACATTGGAGCCAATAACCTTCGCTCTCCCAGTTTAAGCTCCAGCTGAAGGCTGTGGTTAAGGCGGAGAGGAAGTGCAGCTGTTTGGAGCCGAGCGAGGAGGCCGGAAAAACCACCCACGGCATCTGGGAACACACATGAACGCAAAAAAAAAAAAAAAAAAAGAGTATGCAGGAGAGAGCGAACACATGTGGGTATATGTAGATGATCATACTGGTATCAATGTGATGATATGTGGAACGGTATCGGTCACCCACAGATTATATTGCACCCAAACATGTGAGTTATGATGTGATTCAACAGGATTCGATGCATAAGTCTAAACATGGTGATTTCACAAGTGACATACATTTGTTATTATTATTGTTTTAAAAATATCTTCTTATAATTGATATAGTTACATTTACACTATCACCACATATAGGGGAAATGGAGCAGGAAGGGATTAACAGAAAATAAAGCAACATGTTTAGGGCTGAATCTAATAGTTCTTTTAGTTATTAATGAATCTGCCAGTGCTCTTCTCAATAAATCGATTGTTTGATCTATAAAATGTCCATCACAGAGTCTGTGAGCCCAGCATGACATCTTCAAATAGTTTGTTTTGTCCGACTAATAGATAAAACCCCCCAAAATATTCACTTAGCAATGATATAAAACAGAGGAAAGTTGGAAATCCTCACATTTTAGAAGCTTAAATGGGTGAATATTCAACATTTTTTTCCTTAAAATAAAACAATTAATTGATTATCGAAATGGCTTTTGATGAATTTGCCACTAATTGACTCACTGACTTATTGATTCACAAGCAGTGCACTGTTGTAAATAGAGACACCACTCGGCCACTGACATGTCCACAATGAGCTACCTAAAAACACCCTTTTCTTTTTTTTTTCTTTTACGCTGACCCTCAAAAACGAACAAAGCTGTGCAAAGGCCAAAGGCGTGTGACACTTGAGTGACATGTTTAGGTTTAAGCACTTTGCACTGGGCATGGAGAACAAAAGCCGGCACGGTATAGTCGCTGGTGCACTGAGGAGAGTCCGCTTTGTGAGTGATCATGTCACATCCGATCACATCCCAGCCTTGACATTAATTTCCTAAAGAGAAAACCCAACACAAACAGCCATATAATACTAAAACCAGTGTACAAGTACATGTATAACATCAAGGTGACTGCCTTCCAATCATGTCCAATACAAGCTGTTTCCATCGAATAACCATTAATGCAGGTGCATCATTACTTACTTATGCACTACAGATTCCTATCAAATAATTGCAAGCAAGCGCATCTTCACAGGGCACGCACGAAGACATTTAGAGGCACGTTAGCCAGGGAATATGAGAGCGGGACAAGGAGAGAGTGAAGTCTTCCTCGTCTCCCAGGAAGCTTTTCATGTCCTCCAGCAGCTTTTAGAAAGTTGCTGAATCGCCTCCCCGCTGACGTTCCTCCTGTCACCATTTGATCTGATAAAAGCGAGGATATAGAGCAGCTCATCTGTGCGGCTCGCCACGATAAGACTTGACTTCAAAAAAAAAAAAAAAAAACGGTGCCCGGGTTACCAAAAAAAAAAAAGGATCCGGGGACAGTCCACTCTCTTTTGTCGGCGGTCGCCAGCGTGGGCCTTTTTGAGGATGTTCCTTTAGGTTTGACCTCGCAGCTATAAGCTTCCTGTCAGGGTAAGCAGTGGACAGTGGATAGAGAACAGGACAGGCATGGGGCCATACGACAAAACCATAGATAAAGGCAGAATCAAACTGTGACACGCAGATTAGGGTCAAAATAAAACCTGATCTGTGAACCCCCGATCTATCTGACTGATAACCACGTCCACTGTACTGACCTATCAGAGACGGCATCGTCCCTACGTTGTGTTACTCTCACTCTGCTCCATTATTAATCGCCTTTATTCCCATTAAATATCACATTTTTCACTCCTACCCACTGTCTCTGTTTCTCTGCTGCCGCTGTGACCCTGTCTCCCTTCAAGCATCATTTAAGTTTTATCTGAAATAATCAAATCTAATTAACACTTCAAGTAAAGTCACTTAGTGGCTCGTTAAATGCTGTTAATTGTGTTAAATATAGTGAAACCCAAATTGGAGTCATTCCACTTCAGTTATATCTACTGTAGCTGTCAATTTTAAATATTTTAACTATCTGTTATATTGTGGAACAGTCATTAAATTTGCACTCAATTCATCATATTATGTACTGAGTCTAGACCCAAATAATTGGGTGTATCGCTGGTAAGTCAACGAGCTGGTTTTGCTGCTTTTGACTGACTGGAAAACACTAATATGGTCATAAAAAAGCAGTGTGTGACTAAGTGTATTTGAGAAAATTAGTAAGACCTGCAGAGAAGCAAAGAAACGATGAAAAAAATGAATTTAAAAGCTTTTTAAGAAATATATCTTCATCTTCTTTGAATTTGAGTTGGGACTTTGTGTACTTCTAAATATAAATTTTGGCATTTTTTTACTCACATATTTCAGCCACGTTTGGATCAGAGGAAACCCCCGACCTTCCCCGCCACACTCACCCAACTTGTCTGTGTCATTCATGCACGCTCTCGCACACACTTCAGCACGGGACTGTATTATTTTCGCTTTGTGCACCAGCGTCGCCTGGATTCCTCGCTGCCGCTGGTCCAGAGGTCAGCCGGCCCGTGGGGATGAAACTCCCGCTGCTCCAGATGGCTCCTCGGCCCCCGCTGCCAAAGTCTCCGCGCTACATAATCATAGCCAGCTGGTTCGCTAGGTAACAGCGAGGTCAGGATTCGCCAAAAAAAAAAAGAAAAGTTAAGAGCTCACGGCCGTGGTCACAAAGTATGAACAATGTCAGAGCAGAGAGTCACGGAAGTTGTGTCCAATTCATGCCTATAAAAAAAAATCTCTGGTTAGGTGCAGCAGAAAGTTTTTTTTTCTGATATTGTGACTGCTGCTTCTTTATCACCCGATCACAAATACCAACTTAAATGTGCCCTCATCATGTTGGGTTGGATTGTTCCTGTTACTTTAAAAGCCACACTGTCGGGGAAGGATTTAAACATTTCTCACTCTCATGCTGCCTTCCTTATCTGCTGCAATATACTACAGCCACATACATTTATACTAATAATGTCTTTAAGAAGATTGTATTTTGGCCACGAGGCCGCGAGGATGACTCATTTGCTTTTCCCTGTTTGCACGAACCAAACAAATGTATGTTTTTATAAACCTTTAAATGTGATTCTGCAAAAAAGAAGCCACTTTTGTCAATGCCGATCTCTTCAACATTAACCAAGTAGTTTTAGTCACTGAAAAGTGTCTGATGAGTTATTTTTGAATCGGTCACATGGGTCATTTTTGAAAGCACGCACAAAAAAAACCCTGTTCAGTCATTCGGGTTAGATTCGTCGTCTAGCAGCCAAAGGTTTCGCCTCTGTAATCCTGAAATGATCCGTGAAACTGAAGTTTTGAATGTACCACTTTTCAGCCAGTTAGGTTTTAATAAGAGGTTTTCCCCGCGTGGTTCGGAGCTGGATAAAGAAACAGATGTCAAGCCTAAAATAAATTGAAGGAGAAGCCTGAGGAAAGTGTCGAGTTTCTGTTCGATCGGTTTGGGTTTGGGTCTGTCGCTTTTTTTTTTTTCATATCCTCCATGAAGATGTCGACCGCAGCCCATGTTGGTACTGACAACCTGTGCAGCAAGACAGAACATTAATATTGTGACCGTTCTGCAAAATCCTGCACTACAACCCTAAAAATTCTGAATTTCCACCATATTTGCACATATGAACTATGATTAGATTTATCATGGTCTTGGGTTGTGCTGCTGGTCGTCTTCCTAATGCTTCTCCTCCGTGTGTTCCCATTCATTTCTTCTGTTGTGTTGTGTGTTTATTTCTTGTTCCCTGTTCTTGACTTTGTCTGTTCTATGTTTAGTTTTATTTTGCATACCCATTTCAGACACTTTACTTTGTGGGTTTTCCTTCCTGTTTGATTACCTGTTCTCCGCCCTATTAGTTTCACCCGCCCCTCATCACCTATCTCCACTTACCCATCTGTGTTTCGACACCGTGTTGTGATGGTCCCATGTTCCTGTTCCTGCTTTGCCTGCCCGTTCATGCTAGTGAGCCAATATTTTCCCACAAACCACCTTTGTGCATCGACTCTGCCTCTCCCAGCTTGCTCCACATGGCAACTTTTAATAAAAAGGTGGGTGCTGATCGTAGTCTCTCTGGCGGTCACTGCTGAGTGAACCTCGGTTTCTTATATAAAGGCCTCATTTCAGAGGCACATTGATTCCTGCACTGATTGGACACATACATTGTGAGGCGCAGAGTCTATTCTAAGGGATACTGGGCCACTTTTTATTGGGTTTAAAGAGAAGACCAGTAGTGATGGTTGTAGATTGCAATATATTGTAGGTTGAGATCTTATGGTACCAATACATCATAAAGAACGTGCACTTTGTGAGGCTCTGATTGTGGCACGCCACAGTGGTCACAGTTGTGGGTGTGAAGTATGAAATGTTGAGCGGCGTGGGGATCAGAGTGGCGGTGCTCCATGCGGTAGTCATGGCTGTAGGAGTGAAGTATGAAATATCCGACAGTGTTACGGTAGTAGCTCCGTGCTCCGGGAGAGGACCTCGGCTCGCTCTGCCGGGAGGGGGATCAGGCTCAGCCAATCAAAACCATTCCACATCATTGGCCAGGGCCATCTCTTATCTAGCCGAAGTGGAGAGGCTTTCCCTACTAATGCCACCCAGCTCGCTAGATCCTCCATCCTTTGCTTCACCACTCTCCTCCTCTCCCTAAACCACCTCCATCTCTCTTTCTACCCCCTCATTTTTTTTTCCTCTATCCTCGCTTCTTTTTTTTTTTCTGATTCGGTCTCTTCTGCTCTCTCCATCCAGTAAAACTCTCAACTCCACCTCTCCTTTCTCTCATCTGCTGCACTTCATCTGCCTCTATCTCTGTTCTTTATTTTTTTTTCTCTCCAGTTATTGGTTACGCATTTCTGAGGTGTGTGATAGGCCTCTATACACTACGCTGGAGAAATAGGCCCCGTCACACAATATATCTGTGCCGAATCCTAATGAATGTGTGTGTGTGTGTGTGTGTGTGTGTTGAGAGGGGGGCATATATCCATCATGTGATACAGTACAGACTAAGAAAGACTCATGAAATTATTATGGTGGTCATATGAAGTTCTTTCGACTGGCTTGATATTGCAGACGGGGACACAAAGAGGCAAATCATAAAACTGATGATTTTTTTTCTTCCTTCTTCCTGAGAAAGGGAGGAATAAGGCAGCAGGCACAAATAAAAAGAGGAAGCAGGCAATCATGTTACTTCTAATCTGTTAATCTTTTGCTTGGAGAAGTAGGTGGGGGTGTTAAGTGGACAGAGAAGGTGTGTGTGTGGGGGCTGCTGCTGGAATGAAATATATTGCAAATGGGAAAAGACACCAACAAGAGATCGGTGCTCGCAGATGGAGACCCTGCTTAATCAAGACAAATTGCAGATGGGCCCGGATGTTTTTTTTTATTCGGAAAATAGACTAAAGCCACCATCCGAAACACTACTACAGCAGTCTAAATCAACAAGCACACATGGAAGAAAAAAAAAGAAAAAAGAAAACACTTCCCAGAAGCCCAAAAAGTGTGTGTGTGCACAACAAGTACACAAAAAAACATCCTCACATATGCAACTCAAAAGCTATTATTGCTCGCATAGTTCTAATCTTGTTAAAGGTTAGAGGAGGACAAGTTGTGTTTTGAATGTTGAATATCAGTGTGATGTACTCTCTGTATCAAACGGCATATTAAAAGTGTCCCCAGTCATTCAAAGCTCGCCTGAGGACGCGTGCGACTCCTCTGGCTGCCACATCCCTCATGTCACAATCCCCATCCCCGCACACAAATCAACAACAAATTCCCATTTATTTATTCTTGCATCATCACGGCGGCAAATTGCTTTGTAAATGGCACAGTTCCCTCAGCCTCTCCTGTAAATACAATGTCATTGGCGATGTTAATAATCCTTTTGTTTGGTTGACCAGGAGCGCTTGAACGCCGTCCGTTTCCTTGATTCAATTACTGCGGTTTAGGGAGTGGGGAGAATGAAGGCCGGACCTTAAAGCCGCCCGTGTTAATGACATTCAAATTGATCACTGCCACATGTTGCTATGGTGTGGCCCATTTAAAATTTAAAAGGGCGGGTAATGAAAAGAGGGGCTCTCCATTACGGGGAGCGTAACTAAACATGACACCTCTTCGCTGAAATTACAAGGCCGCAATTCGGCTCCGACGCGGCCGAGCTGGAGGCGGCTCGGGAAGCCCGGCAACCGCGGGAAAAAACATGCAATCCGGAGCACCGTCATGCCTCATAACCATGCTGATAGCCAGAAGTGTGTGTGTGCGAAGCGTGCACGTTCATTCACCCGGAGAAAACATTTAAGGAGGACTCTTGTTGCAGCGTGCACCAAAGCCACGAAGAGCGCCTGTAATGAAGCCTCGATGGGGCAGATAATCCATGGGGCAGATTCCTCAAGGCTCTGAAGGCGCTGAGCGAGTGAGCGCGCCCGGCTCACGTTAATGCCTACAAATCTCTGGCTCAACGGCTCAAGGCGGCGAGATGTGTAACAAGTTCAGCCAAAGTCGGCGCAGGAGCAGGTAGAGAACAAGAAGACGACGCGTGCACGTCGCCACATCGGGGAAATCTTTTAAGTCCCCGGAAAGCTGGACTACTTCTGTCATTTTCATTGCAGCTAATGGTCCCCAGTTTGCCCACAGGGAAGGACCATAAAACCAACGGGGGCTAAATTAATTTTGTAGGTATTTACCACAGTTACCCCAGTTACAGGGTTATTAGAATATTATGATACAGGGTTAGGTTACTATCTGTCTTACTGGCTCTTAATCTGTCTGTTGCAATGGATAATGTGAATAATTTTATTGTCTTACATGTGTGATTCACCACAATGTCCCAATTTATCTTCTTACACTCTTATATATACATGTATATATGGGTTAAATGTAAGTTTTCTGTAATTTGCCATGTTTCTGTGTTGAGTAAATACTAGCTGTGAAAACAAATCTCCACTGAGACAATAAAGATGATTTATCTTACTCATACTCCGCTAATAATGGCGTTGCATGTTCTCTAAACAGATCTGGCCATCTTTGGAGTGAAAAATAAGTTCTGACGTCTGTCCTCTGAAATCTCGATGCCGCATTAGATGCGTGAAATGTGCGCAAACAGATCACGCTAAAGATAAAAGACGACAGGATTCATATTTCATCAGAACAAGTGCCTTATTTAGCATCGCTGCTTTAATCAAGCAGTATAACTTAGCAACCGTCGGCAGGGCCCAGAAAAGCATTCAGAATTAATAACCTGAACAATGTGTTTCTGAAAGTAAGAAACATGATTAAAAGTTCAACAAGAAAGACGTTTTTTCACTGTAAGTTAAAAATTGGCTGCGATAATAATGTACAAAAAATAAAACCGCATAACAAGAGCAATGCATTCAGAAGGAGATATAGTGGGCAGCAGCACTTTATTTTGTAGGAAATGAGACTGAATACAAATTTAAATGAAATTCTCCTTCTCCTTGATTCTCCTTAGTTGGACAAATTCATAATCCTGGGTGTCACTTATCAAGATGAGCTGTCAGCATCATGCTTTTGATCGCATTGTGCTGCACATCTACTATCTTGTCCGTTTGAGTACATGTTGTCCCATGAGATCCCAAAGCTGTTTACATTGCAGCTCACTCTAAAAAAAAAAAAAAAAAAAAACTTTAAAAGGTGTAATAAGTGTTTTGATCATTTGTCAGTGTGACACAATGGTTATAAATGTACAGCCGGTGTGTCTTTGAGAGACCTTCCAGGCCACTCGCCAGAAGAATGATGCTGTCACACACAAGAGCCCGCGGGGGGAATGCCAAGCGCTGAGCCAAAATAAATAAGGACGTGTTGCATGCATATGAATCATACTGAATGTATGTATGAATGATAATGAATGAAAGTGTGTTGTTTGGAGGGGGGGGAAAGATGGGCTGTTGAACAAGATGGATGCAGGGAGAAAGAGCTCAAAATATGGCATCAGACAATGCGAAAATTCAGGAGTTTCCTTGTTTGTATGCACGAATGAAGCGAGTTAGCTACTGAGGATGCTTTACTTGGCTTTGGTATAAGACAATAATCCTTCCAAAACAGGGGATCTAGGCCCTAATGAGCCTCTTCAGTCGAGGTTTAGCCTCTAGTGTGATACAAGTCTAAGCTTTGTGGATGAAATTCTCACTTTCACGACATTAATGTTCGAGTATCTGTAAACGAACGAACAAATCTTTAATCGTCAGGCTGGACTGAGTTAAATTAATCATGCACCTCATCGTCCGATTCGATGGCTTCTCGCAGCGGGAAAAAACACACAGGTGACTTACAGCGCTCTGTTGCTAAAAGTCGCAGAGAGACCAGAAACGTATTCCCAGTTTGAACCAGTTTCTTCTGAACTTTCATCATTCAGTGTAAAACAGAAGCCAAATGACATGAGACAACATGAGCGAGGTGTGCTGTCGTTAATTATTTGCCTTATAAAATCAATGAATTCACTGGGTGTACCTCAGGGAGTGCAGGACCGTATGGTTCAGGACAAACACCTTTGAGAATCGTCCTAACTTTCTTTACTTTCAACCTTTAGTTTCAAAATGTGGTATTTGTCCCTCTTAAATGAAAATTGCATCAGAAACTGTGCCATTAACACACCGTCCCCTGTAGCTGGCATACCAGCGTGGACGTTTGCCATCTGTGCTCCTTTAACCTTTGGAGGATAATGTATTTTCTTGTTGCTTCCACACCTGATGCAGAAAACCCCCCACGTCTGACCGACCGACCGACCGACCGACCTCCTACTCCCACCCACCCTGCTTCCCACGCGGCTCACTTTGTCTTGGGTGAACGCGTGCATTCATAATTCTCCCTGTGAATAACCCCAAGCGTTAAAGCGGCTCTCGGAGACGCTCGCGAAGCTCTCCCCGGGGATCTGAACCCACAACCTCCACCCGCCCGTGGAGCAGTTCATCTCCCGCAGACGCTCCTGTCTCCCTAACCGCTGAGTAAATCTCGGCTAAATGCTGTAATCACTCCAGTTGGACAAAACCTCCTGGTAATACATTGGTCAATACCGGCCTCGGGGCTAAAGGGGACGCGCTGGCATCGATGCGTCTCTGTTTACTAGATGGCCAGTCACGGAGACAGACAGTCTTTACGGAGACGTCGCGTCCCTCAAAGGGAGAGAGGGAAGAGCGAACAGACACGTCAGGTCACTTTTCATCTTTAACTCTCCCCTGGCAGAGAGACGGATGAGGAGAATCTTCTGTTCCCAGATGGAAAACGTCTGTGTGTCTCTATTTAATGAAATGGCATTACTGCCGACGTCCCTCGGCCAATTGGAAGCCACGGAGAGCCGTCATGTGACAATCGGGATAGATAGCCCATCTCATAAAGTGCTTTTACATCACAGGCCGCCCGATGAGAGCAATATCATCACATTTATGAGAAAATAATGATTTCTTCTCTGAATTTATGAACATCTTGGAAAAGGGGTTTATATGAATTATATCAGTGTGAGAGAAGAAGAGGGAGGAGGTGGGGGAGGGGGGAACACTCCTTTAATTTGTTTTTCCCCTCAAGGGAATAAATACAGCTCTGTAATATCAGGCATAAAAGTCAATCTCGTCGACAAAGAATAGCCCAATTAGTTGAGCCAGGAGGAGATGAAACAAAGGAATCAAAGCAGATCAATAAGGTAGATTCGCTCCCGCACTATGACCGCCAATCAATACGAGCCGCTCCAAGAGACGGGCCGGTCATGGCTAACCTGTCCATAATCAAGAGGTAAACTTTCATAATGGCGGCGCTCGCTGGCGGCTGTGTGGGAGCGGCCGCGATCATCTGCCGGTGATAATGAAACAGCATTTGTCCTGCTGGATGCTTAAACCAAATATTAAAGGGGATTTTCATTGCAGTATTCACAGCAGAGTGCAAAGAGGGGGAATGAACTCAGTGCTGTGATTTGGCTGATAAATTGGCCCCCAAAATTAATCACTTGTGCCAATTTACAAATCTCTGAAATTACTAATTTGTGCGCTCACCGGGCACCATGGCCTTTTGGATACAGATATTTTTTTTAAACACAAGGTGCAGAAATAGCTGGTGTTTTTCCTCTGTATTGTTCACAGCGCTTGTGAGCAGCCTGTCACCTTTTATAACTTCATTAAAAGTGTTGGCGTTGCTGAAATTCACATTCGAAAATCTGAAGTTGCAGACGAGGGCGCCAAATTAAAATGCAATAATCTGCCACAGACTCCTAGTTAAGCCACACGTCTCCCCTTCCACTTCTCCTGGATCATTTGTCCCCAAATGACGCGTGATAAGAAATCTTAAGCCGACAATACACAATGAGCGGGAAAACACCGTCGGCTGCCACTTTCGGAGAGCCGGATGCCCCCCAGCCAAGCTCACGCTGCTCCATTAGGCCTTTGTGTTGTTAAATGTGAGTGCAGAACCAACAGCGACGTCCAGTCTTCTTTTTAAAACTTTTCTCAGAACTTTATTTGTATTTGTAAGTTTAAAAAGGATGACACACATTCGCTCAGGTTATGCCGTGTCGGGCTCAAACACGCCACACAGTTTATTTAACCGACAGATTCAGCTCAGGGATTCTCGCTGAGGGCGTCTGCAGATAGTCATTTCCATGCGATCGCTATCTCGATAGCTACCAAAAGTGTTTTTAAGAGACACTCATCCTGTGTCTTAAGTTTATCTGGGATTTGGCCCAGGTATAATGCGACAAAGGAGCCTCCGTTCCAGATATTTTCATTATCTCTTTAGTAATCTCTTGATGAATTTAAAGTGGGAGCCCAAGAAAAATGATGGCTACGTTTCCTACTTCCCTCACAGGCAGAGGCTTGTGCTCGCGTTACTTTACTTCTTATTGATCCATACATCACTGTTATCACGATCTTTCACTTTTTGATCACAGGATGCAAGGAAATCTCTTTTATTAGTAGATGAAGATGGTCAAAATAAACATGCACACATGCTGAATCATGAATTATATTAAACTTCTGATTGAAATAAGTCAATTATAGTGAGTATAATGAGTATTAATGTAAGAGGCTGTGAAAACATCACTTGTCCTTTACATTTTATTAACATACAATCAAAATGTGTACTGAAGTTCCCACTCATCCAGTATTTTTATCTTAATTTTATTCTTGGCGGGGTGGAAAAAGCTCATTAACCACATGTATACAGTATAATAGGACACTTAAACTCTCCATAATAGAGAAGAAAATATATTCAAGCGTACTCCAATCAAAATGTCTCATTAGAATGATTTCGGTTTAATGGCCTCCCATAGAAATTGATCAATTAAACTGCTGTCATCAAACAAACTCTGTCACATCCATCACGCCGGCCGATATCTAATTTTGAACAAGCGGTGACCCGACGTATCAGCGAACCAATTAATCAGCGACGGGGTGACGCTCCTTTCACGAGGGTTCAGTTCATTTGGCGGCACGGATGAAGCGGCGAGAGCGGGCTATTATAACGCAATTATGACGCCAACTTCCATCGCAGAGAGGGAAGTCTGGAGGAAGTTGCCGCCGCTCCCTCTGGCCGCCGGCCAGGTCCCGCCACTTGTCGGTAAGTTATCCACGCCTGTCCGACACGTGTTCTCACTCTGTGCCTCTAAACCCTAAACCACCTTTCCCCCTGCCGCCACCACCCTCCTCCTTCCTGCTCAACATCTGTCCCACGGGTCCAGGCTCTCATCCAATCACACGCTGCATAAATCCATAACTTCGGCTCTCCCCTCGGCCCCCAGGAAAACACAATAAACTGCGTTCATCTTTTATGCATGATTTTCTCTGTCTCTGTAGCTAGCTTTCGCTCTCGGTGCATATCAATCATCACGCGGGGATGCTGCGGGGCAGGGAGACAGAGACGGAGGGAGAGCGAGAGCGATGGCGGCTGGGAAACATACGCGGTTGCACAACAAGGCGAAATGAAGAGTCCTGTTTCTTTATCCACTGATTTGGATTTCTATTTCAATTTCGTCTGCCCCGTCCCTCCTCCTCTACCCCCACTCCCCCCATCCCCTGCCCTTTCCTCCACCTCCTCAAGTCTCCCTTTGCTGGGCGAAAGACAAACAAACAAACGTTAGTGATGTGAAACTGACCGGCTCACCTCTCGCTGTGCGTCTATAGCTGCGAGTTAACAGACACATGTTGGGTGTTTTTAAGAGATGTCTTTTCCCTCAGGCTCAGGGGAATTTGGGAAGGGGGGTTGTTGAGGGCACTGTTTTCCCATCCCACACAGCGCATACACACAGGTTGGCTCTGCAAAGATGTGCATAGGCCTCATTGGCATGCTAACATATGCACCGGCAGCCAAACACCACAGCTGGCTGAGAGCGGGAGAGGCCGGCAGCCGGGGCTCGACGCGAAGCCGGACGGCGAGCAGCTCCCTGCTGCTGCCGAGCATTACCAGGGTCGGTCGTTGGATAATAATAAGGATTTTACTCATAGAGCACGTTCTTTTGCTCCGAGTGTTTCCCAGATGCAAAAACATAACATGACACAACCTTAAAAACAGCGGCGTGAGTTAATCGAAGCAGCAAATGTAAATACAACACACTGTAGAAGAGAAATGAAATGGAAAATTGCATTTAAAGGATAGAGATTGGTGGCACAGAACGGCCAAACGTGCAATAAGAAAGAAAGACCAACAAAGAGGAAAACCCCAAAAAACATTTAATCACAGTCTTTTCATGTCTAGCTTTCAACATTTAAAAGTAAATTCACAAAAACTCAAAGACGTGTAAATTAAAATGCCAAAATGTCAAACTTCGCCAACAGCTTCTGAAATGTGAGTGTGTTTTTGGACTCTTCATTATATAAAACAAGGAAACGTTGGACTTTGAGCATTTATCAGGATTTTCTCACATAATCAATAAATCTGAAAAAATAACCCACGAATTAAATGATATTCAAAAAACAGCAAGTTATGAACAATGAACAATTACTCATTTTTTCCATTTACAGCTTTCTCCAAACACTGGAAGTCCCAATTCAGAAAGTTTGAGTGCTTTAAACACAATTAAAGCACTTCTAAAGTGCGACATGATTGTTTTGCTGTACAGGTGAACACTCTCCACTCAGTCAGTCTTGTTAAACAATGGGCTTGAGGGGACCACATTAAGCAAACAAGCGAAAGGTTGGCAAAGTTTCTTACAGAATTAACTTTAATGAGACTCGGCCGATATAATCTGCATTGTTTTGTCAAACGGCAGAAGCGACGGTCAAATGAGAAACCTGCTGCTTCAGTTATTTGTACATTTCTGCTAAGACGAGCGACAGTTTAGCAAATCCAGCAATTTTTCACTTTGGGACTGTTTTGTGTATCGCTGCAATAAAAAGGGGTCAGGGGAATTCGGTGAGATATTTCTTGCAACCTGAGACAAGACTGAAAATGGATAAGCCATCAGAGCTCCACCCTGATTGTGAGAAAGTGCGAAAACCCTGCAAGAAACAATGCTTGAAATCTGGCCCGCAGATATGCATTACACACACATTACAGCTTTTAATATGTGAGAACTGTACTCCAACTTGTCTACCAGTACCACACGCAGAGCTATTATTCCCCTCATAGCTCATTCTTGACAAGTGTTTTGGACGGAAGGCCTTTTACAAAAGAAGCTGTGCTTTGAATAACCACCACCGGGCATGAAGGTGTTCATTATTCTGATCCACACCCCCGCGGGCCAATCCTTAACAATCAATCAGTCAATCAAATGCTCTTTTCGTGACGCTTTTAACTGAACCATTTGTCACCCTTCACCTGCAGTTTCACAGCGCTGCGCGCAGCAGGAATACACATGCAAAACAAAATGTTTTGCGGTTATAATGGAATAGCCAGAGGATAAGGTGTTTAAAAGCCTCGGTGTGACTGCGGCGAGTGTGTTCCCAGGTACGTCAGGTGCTGAGCGGCGGCCGCAGGGAGGCTAAGATTACAGAGTAAAGCCCTCCTCTTCGTCCCTCAAGTAATAAAAGCGAAATGAGACTGACATTTCACTCTGGAAGACGCACACACACGCACGCACACACACATGCACGCACACATGCACACACACTCTCAGTCAGATAGGCGTGCACGCACACACACTCCGTGAGCTGAGAGACCACAGGACAAACATAAAGGCACGGAGCAGGAAATGGCATGCACACACACACACACGCACACATGCACACACACACTCACACTCCACTCACACACTGACTTACACCACACAAATATGCAACATGAGGAGAGACAGGAGTACACATAGTGACAAAGGTATAAGACAGACCAGACAGAGGACGGAAATTCAAAATTGCAAATAAAAACAGAGTCAGAGTCAATTTCCTAAACTTTGAAAGATGCTGCAAAACAGACACACAGTGTTTGTCGTCTTTCCATCAGGTGGGCTTAAGTAGAAAGTAATAAAAAGAAGACAAAAAAAGAATGGCAGCTGCTGAAGATGCTAATTTCAGGGTTGGGTCGATCCACTGATTCTGAATTTTTATGCAATAATGGCATCTTCTGATAGTTTACGTTGATCAAAGTCAGTTGATCTGAGTTTCTGTCAGCAAACGTATCTTGGGAAACATGTCTGTCATCTTGTAAAACAACGCTTGAAGTTGTGTTTTGATGTATAAATCCTACATACTGCACATTGGCTTTACTACAAGGGTGAGCCATTGTTAGCTTCCTGTTGGACCGTTTGAGCAGCCTGCCTAAAAGCAACTCTGGAACCGGTTCAGGAGTTAAACCAGCAACCTTTAGGTCGCAAACAAAACCCTCCAAAGCCGCTGTTCTCTATTATCTTGTTTGAACAGAAAAGTCAAGTTTCTATCACTATTCAACAAATATGCGCTCCATTGATATTTACTGAATAGCTTCTTCTTTCTGGAAAAAAAAAGAAAAAAGAAAAACATTAAAATTTCATGAGGTTTTTTTTTTTATTCCCATTTCCATTCATCCTTTCAAATTCAATATTTTATAATTCACCCAAAAAATATGTGGAGGGGGAACCCAGGCAAAGACAGACAGACAGACAGACAAAGAGAGGAACAGGGATAAGAAAAAAAAAACAAAAAAAAAAACAAGGAAGCAGATAGAAAGAGTTATTAAGCGCATATTAATGTTTGCTCTCCTCCTCCATGGCTCTTCCTCCTGAGATCCGCCCGTCGCTACTTTAAGCATGAATACTTAATCACACACCAAACACTGTCTAATTCCTCTCTCCCAGAATGCAAGGAACAAGACGAAGAGACAGACAGAGAGAGAGAGAGAGAGAGAGAAAGGGGAAAAAAAAAAAAGATTGAAATGTCACGGAGGCAGAGCTGGGATACTAATAAAGCTATGCAAATAGCAATTAGCTGAACCAATAACCTCCAAGTCAATACCGAGCCACCCAAATGGGAATATCCCAGCGCCGGGCTCGGGAGTTCAAAGGTCACGGCGCGATTGGAGGTCGCAGCCCGGGCTGATAAGTGACGCATTTCAGAGTGAGAGGGTAGTAATTGTGGCCAAGGAAGAGAGGCGCTAATGTTTGCACGAATGAATAAAGGGAGTCGCCGCTGCTTTTGTCAGAGTAAGAGCCTATAAGTGCCTGCCTCGCATATACATATGCACTTTTGTTTTTTTTTCGACTGCGAGGAGGAAAAGCGAGGAAATCATTGCCTCAACTGTGTGCATCAATTTTTGTTTTTTACAATCAAGATTTACTGTAGTGTTCAGAGGTTTGGCAGATTTTTTATTTTATTTTATTTTTATTTTTTATTTTTATTTCTTCAAAGACGTCAGGGATAGAAAAACATCTAAGCGCCAAGAAAAGCTTTGCACTAATACTTTTTACTGCTACTCTGGAGATAAAATTAGCATAGGCAATTAGCAGGAAAACAACTCTGGCAGTTTCTCCGAGTTTATGAACATGGGTGGCATGTGTGTGTGTGCGTCTGAAAACATGGCTTGACAATCAGGGACTGACAGGTGCAGCGTTTGCACTCTTCCCATGAAACACACCTTCGCGGCGTGAGATAAACTAAGTGGAAAGAATCAGTGTGCAACTTTTTGCGTGCGCGCGCATGACTAAACGTACAAAGTTCACCCGTTCGATGGGAGCGCGTCGTGATTTCACACCCTTTTCTTCCCTCTGCGCTACGGATGCATTCTGAGCAGACTTAGGAGGCCGCGTACGTGACGCTCGCCCAGGGGTAGTGCTGCTCCACTTGGCTGAGGTCAAGATCTGTTCCCGCTCCGAGAAGCTGAAATGTTAAAATGACGCAGAGTGTGTGTTTGTCTGACTGCATAAACAGAAACGCTACAGGAAACAAAAAAAGGAAAAGGGAAAGGAAAGCAGTGCAGAGAAATCTCTTCTATTTGTTTTCTTCTGCACTGTGCATGGCTGTAAGAGGGTTAAGGTGGACTTCATAAGTGCTTCACAAAATAGATTTAAGATGGACTAATCAGCAGTTCCCAATGCACATTTAAGGTGGACTTTAAGGCGGTTCCTCACAAATTCAACGTGGTCTAATTTGGAAGTTCTCAAATCAGGGTTAAGGTGGACTGAATCAGTGGTTAAGAGTTGTAGGTTGGAAAATATCAGTGGTTCATCCAAAACAGCTTTGAGGTAAAGTGTTTAAGGTGGACTAGATTTGTGGTTGACAAAACAAGTGTGAAGTGTGGTGAACAAAACAGATTTAAGATGGACTAAATCACCAGTTGCCATAAAGATTTAAGGTGGACTAAATCAGCGGTTCCTGACAGATTTACAATGGTCTAACTTGGCAGTTCATCAGTTTGAGGTCAATTAAATCAATGGATGGACAAATCACGGCTTCCTAAAGTGTTCCTGAGAAATTTACAGTGGTCTATTTTAGTAGCTCCCAAATCTGGTTAAAGGTGGACATGACTGATGGTTCCCAACACGGGTTTAAGGTGGACTAAATTATTAGGTGCCTCAGTCAGGTGTTTCCTCAAAAGGGTGATGGTGGACTAAACCTAGTTTGGGACTGTGGTTTACAAAATAGGTTAATGGGTGTTTTTTTAAAAAAGTGGTTTTAAGGTGGACAAGATTAATGAAAGGGGTCGAGATGATGAATAAGACAGGAAACAAGAAAAATACTTATTTCTGATCTGCGAAATTGCGATCATTTTGTACTTCTCTGATCTTTTGTTCTCATGAAACGCTGGATTGTTTCACCTCTTCGGGCCTCCATGAAAGATTTAAATGCAACAATTTTTGAAAAATCGCTCGGAGTTTGAGATTGAAATGTTTCGAGCTCAAAAAGGATGCAGGATGTGATAAAGGGCTGCAAATTTTGGAGTCAGGAACCACTGGACCAGACTGGATCAATTATTCAAATACATATTAACTTACATCAAGTGATTAAAAAAAAGTGTTGTTCTCTAATTTTACATGTCCTGCAAACATTTGCACAGAAACGACTCAGACATTAAAACTTAATGAAGCATTGCTGAGGCGTCACCGGCACTAAAAGTATAAAAATAGTCCTCCTCAGTCATGTATTGTGAGAATCAATCTTATAAAATCACACCCTGCGGAGATGGAGAGGGAGAGATTACTCGGTTGCTCTTCATTTGTCCTGAGCCTTTTAATCTGTGAGAAAAAGAGCCAAATGACCTATGTAAGACTGACACACACACACATAAACACACACAAGCCCTATGTGGGGGCCACTTTTGATGCGCCGTTAGCCCAGGTGCGTAGTAATCAGGAGCAGCGTGTAGCCCGAGGCTAGCAAGACACCATAAGATCCGCCGCAGAGGAAAAAGGCAGAGAGATGCGGCGGTAAGTGAATATGTGTCGATGGGTGATATTTTTTTTTTTTTGAGGGGAGCTTCTAAGTGTTTACAGAGCGGATTTAAAAGCATAACGTGGGAGTTTGTCCCTCAGTGGATTTCTGGAAGGTGCTGTAATATTTTCATTTTATCTGCTTCAGAGGGAAGATGAGCTTTCAACCCGCCGTGCTGCCGATGTGATGGAGTGTTTGGTCTCTCTAAACTGTGTGCGAGAATCTTCTGTGCACAGCTTTGTGTACATTTTTTTTCCCTTTTTTCCCAGTTTTGTCGGCCTTGTATGTTTGCGAAAGTGCGGATGTCTGACGCGTCCTCGGTCCGTGTGGAGGTGTGTGCGCTTCAGACCCCCGTCCTGTCTCTCTGAGCCGGTCTGGCTGCGGCACAGTTGTCGCTAATTACAGATCAGGCAGATTAAAAACCTGGAGAGGAGCGGGCCAATGAAAATCTCCTTCCCCTCTCTCTCTCTCTCTGTCTATCTATCTCTCTCTCTTATTTTGCCGTTCATCACCTCTCCCAGCATCCCATTGACTTTTTAAGCATTTTCAAGCTTTGAGAACCGCGCTTAGAATAAAACTACATCTTCCTGACTCCCTAACAAGGTAAAGGGGTAAACAAGACATCCCTCATGAATGATGCAAGAAACTCAAAATGGCGGAAAAATCCAATATTACATAGATCGACGGGCGAACTGAAGATAAACTGGTGATGAGACTGTACGATTAGCTCCTTGAACCTTTAGCTCGGCTTG
This sequence comes from Scortum barcoo, assembly GCA_023238725.1. NCBI lineage: Eukaryota > Metazoa > Chordata > Actinopteri > Centrarchiformes > Terapontidae > Scortum > Scortum barcoo. The sequence continues at coordinate 3,138,141 of CM041540.1, forward strand.
CTTTTCTCTCTTTTGATTTACTACCTCACGCCATAGACATAACAACAATAACTTAGGTGACAGAAACGCCATCATTCGGGGCTTTTCATAATAAAAAGAATAATTTGTCTGCACCATGTTTCTTGTTGCCTTGTTTTCATTTGTAAATAGCGTGTTTTGAGAGTTGGCACCACAGGAAATGTAATATTGAGTCGAGTATTTAACCGTGGGCTCCATTTTTGGTCTTTATTAGTCTACATTTTTGGAGTATCTGCATTACGGAAAGTCTGCATTGCCTTCCAGCAGTTCCTGTTTATGATTGCTTGAAAAAAAAAAAAAAAAAAAAGGATCTCAACATTTGTTTATGATGCAAGAGGCGTTTAATGTCTGTGTGCTCAAGTCTGACAAAGCGATGAGTCAGATGAAGGAAGGGGTCAACGCAAAACGCACAAATCTGATGTTCGCATTGGTTAATCAGCATCAGTCTGCAAAAACAAAGAGATTGCACACAAAAACAATCAAGAGCAGGAGAGGGAAGAGGGGGAGTTGTGGCGGCTGCTTGGCTGCTTGGCGATGTCAAGTCTGGGGATATGAGTGGAGCAAATGAGGATGAACCAGTCAGCGCTCAAGACAGGCGAGTGAATAGACGAAAAAAGACTGGAGAGACAGGATGGGAGGGCGAGCGGGGAGGGAGGGGGGTGTTATTGTGAGCGCCTACAAGTGATGGCAGAATCTGGATGCCGGGTGTCACTTTGGAACAATCAGGACTGACGTTCCAGGTGGTGTGCGGCGGGAGAAGAGGATTTCGCCTTCCAGGGCTGCGGCACTACTTTCCCCCTCCTAATCATACTTGGAAAATACTGAAGCCAGAAACGCAGCCCGGAGCCCCTCCAAGACATGTTGTCAACACCAAAACCAGCTCCAGATGATGAGAGTTAAAGGAATATGACATGTTTTTGAGGGGTTTGAAGGAACGTCTGATTGCTGACTTTGATGTGATGGACGGACAGATTTTTACTCGGACAGTTTAATGAAGACAATGTTCAAAGGTAGCAGGTCATCAGTAGAGTCCAAAATGAGAAGACTTGACTTATTCATGATTCTTTTTTATTTCTAAAGCTAGGTTATAGCATCAAGGTTTTTCATGACAAATTTTAGGTATGTCCATCTTTTCGGGGCGAATTTTGTGAATCTGTCTTCCAGTGTCAAAGTTTTATCATATTCCTTTATCTTAGCATAGCTGATGCTGGACTTCTTATAGACCTGCCTAAGTCTTAATAGCAGCTTTGAGCCGAAGTCTTTTAACAATTCAATCGCCCACCTAAAGGTTGATTTGGAGTATTTATGAATGTTATATAAATTGTCTCTAAAGGTCATATACTGACCCAAATATTCATACTCACACCATATCTGTGCATTTCCTGGAAGGTTATGGTATCGACTGATGAACTTAATTATTCCCAAGAGGAAAATAACTCACAAATGTAGCCATAAAAATCACATGGACATTAAAAAGGATTTAATAAGAGTCATTTTAGAGCCAGGCATGTCTGTGATTTACACAGACAATGGTGAGGTTAACGTATGCTAACATGCTCACAATGACAATGCTAACAAGCTGAGAGAAGCAGGTGAGATATTGATAATTAGCAATTGACAGGATTTACGTTTGGGGCTAATGGACAAAGTGAAATCCTGACCTTAATATGGAATAAAGAGGGAGATATTACCAAAGTTATTACAATTTATTCTGATGGGGGGCATGAATACCTGTGCAAAATCTGGCAGAAACTCATTAAAGTTGTTGAGACATTCACGTAAAACCACAAATCTCATGGTGGCGCTATAAGAAGAGTCAGGGGACTCACCAAACCAGCAGGATTCATGCCTTTTCAAACTGTCATGGTGATTCATCAAATCGTCACTGAGATATTTCAGTCCTGGAATCAAAGTTATGGACCATCTAAATGACCGACTGACTGAACTGCCAACAACCTGACATTTCCACCCAGAGAGCTCTGGATAAAAACATGAATCACAAGCACATTAAACGCACAGTCTATACGTGATAAATAAAGTGCACGAAGCGCTGGTACATCACATCAAGAAAGTACGTTATATTCCACAACCACTTAGTAAAAGACAGACAAAGAAAACATCCCAATAAAGCAACAGGCAATGATTATGGTTATACAACTGAGACTGATTATGAACAGATCATCATCATCATGCCCTGCTAAATAAAACACACTTCTTCCTACACTGGTGATGTCCAATCTGAATATTATTTCAGAGAAGTGAGGGCTGTTATTTTTTTTTATACAGTATATAGCTGTGAGTAATTTGATTTTTTTTTTGTTTTGGTTGCAGTGAGCAATTTGTAAAACCTCCTGGTGCTGAAAGGAAGGTCCATCATTGAAAACAGTTTAAGTGAAGTGGACGCACAGCGCTGACAACTGGTAATGACCGTTCATTAATCTATTGGCCACAACAAGCCTTGATATACTGTCGTCACGTTGGAGATAAAGTGTGCAGCTTTTGTTCAGTCTTTACACACAATTGCGTTGCAATTTTTTTTGTTTTGCCCAACATTTGCTTGTCTTTTTACTTACTATTCAGCATATTAATGACAGTACAGTTATGGATCTGTTGCTTTGTCTTGCAAATATATTACAGATCTGATTCTGTTTACTTCAGATATTCTGGTTTTGCATACCCCACCAGGACTTGATGAGTAATAAACTGCTTAGATTTATGCATAAAGCGAGACAGTATGGCCATTTAATCATTAAGATGGTAAAGACATCATGTGTAGATTTTTCTTTCAGGTTTAATTTCTGGTGGTATTTCACATATTAAACTGCAGCACAGACGTACAGTATATAGCTCTGAATCGCCCATCAACATAATTTTTTATGCCTGCTGGTTCAAAACACGGTTAGATATTCAGTCTGTCAGTCAGAAAATCTGCCATGAAATTTTGAGAGCGCGCTGGCCTTGGGCAAAGGAAGTGTCGATCAGATTTCGGCTGGTGATCCGGATCAGGGATTTCTGCTGTTCCACAATTATTGTTTTTAATCATGAAACTGTGAGATATAGAGACTCGGTTTAAAATCCTGAAGGTATGTCTCAAGGTCAGGCAATCAATTTAACTCAAATTGTCAGTGAAGGGCTTTATTAGAGCGCTGTTTAATATTTAGTCAGCAGCGGCAGAAGTTTGCACTGCCCTCTTGACATTTTACGTTATATTTGACTGTAAATTTGACTTAAATTTTTTTAAAAAAATTTAAATTAAAAAAATGATTTCTGCCTGTCCGGGATGCAAATAGCTTACAGTCACTTAACCATTGTTTTAGTCAGGTACCTTTATATAAAAAATGGCATCGCTGGTCTTTTTTTTTTTCTTTATCAGAGATGGAGGTGAGATGCAACGAGGGCTGCGCTCTGGACTCCAGCTGGGGATGTGGCGGTCGCATTTGCTCAGACCGCCTGCTCGTTTCAGTCTTTATTTTTTTGGTGGAGCGGCGTGAAATGAGTGGCGGCAGAGCATGGATGCTTTGTCGAGGCCTGTTAGAAAAATGTTTCTCTCCACCTTTCGCACAATGTCTCTTTCGTTAAAACTCTGTCAAATCAGCCAAAGTTTCGCTGTTATCACGGAAGAGAATATGCACAGATAAACCAGAGGAACGGTTTACGGTTTCCTTACCTGACAAGCTATGTTGACCAACACCTCAGTCTCATAAAATCTATGTTCTGTGGGTTATTTAAGTTATTTAACTTGCAGTGAAACCGATCAGAATCCACCTCTGTCTCTTCATACAACCACTGTTTGAGATATGATTATACTTTCATTTAAATGTAGGACTTCCAGCTGTGAAAAATCATCCCCACATCTCAGTAAAACTACCACTGCTGGTGTGTCTCAAGATTTTTGTTCAGTTATTTACTTCCCATGGAGCAGCTCCAGATAGCGTTGCCGCTACAATCTGCCTCTCTGTTGTTGGGCTTCAATAAGGTCGAAATTCACAAATTAAAACTGAGCTGTGTACGGAAATGACACATGAATCCTCTTTTTTGTGTGTTTTTTTGTAGGGTGGACTTTCTTCATACGTGCTAATAAACCAAAATGATCCCAAAATTGTCGCCACTCATCAGAGGAGCATCATGAGCAGATCAGAGGCGCGAATCAAACGAAATAAAAGGAAAGCTCGCCAGCCGCTAATGATGTGTGGATTGTTAAACAGCAGACCGAGACACCAGGAGGTTTCTCCCGTGGTGTTGGTGGAGAGAAAGAGACAATAAGATGGTGAGAAGAAAAAGAAAAAAAGAAAAAAAAAGACAGAGAGAAAAGGAGATTCAGCAGCTTTGGAAGGAGGGACTGGCAGGCTGACTCAAAGGGAAGAGCAGAAAAGAGGAAGCGTTTTCATCTTCCCTCTCGCTTTTTCCCCCCTCACCTTTCCATCCTTTTCTATTTCCATCTTTCCACATCTATCACTCCCCTCCTCCCCCACCCCCCTTCCTCTCTCTTACTTTCTCCCCCAGAATTGTTCTCTCCGTCAAGAGTTGTCATGACAAGGCTGTTTATTTCTAATGTTTGACATTTCGCCCTGTGCCGTTCGCCTGAAAGAAACACATCGGGAATGAATGCTCTGCGGTTTTTCAAAGGAACATCTTGTTATTAGCCGGCGTCCCCCCCTCCATGCAGATAAACACTCACGGCACAAAATGCACACTCACACACATATGCGTACATGCACGGAGAGAGAGCTGCGCCACGCGAGCGCAAAGGTGCATTTAAAAATGGAAAGATCTATCAGGCTTTTAAACCTTTCATCTCCAAGCAGAGAAAAAGCAGGTTTTTCTGACTCCCACAACATATTTCAACCATCAGCCACATCCTCTCCTCTCCTCTCGCCTCCCTCCCTCCGCCTCCCTCCTCCGTGGGATCAAATTAAGGTAGTGGATTAATAAAAAAGACGTGGGCCGTGGTCTGGATGTGTGCTAGTGTCGGCGACAGGCCACTCATTGTGGCGCCCTGACAGTCGGAAGAAGAAAAAAAGACAGCAGGATTTGGATTTATTCTCCCCATTCTGATGCCCCGTTTTAATCATTTTACCCTCATCTCGCTTTCTTTGTCTCCATTTTTTCCTCATCTAACGGCATTATTACACTTTCTCCAATTCCTCTTCCTCTCATTCCAGCTTTTCTATCTCTTTGTTTGACCTCATGCCTTTGAGAAAATGCTAAATATTTATTATAATGTGTGTCATTTTAACCTCTGTTATGCAAAAGTATTGACATGCTCTCATACTTAATTGACCAAAGTGATGCAAATAATGAATTACCCACGTGAGTGATTTTAATCTGCAGAGTTTTCTCGGTCGGGTTAGGGAAAGGTTGTTGTCATGGCTAAAAGCAGCTGATATTGACTGAGAGTGAAAAGGTTGGACACAAGCGGCGGTATCTGGTGTGGAAGTCACACTCTTTTTTTTTTTTCTCTATTGCACCTTACTGGCAGGACGGTGCTGTTTATTGGAACAAAAATGATTTGGCTTTTTTTTGTGAGTCTGACTCAGAATCTGTTATCTTTTACCTGGCCTGGATGTGGGACACCGTGTGCTCACATCTACACTGTGTGCATCAAAATCAAGGATCGATTTTTTCTGTTAGAAACATAAAATTTCCTCCACCTTTGCATCTGAAAGAGGACAGTCATTATTTCAATCACAAAATCTTTTTTAGGAAAAAATGAGCAATGTTGATGTTTTTCTGGTGTAAATAGTCCCAGTTTGATGCTGGAATTGAATTAAATGGCAGACATGTAAAAGAGTTGTCCATACAGCTGATTTGAATAACACCTGTTACACACAGGAAGTGGATGCACCACAAAGCAACAATAGTTAAGAGTTTTTATTGGTTTAAATGGATGACCACACTATAGACGTGGTGTTTGTTATCAGTGCTGTGTTGTAGGTCTGTAGCTTCAATGACCACAGCTGACATACTGCAACCATAATAACTTGTTTGTTTATCATATATATTGCTCAGAAAGGATTATCAGTGTGTTTTCAAGCCAGATTCGCAGACGTTAAAAGGCATCGCTGCAGATTGCGACTGTGCCGTATCCTGCTTCTTGTCTTGGATGGTGTCGGTGGCGTTTCTGCCCCGGCATGAGGCTTTGAGTCGTTTTTCGCCATTTCTTTAGGTTCGAGACTGGCCGAGTCTCACCCCCTCACGTTAAACTAACACAAGGACAAAAAGGGTGTATGCTACCTGCACACACACCTCACAATGGTCAAGAAGCATAGAAAAGATGGGTTATGGAAAAATATGCACAACATATATTCAGAGCACAAGATAAAACTGGACTTTTATTCAACAGATGCTTAAACTTGTGGACTCTGTTGGGATATCTGTGTGGTTTCTTCTGTGCGAGGCACATTACGGTCCCACAATACCAAATTCAAACCAGGTTTTCCTATTTGGATCCAATAAAAGTCCTATCAAATGGTGGTCCGTGGCCTTAATATGAGTCTGCCTGGGAAGCCATCAAATGGAAACATTTGTTCAGGAGAGATGGATAAGCAACAGAACAGCAGAGCACGGGTCGATAGGCCGACACCAAAAAGCAGGATTTACTCAAAATGGATTAGATGGCCTCACTTTCTAAACTGTATATTGCGATTGACAGCTGGAGCGGGATCAAAGCCAGCGCCGTGTGAGATCCTGCCGAGGTTTGGTCAATTCCCATCAAGTCAACTGGACGTGGAATTTGTCCATAGGTGCCTGATCCAATTCGCTGCGCTGACGTGGACGTGAAGTGAAATTGAACAGTGGGCCGAATGCACAGGGTGGTGTTATTGGTCTTTTCCTCCGCCGAGGGAGACAGAAGGAGAAGGCCACTCTCTCTGAGGTGCCGCGCACACCTTGTAGGCTGCCAAGCCCCATTAGAGGGTGACAAACAGACGTCCGCTCGCCTCAGCGCTGTCAGACCCCGGTAATGAAAGACACATCAGCCTTAGAAAAAGCAGAGGAGGAGGAGGCGGCGGGAGAACAACAACAGGCCACGCACTGACACAAACACATTTTAAGACTAATGGCTTAAATGCAACTGCAGCGCGTAGCAATGCAGGGCAGGAACAAATGTTCTCTCAACTATGTGATGACAAGGAGGACGAGGCAAGGGACGAGGAAAGACAGTAAAAATAGATAAAAGAGAATCCTGCAAACACGCGTGATAAAAGAGAAAACATGCAAAAAGCAGGGAGGGGAAATAAAAGAGCGTGGGGGGGGGGGGGTCCTTTGTGACTCATTGAGTTACATGTGTCGGTGCCACGCCATTAAACGGCATCAATAATTATCTCTGTTACAGCCACATTGCTGTCAAATGATTTAGTGGCGCTAGTAAAGCCCTGACATAACAAAGCATCTATCTTTGGTGCCGTGGTGGAGAAATGTGCTCCCCGTAATAAAGCTGCTTTAGAGCGTTTTCAAATTGGTTGGTTGGTTGTTGAATTGATTAATTTAATGGCGTTTGTAGCGCATCAAACATTGCGCTATTTCAGTTTGTGTGTGCACGATGAAAAGTTATGAACTCGAGAATAAAATAAAAAAACGAGATGAAAAAGCATCTGACGGCTTGGCGGATATCAGCTGGACCAATATCAGTTTGCGGACATTGGGCCAATAAACTATATGAATCAGACATCCTTCGCATGGTTGTTTAAGTCAAAATTATTTCTTGCAGTTTGTTTGATTAGACTGTCGCACATCTGACAGATTAATCAGCTGTATTTCTTCTGTACACTAAAAACAAGAGTTCTCATTTTTGGTTATTTCTTGCCGTTGAAAGCGTTAAATGCAAACATATCGATTACGCGACTCTCCTCTTGAAAGCCTTTACTAGTGCAATGCATAAAAGAAAAAAAAAAAAAGAAGAAACAGTGTGAACGCTTTATCTAAAAGTGTGCGTGAATGTGTTTGTGTCCGCGTGCGCGTTCCTCTCAATGGAAAATGACACACTGACATTTCCGTCGTGGCGTGGATGCTTGAAAAGCGGCACACCATGAGTAACGCCAACACCACTGAGCAATTCAATACCAGCCTGACAAAATCATTACGCTGTTTCCTCTTAGGTTAAAACCCTACACCACATGGCCACTTAGGAATATGGATCGGACTTGTAAAATAGTGAAAGGGCAGGTTAATGCAATCAATTATTTTTTTAACAGTAATTGCTATGCAAGAGTCCTTGACATACCCACACAGTCTATCTCCGTGTAATGTAATGGGCCTCAATGATTCCTTTTGTGTGGGTTTTTTGCTTGTAGTTGGCCCCCTGATGACATTTAGAAAGGGACAAAAGATCAGTCCATTGGGGAAAAAAAATAAAATCACATTTTATGGTTAGGTCCCCATTTGACGTTCAATTAAAGCAAATAAAGTAATGCACAAGACAGGAGAGCGGACGAACGTTTTAAAGTCTGCATCTGGATTTTGGCTGCAATTTCTTAACGCCTTTAAGAGTTAGACGGCGTAAAAGAGCAACTTAATGACATGATTGTGCACCTTCACAATTTAAAATGCATTTTAATCCAAATTCAAAGAAGAAGGGTCAAGTTTATTTCACATCTCATCACATCCATTATCACTTTCCAGCATGAAGGCTGTACTCTACATTTTGTGTGAGTGTATATGGTAGAAACATCTTTCATTTTTAGCCCAGGTGGAGTTTGTAGTACACTTTAAATGGCAAACACGTCATACTTAAAACAAGTGGCTTGCAAATTTAGATAAATCAACTGAAAATCAAAATTTAAACAAGACGAATAAAACCTTTTTGTGCAATAATGGGTGATGGCGATGCAATACCATTAAAGAAAGTGATAAAAAGGCTTGTTTCTGCTTTAAAGTATATGATTTTCTTTCTTTTTAAGAACTAATCGGCAGGTTAGACTTGTGAAAAAATCACGAAAAGTGATGGGAAAAAAAGAAATGGGACACGAAAAGTCCAATCGGTGCATCTCCACTGTAAAAACTCCCTTGTGTGTGGAGGTGAAAATGTCCTTTTCTCATGCTCAAACTGCAGTCTCCTTCCTAAGTTAATAATGATATGTGCTGTGTACCGCTGTTTGTATTGTAAAAGCCTTTTCCATTAAACCTCAGCATAAATCCGGCAAGGAGCTACGTCAATGAGCAAATGAGCAAATGAGCACACACCACATGAACACACGCCACGGGTGGTTGGAGGAAGAGGGTAGTTTTTTTTTCTTCCCAGCACTCCGGGGACCCTCATTACAGCAGAGAGTGGGTGCAGGAAGACACGGTGGGGCGGGCATGTGAATAAATCAGCATGGGGGCAAGATATTGGGACTTCTTGCGTCAGTCTGTTTCCTCCTTATTAGTCACCTGGTGGCACTGTGTGTACAACTGACCACAACACAGAGATCACCACCATCTCGCACGCCGGCTTTGTGCAGAGGTGTCTGTGATATGACAGCATATTCCAGACAGGGGCAACACATTTTTTGGGGAAAAAAAAAAAAACTCCACCTGCTGAGTTTACCGATGTCGCCTAACAGAATTTATGAATGTTCGGATTCAATTTGTGTCTCTTTTCAAAGTCGCAGCTTTAATGCATTGACTCGCCCAAATTACAGAAACATTTCCTTACATAAACTGCAGCCATTACCTCTCTGATATTTCTGCCTCCACCATAAAGAGAGGTGAATGTAATTTAGTTTGCCAACAGCACAGAAAAAATCATATTTAAAAGATGCTACTGCAACATATCGTTCAAGAATCAGCCGTCCTGTTTGATTTAAACTACTGTCGATTCAGGAAATAGTCCTGAAAACTGTTAACAGCAATGTGAATTACAAAGTTATAGAAACAAGATTCCTCTCTTTTAATATTTGAAAAAAGTTTTCTGTGTCAATTTACTTGCACTGTAGTTAGGTGGAAGCAGAAATCTCAATACCTGGACAAATAAATGCTAAAACACCACTGAGGCTAAGTGGCTTATCTCAAGAAACATATAAAATACGCAGCTTTGGATCAGGTTTTGAGTATGATTTGGATTTCGATAAAGTTTAATTACTTCAATCAGCTGTGATTTTACAAAATCATGCCGGTACATGTTCATCTTAAAGTCTGGTTTAAAGGGAGAAACTTTCCCCTTTAGAGAACGTAAAAACAGTCTGCTAGCGTCCAACCGCACATCATTCTGCACGATTAAGCTCAGACATTGAAGTGAAGCAACAAGAAGCAAACAAATTTTCAGTGGAGGTAAAAAATAAAGTCTGTCCGAACAATTTGTGACTTTTTTTCATTATTTTCAGTGATATTCGACGACTGTAATTGAACGTTTGTCTAATTCACACAAGCTTCCACACTGTTGTTGTTGTTTGTAAAAAGCCCCTCCTTTTTTTTTTTTGTCTCCACCGCTGACAGAAGCAGCCGTTTAGTGAACAGAAACTGTCATGTTTCACGTTTACAGGTTGTCACCGTTTCTTTCTTGCACAGAGGATCCAAGGACAAAGACGACTGATTGACGGGTGATGTCAGATGAACACGCCGCAATAAGCACTAACCACTAAAGATTTTGCCACAGTGGGAAAAAACAAAAAAGAAAAAAAACAGGGGTTGTCACAGGTGAGAGCTTTAAAAGCTCGCTTTGGTGTCGCGCGGGGCGCCGCTGGATGTGAGTACTTTGTGTAACAGGAATAGCGCGTCTTTAATGACTGACTTAAGTAATGTGATTCATTGCTTTTGACAGTCGTGTGCTGTTGCAAATCACACTATAGCAACTGGAGAGCACACACACACACACACACACACACACTCATCTTAAAAGCCGCCGACTGAACTTCAGCTTCCCTGGCCCACGCTGAAGAAGACAGACGACAGCTACTTAGCCTTTTCCAATTATGACTTTAAGTTAATTGAGAGGAACGACAAGCACATTTTAGTCGGTGTCGTTGCATTGATGGGCATTTCGGCGACGGCGAGGACTATTAGAGCTTGTTTATGAAAATAACACGAGAGTAATATCCATATTCTCCATAATATGTTTATCTTGTACAACATATACTGTTCCTTTATAATACCAGAGACATGGCAGCGCGTCCAAGACACTTAAATGTAAGGTTTGAATGCATAATCAAGTATTCTTCGCCTCTCTCGCTCTCTCTCTCTGTGTGTGTTTCGAATGTGTGTGGGGAGCTTTAAAGGGCTTTCATTCAGCCGTTCAGCTAATTTGATTTTAAATCTGGCAAGTGGCCGAGTTAATATAGGGGCTGAGCTGTCATCTGCGGCTCGCGTCAAACGCTTGGTAATGAACAGGGATACAACCCCAGCTAACACACTGGACCAGCCGCTGTACGGAGAATGGGAGTCGTTGTTGTTGGTGGAGGCTTTGAGGCATCCTGGGTCAAGGAAGAGGAAAAGCCAAATATGGGCCCCCTTGATTGGACTTAACCTTCTGGCCCTTGAAAAAAAAAAAAAAAAAAATATAGCAATTACAACTTAATCTACACCGGAGACGGAGGCGAACATGGTCGTCTGAGCAATGAGAGCGGCGGAAATTGGAAAATAAAACACTGACTGAATTATAGTGTGTGGGTAGTTTTCAATTGAGAAGTGACAGCAGATGTTACATCTTGAATCCTCCGTGATGCGGTTATATCAGCGAGGGGTTCGTATTCACCGTTAAGACCTAGTTATGATCTCCGGCAATCTCTTCACCCCCGCCAAACAAGTCCAAATAATTATGTCATTTGTGCTCATTTTGAACACCAACAATTAATTATCATGTAATTTGAACATCTAGAAATGGGAGGAAACAATGATATAAATCCTGCAATAAAAGAAAGGTGTTTGCAGGATCTGTATCAGATTTTTTTCAAGACACGCTGGCCCATTTCACCTTGCAGTGAACTAATAAAGCCAAAATTCACAGTGCAGTCCCAAACGTTGTTTGCTGTTTATTTGAAATATGGAGTGTTAAGTCTTTTAGTTTGATTTGTTTGGTCATGAAAAGTAATGCATGTGAATCCTGATTGGATCTACACTGACACAAAATAAAGTTATAGCTCTTGTTTTGTTTTTTTTACTTAATCAGATTCTTCATTTTCCAATACAATCTTGACAAGTTTTGCATGAGGATTGAAAAGGAGGAGGTGTGTTAAACCATACTTTGGTGAAAAAATGTGACTGCATACTCAGGATGAGGAGGAGGAAAAGGTTAAAAGTGGTTCAAGACGTTTGTGTAGATATTTTTTTTTCAACCGTGAACGCAAGCTAACCACAGCTAACAATCCCCATGAAGCACAAAGTGACATTTGAGTGTTCATTTTAATTCAATCCAGTGTTTAAGATTACATTTGATTGCAGTAATAAGTTACAAACGAAGCCCAGTTCACCGTCTCCCTCCAATAAAACTGTTGTGTGGATCACGGGTAGTGAAAGCATTTGAAACCAATTACAGGCAATAATTGCAAAACACAAGGGTTTATGGGTAGAAGACAGATGTTGACATCTGTTAGTCGGTAATTACTCATGGAAAGCCTGGCATAATGCAGTAAACTAAGGGTAAACCGCACTCTGAAATGTTTAAATCCAGTCAGAACTTTGTGTTTCTCGGGTTCATTTGGACGTCACAGGATTGCAAAAACTCTGAATGAAGAAAACGAGTTTTCCAAGTCCGTCCTGTAACTGCTTTTCATAACACTTCAGACCAATAAAACACAAATTATAGTCAGACCAAAGGGAACAAACGGCTCTCTTGACGCTTTGTAAAACACTCATGAGAGCTTCTTTTGCTTTTGTTTTGCACAAATCAAACAGATTAAAACCACACTGAGGAGGAAAATGGCCATACAAAAAAATAAGATGGTTAATGGTAAAATTGAAACCCCCTTTGTGCCTGAATTCTTAACTACACCACACAAATATGTTTATCTGAATGAAAAATATTCAAGATACATGTTAGTCAAAAAAGATTTTCAGTAGTGGGGCTAAAATTATACATATTTCTTCCTTTAAATGGCACTTAAATAATGGCAGAGAGTCACTGAATTAAGAAGATTTATTGCAATCTGCTTATGAGATTATGAAATGTGTGCAAACTTGACATTTTATTCAAAGGATGTGTTTTAATGGAAATTTCCATGAAGTGGTTCATCCTTGGTGGATCATGAATGGAATTTTATGACAGTTTGCACTTTCAGTTTTTGATATTTCTTGTTATTTGATATCTTGGTTAAAGGAACAGTCAAAGGCCACCAAATTTATTGCGACACCTTCTTTGAGAATGATCAGTATTTGCACCAGTTGTCATGAGGATCTGCCAAGCGAGGTGTTAAGATTTACTTCCAAGGTCAAAGCGATGGACGTATGCGGCGACCACCAAAGTTTGTATAGTTCTTTACATAAATTTAACTCCTCTAAACCTTGATGTGTCAATTGAGATCAAGTGGTTTAAACGTCGTGACACGGGCAGGTTCTTCGGATTACGGTAAATGAAAATTCTGGCTCCGAGTGAAACGTCTGCAGAAAGGCAGAAAAGTTAGTGATGCTGGCCTTTCATGCTCTTGCTGCATTCGAGTCTCCTTCCTCTGCTCCTGCCGTCGTGGTCAGTGAGCTCCGAGGCAACTTTGATGAATTAATCCAATAGAAGAAATTGGTCTTTCAAATGTAAAGAGCACCTTGGTTCTGGAAAGTAACTCATGAAGGGAGGAAGGCAGAGGGGCGCGAATCAGCGTGAGAGGAGAGGTGAATGGACGAACCTGAAAGAAACCGACCACACTGGAGGGAGCGTGTGTGAGTGTGTGTGTGTGAGAGGTGTGTCCGAGCATGTCAGGAGGGAAAAACTAGTTCTAGGTAAGGTGTGTGTGCGTGGGACCTTCATGGAAAACTCAACTGCGGGAAACTTCCCAAATCTGACCCAAACGATGTCTCAGGTCCTTTGTCTGTGATGGTTCATGATCTACTGAAAATAACAAACATCTAAACTAGGAATTTGGTAAAAAGTGGAACAAAATCTAAACAATACCCAAAAAAAGGTCACAAACAAAAAGGTCTAACAGAGATCTGACAGGACAGTTAAAACAGAACTTTTTTGGCATCTTTAAGCAGTTGAATCATAGAAAAGTAGGTGTTTGACCCTTTCTCAGGTCAGTTTATGTCTCTTTTTTGTGGCACTCTGACCTTACTTTCATTCACTTTATGGTTTGTGGTGTTTCTAAATAGCAAGGACCCTCTTGAGTTTTGGAGTGTTGATAATCATGACTTTGGGTTGGATGCAGTCTGTTTTTACTCATTTGGAGATTGATTGTGATTATAAAAGTTCTTCAAAACAGCATCCAAGGGAATTTATCGTACGTTGTTTGATCCAATACCTGCATGAGGCCACCTGTTGCAACAAACGTATTAAATCAAGACGAATCGCCAGAGTCACAGCATTTTTTCCCCCACATTTAGTTTTTCTAAATGACATAATCTTTTATCAATTTGCAGAAAATACTCCTGTTAAAGGTGACAAATTGCAGCAAGGAGAGCGAGATTTGATCAAGAACTGAAAGGTGTGTTAGCTTATCATCCCTCAAATTAGTTTGTGACTTCATGACGAGCTTAATTAGCGTAAATTGACGTAATTTAAAACGGAGTTCACCGTAATCATGTAGTATATAAGAGATTGATGAAGATGCCTCCCCTCCACCCTTTTTTTTAAATAAATACCACTGTTCATCATCACAGACTAGCATATGTTTGCTCACGGCGATTACTGTCGATTTCACATGTGCTTGCGGCAGTTGCACATGCACTTCTTGGCAGGGTGTAATACAGGCGCAGAGACGTTCCTGGGGCAATTTCATGTCGGATTACAGCCCCGAGGAATTAAAAAGCCAAAATATGAAGGAAGGCTCGATCGACGTACAGTATAAACGCATGCAGCCCAGAAAGAGGGAGCATATTAACAAGCTCGGGAATAATTTATACCCGAATGAAAACGCTACTTACTGCCATCCAGGAAAAACCTCATCACACTCTTTGTTCAAGCACCCTTAAAACAAGAGAAGGGAGAAGAAGAAAAAAGCTGATAAGTTTCAATTGAGCATAAACTCAATCAGGGCATCCGAGATTGGCCTCGTGAGGATGAAGCAATGTGACAGGCCTAAAGAGGTTAGATGCCAGGTTTATCCAATTACAGCTCGGCAATAAACAATCCCAGAAACCCTCTATCCCCCAATCGGCTCATCGCGCCTTCCCTCCCTCTCTCTCCTCACTCAGTTTGAAACTTGACCCACCATCTGTATCCATATACGCCGCTGACGGATGCCCTCGTGGCGAGCGCTGACACTACTTGTGATGAGTGTGCACCACCGCCGCTCCAAGAAGCTCCTCGGCGCTCCTCGGCGCTCCTGCCCGCTAAAACAAATATTCACAGACACTGATGGCGTCGTTTTTTTCTAGATTAGCGGAGAGCCGTCTGCAGATGATGATAATGAGACACTCTATTTCCCCTACTCTGGCCATTTGAGAGACAGTCAGACGGACGGATAATCTGGTTTGCGCTGGGGGCCTCATCCGTAGAGTCCCACCGTCGCGTTGACATTAGCGCTAAGACGTATTAGCACATTAGCCTGAATGGGCGATGATGTGTTCTCAGTCAGTTAAGCGGAGTATTATGGCGGCTGTGTTATGGTTATGGCGATGGCTTTATGGAGTCGGTGACAACTCCATTGATCTCCAGACGCACCTGCTAACGCCGACATCCGAGCGAACAACAGAGTTTCGTGATGGAATTTAGAGAGCGAAAGCACCAACGGGGTGAGGACGGTTGGGATTTGGCTTAATTAAAAAGACAAACAGGCGAATAAAAAACACAAAGTCGGGATCGGAAAAAAGTTAATGAATAGCAGGTTCCCGCTAGCTTAAGGATCACAGCCGGGCGATCGAGACTAAGTGAACCGGTTTGAGAAGGGGAAGCTTTCAAAGAATCTGTTTTGATCCTAATTTAGCGGTCTGGATGTCCCTGGAAAGCAGGAGCCCTGCAGTCTAGTCATTACACGCCACAGGCCATAGACACAGATCTATAAATGTTTGGTATTAAACGGACCCATTGATGGTCTGCCCTCAGTCCCTTTGCTCCCGTTAATGGAGCTTTTATGAATCTCAGGCCTCATTTGTCTCTCATGGTTAGGGGCTTTCTGCAGTCTGAATTGTGTAATAATGGCAAACCCAATTTGCTTTGTGCTACGTTAATCTCAACACGCCCCTTCTCTCTCTTTCATGCTTCCCTAACTGCGTTCAGCTCATTCATCAATGATTCTATTATCACTCTGTTCTTCTGACTGTGTGTGTGTGTGTGTGTGTGTGTGTGTCGTAACAGACAAGTAAAGCAACAATGATGAAATTCAGAAAAAAAAGCCATTAACGACGGGAGCCATTATCTACTTTAAAATTCCTTTTTTTTGTTCAACATAAACCAAAACACTTCCTCAAACAATCACACCATTTTTAATGAATGTGTCTTTTTTTTTTTTTTTTTTTTTACAGAAGCTTCTGTTTAAGCCGCCGTTATTACAGGAAATTACTGATTGAGGTTAAAGGGCTCATCTGTTTTGGGATGGGAAACAGTCAAGCTGGTCTCAGAGCAGCCGTGCTGTACATGCTGCATTGCCCGCGTATGGAAAGTGACAAAACAACGACGTTTCTGCAACAGACTACACATTACGCAAATTTCTGTTTAGTCCTCTTTTCTCTTTATCGCTCTTTGGCGAACATGCACACGGACTTCTTCTTCTATGTGGGCAAAGACACTTTATATGAAAGAACAATCCAAATATAAGCAAAAACTAAAAAAGTTTTTTGCCTTTATTGAACAACTGATATAAAGGTTTAAAGGAAATGAGGGGGATATATTATAGGTTTATTATAGGTATTATAGATATGCTCTCCAACCATTCAGATAATCCTTTTAAGATTTTTTTTAACGTAGATCTGAATTTGCCTTAAAATACAAACAGTGCAACAAAAATGCATTATACAGAGGAGTATCTTGCACTATACTATCTGTTCTTAAATAATCTGTTTCATGGACCGTGACCTTACATTTTCACCAACTTTTATGGAAATCTCAGACAGAGCTTTATCTGTATTCTACTGAAAAATCACTAACAAATGGCAAGAAATCCATAGCTTTCTTGGTGAAAGTAATAAAACATACATTACTATCAATGCATTCAACATAGAGTGTAAATATTTCTATAGTTATAAAGGCCTATAGGTCACCCAGCTAAACCTATAAAGCAAAGCCAAACTAGATAATATACTGCAACATGTCAGAGTGAATATGGGTTATATACATGTGTACCCAAACATACCATTGTAATCTGGACTGCAGAATAACTTTTCATATCCAAACATCCAAAATTGCAAGTAGCAAGTGAAACTAGCTCCTTAGACTTTTGTTCTTGACACATATGAAGTTGAATACGCTTAAAATTGACGAGAAAATAGCTCCAGATCTCACATTTCATAGTTAAAAAGGTGCCAGAGGTGCTCCTGGGTTCATTCAGGAAAAAAAAAAATTAAATTACACTGCATCAGAGGCAGTGTGAGCCTGAGATGAAGTGTTCGGATAAAAAAGACAAGCTTTGTCGGATACAAAATAAAACAAGACGGGACTTATCTTAAAAAGAATTTATCTCAACTACCTTCTGCGAAAGTGTGTGTGCATATTTTATATCCTAATGAATAAAGCTCTGTGGTAATCAATCTCTTCATCATGTAAATCAGGTACTGTATCCAGATATCAAGTACGTCTATCAAGTTGATTATCTTGATTTTAATGCGTGAGAAACATCCACTCCCTTGATTCGCAAAATCCTCCAATGCGGTGGTTGCTCTCAGTGGAATTCGTGATTCGAGCTCGTTTCGCAGGTCGAACGGTACTTTAAGGGAGCGTTCGCTGCTTCTCGTTCGATTTCTCCAACGCCGCTGTGACCCAGCCCGGCACGATGGGGAGAGAGGTCAGCGAGAGAAGAGGTGTAAGTGAGAAAAGATCTGACATCGAAATGAAGAAGAGCCTTTCGAACCTGCGAAGATCTGCCACATAAATAACTGAATAATGTGAATAATTACCATTAAAAACAATAGCGAGGCTGCATTATCGCTGCATTTATTCATTTCACCATTTATTCAGCTTCTGCGGAGGTCGTTTTGAAGAACTTTCACAATAAATAATATCTCTTCTTTCTGTTGATTTTTTTTTTTTTTTTTTTGACTCAGTCCAGCTACCGGTTACGTGAACGGGTCCTGCTGAGTGTTTTTATCCAGAGCGGGCTCACTCTCCAGCAGAGAACAATGAAATGTAGGCTGATTGACAATTTCGGTGTCTGAAAGTCAGACACAACAGTCTCTGTGACGCCAAACGAACTTGCTTACACGGTGCTCTTTTAGCCCTTATTGTTTTAACCGCAATCCATACCAGTTGTTTCTGAAGGGCCGCTGTTAAAATAGAAATGCCAGCGTTTCTCATTTGTTCACACTAAATGTGGATTTTAGGAGGCCTTGAAAAAAAAGAGATGCACAGCATACTGCGTCTGCCTTGTTGATTGTGATGGTTGAACTTGGGTATCTATCAACGCGGCTGCATGGAAGGAAAAAAAATGCATTTAGGGCATAGCTCAGTGGTTTCCTATTAGCAATTTTCTGTCAGACGTAATCAGGCCTGCTGCCTTACAGATGAGCCGGAGTGAGAGAGGAGAGAAAAAGGGAGCGAAGGCTGCATTGTGAAATTTATCTCAAAAACGCTGCAAAAAAAATGTATTGAACCTTCACAGGGAAGCTTTAAGCACATATGTCTCCATTTGCTTGTGTAAATCATGAATTAATCTGTTGCTGCACGATAAAAACAAAGAGCCTAACACATCTAAAGACCACAAATCATACAGTGTAGTCACATAGTTGATCAATATTACAAGCGAATATTGTGAAATAATTGATATGTAATGAATTAAAGCAGGATTATTGACATCTATGAACTTAAAACTTGTAATTTTGTGGTACGTTTGAATCCAAAAGTTCATCAAAATGCATGACGATGACAGAGAGATTAAGAATTTGTTATATTTCTGAAATTTTGACGTCACTTGCATATGTTTTAGCAGCAGCTAGCAAACAAATTATCATGACAGTAGTTCAATCAGTTAGTGTAAAAGCCTGTATACAGATGATATTTTATTGTTGTTATAAAAATGCACTTGACTGATACATACATGATATTGTTTAAGAAAACTTAACACCAAGTTAACAATCAGCATCAAGTTCAGACAATAAAATTCATTTTACAGGAACAAACAATGTTAATACTTTATTGCTCTGCATGTTTGTGCATATTTGTATGTTTTTCTTTTCAAGGTTTTCGAGATGAACTTAATGTCTGATGAAAGTTAAACTATCTATAGTAACGCTGGCTGAGTCATTTTATAAAACAATAAATAAGGAGTTGGTCCGGCAAAGAAAAAAAGATGATACCAGCCTTCAAACTCTTAAAATAAAAGGAGAGAAAAAGAAAAATCTGATAAAAAATAAGCTGTGATGCCATTTTTGAGCAACTGCGATGATGTGCTGCATGTAAACTGCATCCAAAAGTGCATTTAAACATTTCTGATTACGCAGGAGATCTGTGGATATGATACTAAACACAAAAGTAAAATATTGGAGAACGCCATTACAGGAAAGCTGCCTACATTTTAAAAATGCTTCACAGATATTCAAATAGCTTTACTTGTGGTCCTACTTTACGCCGGGGTGCTCTGTGAAGCCGTGTTTTTGGGAGAAATTCGCATCAGTAATGCTTCCAGTATCAGCAGAATCAAAGGACTCAAATCAGGTCATCCCTCATTCCAAACCAGCTCATGAGCCAAAACGTCCACACTTTAGAAGATTTTTCTTATCTTCCTAACCTGGTTAGGACATTTGGCGCTCACTGGGAAAGAATTATAAAAGCACACACACACTCTCAGAGCGAGCATGCAGAGTGAGAGTCACAAATGTGATTTGGGCAAAATTAAAGGAAACGCTTGAGCATCTCGGTGCACGTTACCGGGGAGAAATGGAGAAGAATGTATTTGAGAGAATTAGATAGGCAAATGTTAAAAAAAAAAAGAAAAAGAAAAGACGACTTGGAGAGAGGAGTAAAGAGAGAGCGTAGGAGTTGGTGTGAAGGAGAGAGTTTCATCTGTGCTGCGAAGAGAGAAAAAAGGGATGGGGAAGGAGAAAACAAGAGCGCGGAGGAAGAGGAGGAGGGGCAAACAGGGCGAAGGAGGACGAAGGCCGCACACAGGGATATGTGAGCGAATGCCAACCGGACAGTTTTTGTTATTATACTCTATATACTACTAGAGGCTGCCACACACCTCCACACACACACACACACACACACACACACACACACACACACACACACACAGATATGCACACAGTCTCGTACCCTGAGCATGTGTGTGCGCGTGAGCGTGTGAAGAGATTGAGAAGGAGATGGGGAGAAAAAGACGAGGAGGCCAGATTGCAGGAGCAGCTTTCAGGAGCATAACTCGATTCTCAGGCTATATTGACAACAATGCACACTCCCGCACACTTTGTCTCTGTCTCATTCTGTCTTGCTCGGCCTCTCTGTCTTTCCCTCTGTCCTCTCTCTCTCTCTCTCTCTCTCTCTCTCTCTCTCTCTCTCTCTCTCACACACACACACACGGTCACACACACAAGTTAAAGATGGACAACAGGGCGACATGCTTGCTTGCAGATTAAAAGGCGGGAAAAATCTGACCTTTAGTGAGTCGATCATTGTTGTGCACGAATCTTGAAATAAATAAAAATCACCTTTTTTCTTGCAAGCTGAGCTGCAGGTCGGCTGATGGGCATTTTAAGCACTTTTTAAGTAACTTTGGATGATATCTAAACAAAAGAGTTCAGTAGTGCTTCACTTTAGTGGTAAAGAGGTGATAATTACCAAGTAATTCTTTTAAATGACCTCCAAGTGACCCCAGTATTTACCCAACATTATTTAATTATTATATACTGTAATTTCTCAACATGGTGGCAATGAATAGCTGGTCATTTCTTTTAAACATCACCAGTATAGTAATATGAATGTAATACTTCCTCATCAGAGTAAAGCTTTAGACGTCCAAAACCAACATAAAGTGTCTTAGTGAGGTGTTGGTCCACCTCGTGCCTCCAGAACAGCTTCAATACTCCTCTCCTGGAGGGATGAACACCATTTTTCCCAGAAGATATTCCCTCATCTGATGTTTTGATGGTCTGATTTACGTTGTTTTCATCAAACCATTCAGTGACCCCTGATCTGAGCCTACAGATCTGCATTGTTTAAGTTTCTCTCCTCATTTCACATCAAGATGTTCCCTTAATTTGTCATCCTCCTGGATCTCTACTACTCGTACAGATGGAGAGTCTAGACATAGATTATGAACAGAACTGGTCTGTAAAGTTTCCATGAACGTTATAATACTTTTCTTCTGCTGTGAAATCTCATAACTACGGGATTATGGTGTATTCGACATGTTTTCACCACAGCTGCAGAACTTTTGCCGGCCACCTTTCACACCTACAGGCGGCGAGTACAGTACATAATGGGGAGGAAATGATATTAAATTAAAAGACTAATCTAATCTAACATCTGAAATAATCTGACACGGGATTGATACTTTTAACAGTGACTCGACCTGATTAAATGTAATCCCAGCCTTATCAGATGGTCATAAATTATATTATGCAAATAAGAAGAGTAACGGATCCTCGATTATCGAGAATAATGTCTCCGTGGACATCCTCGAGTACGATGTGATGCACACCCGGGTGCACGCAAACAATTATTCCATGACATATACTGTATCGAAAACAACTTCGGTGCACACCTGGGTCGCTTCGTCCAGCTGTCGGGCAGGAATCACAAAGAGGAGGACCCGGGAGAGATGGAAAACACGGAGAGGGAGCAAAATAAGAGCCAGAGGAGGGAGGCGAATGGTGATAAAGAGCGAGCGCGAGAGAGAGGAAATGAACATCTGGTCGTAACACGGCGGCGGAGGGCGTATCGTGTTTCGCCATTTGTAACGTGAGCGCCATCCGAGCAGCGCCATCCGAGAGCAGCGCCACGAGCCCCGAACGCAGACGTTAGCCCGTGAAACAACAAAATGATTTATAATTTGACCAAAGCTGGTGAGGGAAGTCTCTCACGGTCACAATCTAGTAGGCAAAATCATTTTCACTCCATGTTTTGTTCATTTTTGCAGATGGAGGGCAGGAACCAATAAACATGTTGACAATTTTGATATTCTTAAAGCTTCAACAAAAAAAAACGTCCGGTGCATTTTGAAGGTGCTGCTAAAGGAAAGGTCACAGGGTCGTCAAAAATCAAAGAGAGCTGCATGAAAATACCAAGCAAATTTCAGTCAGAATCTATTTTTTCACAAGCAAAGAATGTGCCTTGGTGTTTGGTGCATAACAATAAACAATAAAGAGAAATTCAGAAGTTACAAAAGGGAGCATTGCAAGGTCAAGAAACATAAATCTGATAAAAATATGAAAAAAAAAATAGCATTACATTCTGAAAGATACGTGCAATTTTTTTAATAATGACAGATGTTTGTGAAGGAATGTGCAAAATGTGTAAAGCGTAAATGCAATGTGGAAAATAACAATCCAAAAGGTGGATGGTAATGCATGGAGACAGATGTATGTTAATGTACCATGTGGTGTGCACGGTGGGGGGTCCTGGGCCTTGTTCATGAAGCCAGCTGCAGATGGGAAGTTCTTGCAGGGGTGAGCGTTTGGTCCTGCACTTAACCGAGCACAGACAGCGATGCTATTTTCCCAACTTCCCAGCTCAGATAACGTTCGTTTGCCTGATGATGGCTGCACAAAGCGGATGCTCACGGAGGTTAAAAACGTTAAGAACGACTGTTATTATTTACGAAATGAAACCTGCGGCGTCTACTTCCGCGGCTTTTGTGGAGCACTTGAAGACGAACCATGACAAGTTTTTTTCATAAAGGGGAATTAAGTGCTTCAAACCCAGGCTGACCTCAGTTTGCCTGTTCAAGTCCGCGGTGTACAGCTGTGGATATCATCAAGGGTTTTTTCATGACTTTGCAGAAATTCATTTCTCATAGGAAAAGGCAAGGGAACCCAAATTCTCCAGCCGAACGGTTATTATTCAAACATAAAGGGAAAAAGACCAGAGGCAAAGTACAATGTAGATGAATTAAATTTAATTAAATTAAACTGTGGCCCAGTACAGCGACTGTACTTTAGTCTGCTCACCCAAAATACAACTTTGAGTTCTGAGCCTTCTTGTACAGGCTCATTAGAATAATGAAAAATGTGAGTTCGCCGTTTGTTTGACTCACATTAAAATAAATGTTTCTTCACACATTTTTAAACCATTTTAAACTACATTAAGCGATAATTCAGTGCTACCAAAACAAATATGAAGGAGATCCAGATAATAATTCAGTGCTTCTTTCCACTTTGGAAGCTAAAAAGGAGGATAACCAAACTTGTTGGCTACGACATTGATGGTGATGTTCATTGGTGGATTACAGAGGAAACTGCTTATTTGGATGAAAAATCTTGGCGAAAATTTTGTCCTGTACAAATGCTGTTTGAATCATTTGCTTATATTCATCAAGTAGTCCACTTACAGTGTCCATTTTAGGTCTTTTCATATAATTTATTACATCCTACATTTCTTTGCAGGGATCTGTTTGCTGTTTGAAATGGATATCGTTTGCATCACTTGTAATTTGGAAATCTCGTCCAAAACCTGCACGTGTACACTGGGTTTAGTGGTTCAAATGTCAAGAGTCTATCAAGTACATTAAATATTCATGCCTAAATAAGCAACAATCAAAGGTAAGAGAAAGGTCCCTTGGTATTGATTGTTAAGATTACCGCAAAACTTCACGACACTTCATCGAGACTGTGTGGGTATGATTTGACAACAACCACACAACTGTAATCACAATTTTGGAGAAATATTAGTACTTTATGTTTAAGCATTGCTATGTTATTAATTCTGATTGGTGAACAAAAGTCCACAAGAGCAAAACAAGCAGACCTCAGACACAATGTTCTTCTGATAATCAATACATACTGCATATTTCAGCCAACGCGGCCCACTTCTTTACTCCCAGTACTGTACCATTTTTGTGTGCAAGTGCAGTGAATACGGCTTATTTTACACTTTTCTATGCTGCCGGTGCACATCAGAACATAATGTCGGTGACTGACTTTCTCCACACACAAAATCGAATTAAACTTCAAATAATTGATTTTAACTGCACAGAAGCTGCACTGCAAATATGCTTACCATATAAGATTGACAAAACACAACATGTGACTTGCCCTTTTGACTGCGCCTCTCACCGCTGGTTGATAAAAATAACCACCTCGGTGTCAGAAGTCGGCCCACAGTCGCCTCAAACCACTATTTTTTGTTTTCCAGTGGAGAAGAAAGCGTGCATCGGAAAAGCCTCGGCAGTCTATTTGGCTTTCCTTTGGTGTCAACACAACATGCTGCTACTGTGTTAGATAAATGGACGGAGGCTGTGTGGCAGCCTGCAGATTTGGCAGAGAATATCTCATGGCTTTAAATACAAAAATAAATAAATAAAAGGGGAAATATAGGGTGCGTTTACTGCTGCTGTGAGTCTACAGAGGCCAGAGGGAAAAAAAAAAAATAAGGGAAATGTGGCCCTGGGGGGAGGAAAGTGAGCGATATACTGCAGCTCCCCAGGCCTGCTGTTAGAGCCACAACCTTTACACCACCCCTCCCCCGGGACTGGTCAGGCGCTGCTCAGCATCAATATTTAACACACTACACCTGACTGGACTTATGGCTGCATCAGAGGGGAGGCACACATGCACAAAAGCGCGCAGATAGATGACGAGGGCGACGAACACACTCGACGAAGCGTTTTAAAAAAAGGTTTCTGTTACGTATAACGGTGCAGAAAAGGTCATGGTGAGGTGCCAAACATTACCGTACTACAACACTACACCAGTCTGCATTGGGCTCATAACCTGTAAAACTATTTACAACTCCATATAACTCCAGCTTTAACAGTAATATTAGTCCTTTGTATTCGTTAGCAGGAGCAGCATTCTGTGAAATGTTAATTTTTTTACCACAAAATTGATGATTTCATCCTCAGTTGGTCTCATTCTGAATGCCAAACAGCACTGGTGTGAATTAAAATTGAAATGTATTTTTGCTAATTAAATTATCAAAAGAAATTCAAAAGTTAATTCTTGACCTTGGGAAACAGCAGTCGAGAAAAAAATACAAAACATTCTCACTGCGGGATCCATTCGGTCGCCGCTCCGTTGCTTTTCATTCATCTGGTGAGACCTTGGAAGAGTTTATGAGCATGCCCGCCGTCGAGGTCAAGAGTAAACCTCAGATTTCACAGCGACACAGACACAAGATACACTCAAAGTCCTCTTAAGAAAGTGCCGGTGAAGTTCATGTCATGTGTCGGCTACTCAATGAGCTGAATAAAAATGACAATATTTTACCAAAACTGAAGAGATAAAATACCGACAGCATGCTTAAAAAAGAGGAATATCCATTACTGCGGATGAGATCAGTCAATCGACAGAATGTTATCAAAAAAAAACTTAAATGATTTAATTTATTTCTCTATTTTAAGCAAAATACGTCAACCCATAATGGAAATCATCATCTTTAGTTGCTGTCCTGTTGATGAGTTTTCACTGGAGGCTTTTAAAAATGAACATTTTTTTGACATCTCTTTACGAGCAAAAGTAAAAAATAGCTCAGTGAAGTCCTGTCATCCAGTTCTTCCTGATGCTAAATGTCTCCGACTCCCATCTCCGCTTTATTTCTGCACTCGGCGGCGCGGCGCTTTCTGCCCATCCCATCAAAGCGACATCACGCTCAGCTGCACATTACCGTCCTGTTGGACTGTTTGCTCAGTCAAAGCAGGACTTTGAAGGCTCCTTTCTAAGTTAATGGCCCCAGTTAAGGAAGCGGCGCCGGCTGTTTTTAGAAGAGCTGTCCGGAAAACGACGCTGACGGGCGCCTTGTTTTACCTCATTTCATCTCATTTGGAACTCATGTCCTCATTATGTCAGCGCCGCGATGGAGCTGTAAATAAAGGTGGAGGAGCAGACAACAAGAGACGGAGGTAAAAAGAAGAGCAACAGAGACCGCGCGTCCCGTGGCTTTTCAAAATACAAAGGCTTCAATCAGGACGCGAGCTCTAATTTGCCAGGACCTGTCGAGCTGGTGCAATCGCTCTCACTCGAAAAACACACACACACACACACACTACATCTACAAAAATACACTCGCACAGATGCACGAACACAGAGCCAAGAACACAAGCACCCCAGGGTGCTGCTGTGTGTACATTTATATATTTAAAAGTGTGAAGGTTTTGTTATGCCTCGTTCCCGTGCCATGCCTGCGTTGTTTTAAATCTCTCAGTGCGTTAGCGCGTGTGTCTTCTAGCCATTCTGATATTCAGTGTTTTCATCGCCTCACTAAGCTCCAGCAGATGTTTCCCTGCTTTTCTAAAGACCTTCTCTGCAGCCTGGGCGGAATATCAGAATACCTCTTCCTAATCCACTTTACCCACTAATCCCTGCTCCGTAGACCTGTTGGCTTGCTTTTTATACAACACTAGTTCTTTCTCTCTCTCTCTCTCTTCCTCTCTCTCTCCCACCATTCACTGGGGGTCTTAGTGAGATCACTATCGAGGAAACCAGCAGAATTAGTCTGCGTCAACGGACCAGGGGAGGGATCTTGCCGCCGCTTGATTTACTGATATTCAGAGGAAGTGGAATTGATCGGAAGCAGCGGGGGCCCCGGCCACTGTCTGCAGGGGCTTTGCGGGAGTGAGTTAAGGTTTTCCATTCCGCCGTTGGCCCGCCGAAGCGATGGGGACGGGATTTAGCCGCCTGACAAAAGCTTGAGAGGGATGTGATATGTCATCTGCTGCTGTGGGATACAAGTGGATATTCACAGACGCGGCGTAAATAAAGGCGAAAAGGGAACAGCCAGTGCGGGGGGGACGCGGCGCAGACAGCCCACGTCCCACCACAACCCTGAATGAATGACTGGAGGGTGAGATTTGATTCAGGCTTCAGAATTAGGCTAACTGGTGCGTTTCAATCCGTGTTTTCTCTGAGTCCTTGTGCTCGAGGGGGCCCTGGAGTCTGAGAGAGGAAGGCTGATTCGGTTGCTGGAGGTTGACGAATGGCCAATTTAATGTGTCTGGTCAAGTGTCCTAACTGCTGCAGCCCGAGGAAAGAGTCTGCTGGGTAAATAACTCCACCCAGCGACACGAAAAAACAAAAAGAAAGTATGATTAAAATCTTGGCGGGACTCACGTTTAAACACCTGTATTACCTTTAGCGCCGTGGTGCAGTGGTGCACGCACACCAAAATCAAGGACCAAAACATAAAAAATAATCTTGCATTTAGTGATTAGCAATACTGATAATCTGCTGTCTCTCAAAAAACAAAAATAAAATGTAATATTTGACTGTAATATAGCCAAATTAGGACAGATTCCTGCTCTAAAGTGGTGATCACAGTGCCGTGGGTGTCTTGGTTTTGCAGAATCTCGGGCCATGCATTGGAGGAGGACTCCAATTAACTTCTGCTGAAAAAGGTTAAATCCTGTGCAGATAACTGTTCCTACGCCAACACAGCCAAAGTGTGCAGAAAGTAAAACATCAGCAACACAAATGAAAGAAATCCTGGAGTGTTGGAGGGGGGCCAGAGTCATTATTTTGCAAATCACAAGCAAGTTTCGAGTCTCAGTTAAGTGTTTTAGTGAGGTCTCAAGTCAAGTTCAAGGCCTAAACTTTGTTTCTGGACTCAAACAAGTCCTTATTTACCCTTTCCTTCCTCCAATGTGATTGGCTGCTGAATTGTAATAATAATGTAGAATTGATTTACCACACATTGTGCTTTTGGTTTTGAAAGCCTTCCCAAGCCCAAATGAGGTAAATTGCAATGGTTGTGAGTTGCAATTCTTATTCCAAAGTCAAATTTTAAGTCACCAGATCCGATCAGGATCCAGGATGCAGGAAGTAGTAATACTGTAATGCAGCTCACTTTTTAAATGTCTAGATTAATTACATGCATCTTCTAATTGGTTCCTTTAGTTCTTGTTGGCACTTTCTTTAGAAATCTGAGTAAATCAAAGTGTATCCAAAAAACCCTCTGAATGTCTGAGACAACTTAAAGTCTTGGTCCCCTCTGACCTACTCGAATGTGCGTGGTTGCTATTAAAAATGATACCCGGGTTCGGCTAAATTACGCCAGAAAGATTCAGCTTTTGTCGAAAATGAAACAGATCGCGATGTCAAGACGACACTAAACGGTTGGAGCCGAGGTGTCTGAATGCCAGCATGTTCTGCATCTCAGACTAATCTGTAGTTTTTTTTTTTTTTCCCCTGTTTGTACCGTGCTATTTTCTCACTTTGTCTCTTAGCAACGGGCACTTTGTCAGCCGTGTCAAAGCATCCTGTCAGAGGTGTTGCGACGAGGTGTGGGCAGCCGGCGTGCCTTCGACTGAGTAAGTTTGATCTCCGAGGTTTTAATTCTCTCGCAGAGATCAAAAAAGGGAGGCAAAGCGGCATTCATTGTTAACTCTCTCTCCCAGCTGACAACTCGGTTCCTAGGAGGAGATGATGAGTCACAAAAACATAAAGTCCGATTCAAGAGTTAGACTGTGAGTCAAGTCTCTGTGATGGTTCAGACAATATGGCTATTTCCATGAATTTCACTGCAGAAGGAAACGTCTCACTTAGCACTCATTGAGGCCCGCAATTTATGACATTAAAAATTACGCCTAGCTTGCCACTGTAAAGTCCTGTGTGAAAAGGCCTCAAAAAAAGACAAGTTCCACATGTTTCCTCTATATACTCTTGTGGCTTTGAATCAAGTGGCGCACCCCCATCGTGGACACCTGCTATTTCACTCACAGGTTCGAGTTGAGCAGTTGGGCCGAACTCCACCGAAGGGAGCTGTAAAAGAGCGGTCTCCCCGCTAAGCTGACAATTTTTATGATTTGGCATCTGCGAGCACCAAATAGTAATACCAGCCACCGTCGGCGACACCCGCCCCGTGAATCTCAGAGATTCACATTAAGCAGATACACGACGGGGACTTTTCTCCGGCTCGCAGATTTGCTGACACTTCCATTGAGGAGGTGAGGGGAACTGACAAATAGTTTACCTTCTGGAGACGCCTCTCAGCGAGAGCAGGAGAGGGACCTCGGCGTTGCAATTTCTTCCATGTCAGAAGGACTGAAAAAGTGCATCGATGAAAGAAATGTGTAGATGAAATGGAGGAGACAATCACATGGGGACGATTCAAGCATTCATCATAGCATATATAGGTGGCTTTTGATAGACCACACTACAGAAACTGAAGGAAAATTGTTAAAAATTATGTTTTGTATAGAAGGATTATTATAATTAATATAGCTTTAGACATCCTCTATGACTTTGTCCACTACATTATCCCAGAAATGCCATTCAGGAGTTAAATCTCAAATGCAAAGTGTACCTGTGAGTATTACAAACTCATGGAAGAGCGTAAGAGTTTGTGCAGACGGCCTCCAGTTATGAGACTTGAGATTATTTGCTGAAAATAAAATGGGCAGAGGAAACTGATAGCTCTGCTTGCACCTGAATGTGAGGCAACTCCAAAAAAAAAGAAAACAAAACAACTTATGGGCGTGCACCCTTTTTTGCACATTTCTGTCCTTTCAGACGTTTGAAGTTCGGTCAAAATTTCATTTGACAGTTGGACAGAGACAGAGCCGGTCGGAGGGAGAGAGACGGGCATGTGACAGGTGGTGACAGACCGAGATCCCTGGGAGAGAGGGTGAGGAGGGTGAGTAGGGGTGGAGGGATGACGAGGCCGAGAGACAGATGGAGACTCAGCTCTCTCTCTCCTCGGGGGAGACAAACAGCCGATCTGAGATCTGAGCCGCAAAAGAAAAAGAGATGGAAATAAGAGACAGAGATGGAAAAAGGGACCCCATCCCTCGTCTTCAGATTCACACATGTGCACAAATGGCTCTGCCGAGTGCAACAATAATCTTATACTGGTGGTGGCTGACCTGCTTTGTACAAACTGTATAAAGAAAAGATACAAAATGAGACGAAAAGGACAAATATTTCTTCCTGTGAACTAATAAAATGTATCGGCTAACCTAGTGATCATTTATCAAGTGAATCCACAAGGGTAGGTGTGAGGCGGAGATAAAATGCCTTAATAATTGATTGATCATTAAAGTCAATACTTTTTAAGAAATACTAATGCTTTCTGGTTATAGGTCAGTCCAAATCTCCACAAATACTGCATGTATTTCAATAATATTTCGTACCGATGTTCCCTCAGACGATGGTTTTGATGATCCCTGACCTTTCTTCATCTCTTCAAAGCGTTCGAATTATCTGCAGGATGAATCGTAATAACTTAACTCTCTTCATTACACCTGCCAAGCATCAACACGTTAGCTGTCGTCAGTGTGAGCCTGTAGACATGTAATCTAACCACAGTCTCCGTCCAAAAGGCAGTGCTAATTTTAACCAAATTTTCACCAAAAAAAAAATCGGCGAAAGAAAATGCAAATGAACGCAAATTTCCACCGACAACCATTGTGGGAATATTAGGGGGTGGGCGCGTTGAGATAAACGAGTCAGGTGCCATTAAACCGCTGCAGATGAAATGGCATAATTAAAAGAGCGCCAGTCAAACCGAAAACTGTGGAGAAGCACGTGGGGAAAAAAAGGGTTTGGAAATGTGGCACATCTGTTTGTCCGATGGATTAATTTGTCTTTTATCGAGATACCAACTATTTCCACCCCATTCAGGTGTCTTTATGCGTAAATTGAGTACCTCCATGAGATTAGCTGAGTCCCTTTGAGAGGTCATTTTATTGCCTCGGGTTCAGCGCTTTGCTCAAGAGTCCAGTGAATCGGCCTTGACAGAGGGGAGAACTAAAAGCAAAGTGAGAGGAAATGGAAAAAAGAAATGATGAGGACATAACTAGAAGATTGCAGAAAAGAAAAACTAAAGCAAGAAAGAAAAAAGAAAAAAGACAAAGCAAAGACAAAGACAGAGAAGAGCACAGGCTTCCACTGAATGGTAATTAAAGGGGAAAATGTCATTAATTAGCAAACAGGCCAGCTGTGGCGCTCTTTAAAGCTCTGCTTCCTAACATTAAATATAGATTACAGGACATGCAGACACACACACACACACACACACACACACACACACACACAGACACACGTAGAGACAAAATAACAGTGATGCACAGATCTAATTAGTGGGATTGATTTTCTCTAACCCCAGTGGAGAGACAGCAATAGGAGAGTGAGATTCTCTAAATGCCACTCCTCTGCAGGAATCCTCTCGCTCTGGGGGTACGAAATGAAAGACAAACTGACAGAAAGAGAAAGAAATGGGGAGGGGAAAAAAAGGGGGAAGATGGGCAGGCAGCTGTCGGTAGAAAGAAAAAGCAGGAGGGAAATAAATAAAACCATGAGGGGAGAAGGTTGGAAGGGAGCGCCGGAGGAAGATAGAGAAGAGGGTGGCCTTTACGGAGGTCTTTAGCTTAGAGAACGGACCCCCGCAACCCTGATAGTGACTCGTTCGGCTGCTTATTGTGGCAATGCGAGGAGGGAGGGGAGGGAAGGGGCGAGGAAAAGTGTGGAGAAATGAAATCAGATTGAAAGACAAAAGGAAAGTAAGCTGTGGCGGTTGGCAGGAGTTGAACTTCCTGCGTCAACCCAGGAAAGCCACCTGCCAGTTGCCGTGGTAACAGCAGGGCACGTGGGAGGCTGCTCTTCCCCCCCTTTTTCCACCGCCATCACCACCACCACCCAGTCCCTTCATCCCCACGCTCCATCCATCCAATCACAGTTGATGTCATGGAAGAATATGCAGTAAAATATTTCTTTACAGCAGTACGAGTGGACTGACGCTTTAAATGATGTAATCTAACGCGCCTGTTTGCAAACTCACACAAATGTGAACATCAAAAATGGATAATATATGTTCATATGTGCAGAGATCACTCAGAGAGCTCTTCTGACCTTGTGAACTTCTCTGCAGATGTGCACATAAAGTTTTTTTTACTTCAGCGATGGACGCTTTAAATGAATTTAGTTCACTCTCGAAAATAAAAAAAAATTCTGTTTATCAGACCTGGGTTAGCTTTTCTTGCTGAAGATGCATGCAGGTTTTCTATTGTTGCACTGTGCAGTGAAACACTTTTTTTTCCTTTGGTGAAAATATGGTGACAGGTCAACAATTGAAGGGACAGATGCACAGACAAGGAAGCATCACGTCCTTTGTAGATGACTGTAAACACGCTAAAGCGATTGGTTTCCGGCGTCATTAAACAGACAACTGCAGCAACAGGGAACATAAGCATGCACGTTTCCATGCCTCCATATATTTCAAGACCATGCAAAACACAACGCAGAAAATTACATAACATAACAACATGTGAAGTGACATCAATGCTTCTTATTGCAGAAGTGAAGGGCAAAAACTGTCCAAACATCGACCTCGAGGCCATCAAGAGACAGCAGCATCATAATGCACGGAAGCTGTGTGTCAGGTTTCCTATAGCAGCATCATGCAGTATGTGACCTTCGACTCTTCAGGAAAGATATGAAAAGAATTTACAGCTGAGATAGCGGGGTTATGTGTTATCCTGCAGGGATGAACTGAAATGCACGACAGCCAAAGCTGCAAAAATGATGATGAAGATGTGAAAGGCTGTGAATTTCCCTTCAGTCTGTGTGAGGCCTCCAAATGCAAATGAGATGCAGAAAATATACAGGAACAAAAATACCTACTTTTTTTTTTTTTTTTCTTCTTCTTTGAACAAGTTTCAGTAAATCATCTGCACAAAATGCAACAACAGTGAGAACTTTTTTCATCTGAGTCATCCCAGGCAGGACCCTCCCTCCTCAGCTGCTTGAATTACAATTGCCGTCTGACAATAAAACAAATGAGATGCTACAACACACACATCCCCTCCCTAACAACCTGCTGAAAATAGCCCGCTATTTACATGAGCATTAATAGTATTCCCACTGCACTCATACAGTTGAAGGGCATTTGTTTGAGTTATTATTAGCGAGGACTTTGCTGGTTCTGCTTAGATGCTTGTTAAATAAACCCCAATCTCTGTGCTAACCGCTGTGATACTGTGCACGGTCAAACAAACACACGCTGTGCCCATCCTTTGCGCTGCGTGCTTCGAACTTTGGCTGCTTGTTTTATGTGCTGAAATGCCTTGTTTTATGTGCAAGTGACGTGTGTGTTTCGGTCGTCGGGGCCCACGTGTGTGTTTGGCCGCGCGCCGCGAACGTCTAAACGTTCGGGGCCCCCTCGGCCGCCGCCGCCGCAGAACGTCCCCTCGGATATCCGTCAGAGTCGGCGGATGAGGAGCGACGCAACGACGACAAGAGCACACACGGGGACGGAGACGCACACACGGCTACTTTGCTACTCGCACATTTTTGTCATTAACACACAACAAACACTCGCCCACGCATTTTTTGGGGAACAACTGGAGCGCCGAGGTTTAACCCTTCGCATCCTCCTTGGCTGCTTTTTTTTTTTTTTGTCCCTGCATGTTTGAGCTGGGCCTTATACTGTTATTTTCAGGTTAAATTAGAAACTCTTGATGAACGATGGGTAAAAACTAAAAACTGCATTTTCTTCTAACGTTATCAGTGTGTGTGTTCCAGTTTGACTGATGTATTACATCGGGAAGAAGCGGTGCAAGTGTTTTTTAGGGCGAAATAGAGACACATAAAAAAATAAAAAAGAAAAGTTGCACATTAGATATACATATAGCAGCTCTGAAATCAGACAGACAAACACTGTGGGCATTTCAGGTCAAGCATAAAATAAGTTTTGAGATGCACCGTAGGACATAAACAAAGAATGAAGATGAATCCCCAACAGACGGCGGTCTAAAAGAGTGCCGAATAAAACTATTCCTCCCTCAGCTAAAGTGTGTGTTGGTTCCCAGAGACGCTTATTGATATTTCCTAGGTACATGCTATTTTTTTCCTCCATTACTCCACTCGAGCCGGGTGATTGTATGCAAGTGTTTTTTTTTGTGTGTGTGTGTGTGAGTTGTGAGAGTGTGAGAGAGTGTTGGTGGTAGCGCTGTAGCTCCCAGGCTAACAGAGTCTGCTGCACTGTGGGAAAACAGGAGGCTTTTGTCTTCTTTCATGGTTTACAGCACTCTTTCGCTGCTCTATCGATCCTTCCCTCCATCTCTCCCACACACTTGGCCCCTTCCCCGTTTGCCGCCGCAGTGATGTGTGCGCGAGTGTGTGGGAGAGATACAACTCGGTCTGTCCACCTCTCGCATGTTTCCTGCCATTTTAAGCGCGGAAATAGTTTCTCATCGAAAAAAAAACAAAAAAACAACAAAGCACTGAGTGGTGTGGGGACTTGAACCAAAAGCTGGAAATCTGCTCGTTTGTCTTTAATCTCACGGTCGGCGTTAACGGCAGAACCATTGCGGAGTTTATACGAGCAGGGTGTGGCCGCAGGGATCCACAAAGTCAGCAGGTGTCCTGTTCTTAGTGATTTCTGTGGTGAGGGAGGCGGATGACGGCGGCTGAGGCTCGGGAAGTCGAGTCTGTCGGTCCCGAAGCGTCCTTGAGCAGCCCTGAGTTGGCATGTGAGTGAGTGAATGGGTGAATGAGGGACGACATTGCAAAGCGTTTTTGTCCGATAAGATAGAAGAAATTGCTCTGTGAATGCAGCCAAATGCAAAATGTGGAAAAGCTAGCAAACATCCATAGATTCTATAAATTGAAGCCAAAATGGGAAGTTTTTAACCTTCGTCTTTCCATTAAGCAGCACTTGGAGGCGTGAGACCTCTGCAGCACTGTAAGGTCAATCTCTGCAGCTGCACTTGAGTAAATCTACTACAGTATATACAAAAGCATGTGATGTGAATCAACCTTATTGAAGTATGTATATATTGCAGCCATCTTAAAAGGAAGAATGCAAATATTAAAAAAAACAAAGCAAAAACTCAAATTAAAACAAGATAAAAAGAACATTTCGGTTCATGACATGTTTGTATGTTTGTGATGGATACGTCCCCCGTCTCACTCTGAGTACAGTACAAGGAGCGATGGAAAAAAAAGAAAAGAAAAAAAAAAGATTTGTACAAAACGTCTTTCCTGTTTCTGCTCCGTCTTGCAGTGAACACACAGCTCCAGCTTCTGTGAGCAGAACACACACACACACACACACACACACAATAACCTGCAGGCCTCTTCACTCAGATTTCCTTCGGTGCATTTTTATTCAAACCGCACTTCCACACCTGTGTTTTCCCTCACAGGGAAAAGACAGATCCATTCCCCGCGCTGTCTGTGATGTTTAACAGTGTGTCCTTGTCACATGTGCTATCCCAGCTAAGTTACTGTTGTTTTTTTCACTACTTCAGGTTCTCCGGTTTGAATTCAAACCATCATTTTACTGCATTTTTGAAATTTAAATAAAAGGGTTTTGCCTATATTGTCTCTTTCCTGGTTGGTGCTGGTGCAGAGAAACACATGAATCCCCACATGGAGACCAAGTTTTAGTTCACTTTTAATCATAAACAACAAAGGTCATGAAGGGGACAAAACTATTTCAGTTTGGAGAAATAATAATCACAATGCCAGACAAGATTAAACATTTTAAAAGTGGTGAATAATACTTCTTAAATGAGAGTAATCAAAGGCACAAAGAAAACTGGAAATGTGTCCAATCAATACTTGGCAGTGTATTTTTATAGCTAATTAGTCAAATAGATAATTGGTTTCACACACACCTCTTTTCCCACTGGCTTCATAAAATAGCATTTAGCATTTTGGAGACATCCCCTTGGCCCCAAACCATGAAAACATTTCAATAAAAACAAACTTATCTCAAACACGCCAACTTCATCTACAAAACTGAAGAGTAAATTGAAACAGAAATAATAATTAGAAATAGAAATTACCATGACAAAACAGACGAAGTTTGAAAAATTAATACTGGTTCACATGAGGTGAGCGGAAGCGGAGGAAAGAAGTTGAGCAAATTAAGCAACACACACTCTGTCTTATTCGGTCTCCTGCACACACACAGCATGCACACACACACACACACACACAGCAAAAAAACTGATCTTCTCGCATCTGATGTAGGAATTGACGTTTTCCCTGACACCCTTTCTCTAATCCGGCTGATTTGATAAGGAATCTCATTCTCCCTTGCGAGGCCACGCTGAGGGACCATCCGACAGATCTAACTCCACTTCATACTGCCCTGTCAATGCTATCTCCCATTGCTCATGGCAACCAGACGAGGAAATAAAGCCCGGCCGTTGGGGGGAGGAAGGGGCAGCACCATGGTAGCCATCGCAGCTGAAACGCTGGCCCCTCCGGGACCCTCTCTGGGAAGGGGGCCTGCGAGACCCAAGCCGATCGATTCTTATCGACAAAGGCGGTAATTACATTTCATTAGCTTTCAGCGCTAATCCACATAGCCCTGCTGGGGATACGAAGCGAGAGACAAAGAGAATGAGAAAAAAGAATAATGCAAGGTAAAGAAGTAGGAAGGAGAGAAAAATACCATAAAGCTTAATCTGGGGTTTGTTTGTTTCAAAATTATTTATTAATTACACTATACTGCTGCTTTTAGGCGATCCTGAATTCCTTAGGCGCAGCAGGTTCCCATCAGCTGGTAAAAAATGTTATTTTAAACAATAGATTTGCATTGGCTGCTTCAAAGTCTAGATTAAAAGCAAGAGGTACCTATTGGTTTTTCCAAAGTCTAAGATTAAAGCAGAGGGGCCTTGGCTAATTGAAAACAATAGGTTCCCATTGGTAGTTCCTCAGCGTAGATTTTCAAAATTGATCGCTGGTTATATTTCTGGCTGTGTGATCACAAGAGAAGCACACAGGCTTTAAGCTAACCTGTCAGCTTTGCCCATCCACATGCTGAAATCTGCATAATGCACATTCAGTACAGTGTACAGTGAAAACCTCAAGTGCAGAAAACCCGAAGAGGCATCACGAGTTAGGGGTTCAACTTCTGATGAAATCACTCAACCGTGTACGACTTCCAACATATGCATCACTCTGGCTTCCGGGAGTCAAGAAAAGAGGCGTAATTTAGCTCCATCTCAAACTGTACAGTTTTTATTTAAAGGAGGTGCTTTTCAATCACAAAACCAAGGTGTTAAGTGAAGCATCAACTCATTTGATGCAACCGTCAAAAGGATTCAATCATCGACATAGAGGAGCACTCTCTTCCTCTAGTGTTTCAATGTCTCAGGTGCCATCCTTAAACACGAAGAAGAAGGTGGAGGGTGCCAGGAATTTGCTAAATGGTGGCCTGTTAATGCAAAATACTTACAAGGGCCGCAACAAAAGAGCGAGCATCTTTCAGGGTGGTCCAGCAGACCGGGACTCCTGATTGAGAGCCTTTGTTGCACGCCATTACCCACATTTCTTCTCTTTTTCTGGACAAAAAGTAAAATAAACAAAAGTAAGCAACTTTCGTGTCTGTAATAGTGAACTAAATGGTCTGGCTAAAACCAACTTCAGTAGCCTGTTTGATCACGCAGAAAAGCATCCAATCTGTGTAATCACTCAGTGGGCTGATAACCAGAATGGGTCTTGCACCTCTGGTCTTTTTTTTTGGGGGGGGGGGGGGCAGGACTTTCTAAAACCTTCTTTCTAAAAAGAAGGTCACAGAAATGGCTTAAAACATGAATCTGAAAAAAGCTCCACAGTTCATCATTTTCTCAGATGCAGTTTTATGGCCCATTACACCAGAATTTACATATTATGTCCACACTCCCAAAAATTTGGCAGGTACATCCGAGAAGCAACACTTGGCCACGGAGCGTGACATGTGCTCGATATGACAAATGGTAGACATGTAAGGGGTCTATTCAAGATGTTTGTGAGTTGATCTGGATGAAAATCAAACTTGACCATCTAATTTTTAATTATCTCTCCTCCATGTTTGGTGGTCACGATGTCTTCTGTCTGTGCACCATCTGCCTTGGCGCTCCCTGCTGGTTTTAAAATCCATTGGACAGCCAATGGGACTTTAACTCAACTGCACTTAACCCTTGGACCAAAGATTCAACCATACTGAATTAAATACTCATTCACCCTCTTTTTCTGTCTCCTCTCCATACTCCCCTCCTCCCCTTTTTTTCTTATCCTCTCCTCTCTACTTTTTCTCAACCCCTGAGGAGCATGTCAAAATGTTAATTTCCCTTAAATTACTTGCCATTACAGCACAGATATGGGCAGTGGTGAAGAAAAAGAGTTATTTCTCTGTAAAGGTGAAGTAGTGAAAGAGCTGTAAGTGAGTTTTTCCTCTTTTTTTTCCATCAGTCCCCTCCTAGATAAAGCCCGTTTTCTCTCCAGCTTTCAAATTTTAAGAATTTGGCATCATTTCGCTCATTAGCGGGAAGCTAGGTAATAAGTTCAAGAGCATTGACAAGCCTTTAATTAACACGCCTGCCCATCTACCGCGAGCTGTGGAAATAGATTCATTCATCAAACCAACAAAGAATTTGTGACTGCTTGGTCGCCTCAGCCACGACAAACGCTTGAGGTTGTGGCTTTTTCGTTGGAGCCCAGTTTCAAAGCAATTAGCGTTGCTTTGTGGAGGGGCAATTAGGGACATTTTCCGCCGGGTCAAAGTTGAACTGCTCAGCTTGTTGACTGTTGCCTGTAATGGATATCAAGATATTCCGAAACAAAACACTCAGACCTCAGATAATTATCCTTAAGATTTAAAAGAACAACCCCCCCCTAAAATGTTCAGTTATTTCCTGTTCCTGGTAAGTATTTAAAAAGCCCACATTACGTCAAATCAAAATATTTCCAGAGGCAGAAAAATATAAATTTCAAAATGTCAGCATTGAGATTTGGTGGCTGAAAAAGCGATGATTGAGGGCTTCTTTCCAAACTTGCTCTTAAGCTGACAGTCACACTGACATTCGCACAGAGAGAAAACCTTTGTAAATGATATTTCTCCACTAAGAGAAGCATCAATAGAGTCGAATATATAAAACTACTACCTCTAAATCATCTGGGGGTCTTGCACTTGATGGCGCTGCAATTCCTCTCTCTACCTACAAATGTAACTCACAGCTTAAATTAAGTTCAGGCTTGTTTACTCAGTATTGTCAAACTGTATCTTGGGAAATATGGGACAGCTGAGGTAGAAGTAGACGAACAAGTGAGCCACCGAAGATGCAGACTTAAAAAATGTAACATCCCAGAACTGATGACTGTCCAACATTAAGTTTCACAGCTAAACTGTGTCTGGTGATGGCACAGCGTCATCTGACCTCCAGGGCGATATGATCAGTTTTTTAAAAGGGTTAAAAGTTTGTCGCTTCATCAAGTTGTACATCAACAGATGATTATTATTTCTAAGTCTATTTTCTAAGTCCCAAATATTCATACATCAAATTTCTAGAGGTTACTAGTTACTAATTACTGTAAGTTTTCCTCAATCAAATTTTCTATGATGAAAAAAACACTGGTGAATTCTCAGATTTGAGATGTTATATTCACCTTATATGATCTATATAAAGATATATAGAATGGAAATATAGAAAATCAACTGTAGAAACAATCCACATGTAAGACAAGGTAAGATAAACTTTATTTATCCCACATCAGGGAAATTTACTTGTTACAGCAGCTGAATAGTCAGATAAATGGCATGAATACACTATGTACATCCTCCATATATACAGATTGCACATGTAAAGTGAATAAAGTGACAGTAAATTGCATTAACTAAAAAAAAAGGTTGATGTAACTATCTGGAGAAGAAAGCATCAGCACACAGGAAGGTGAGACTGGCACAGTGAGAGCACCTGACTGATGAGCAACAGGAATTACTCACCTGTGTGACTTAAAGTGCGTCACCGCCAGGCTGTCCTGTGTATCTGTTTGTGTGTACAGGATGTGTGTGTGTGTGTGTGTGTGTGTGCTTCACCTGTCAGCTCACCATTAGCTCGCGGTTAATGCGAGACGCGGCTCACGTGGGATCCCAGGTGGGAGACGCCTGCTGAAGCGTTTGGTGGAAAGTGGTGGTGGTGGTGTTGGTGGGTCGGGTGGAGGGGGAGATTGACGGATCAGCCGTGGGCGGTGGCTATTACGTCGGAAAGGGACCCGCCGTCCAATCACCTTGAAGAGACAGGAGTGTGGGAGGATAATT
Organism: Scortum barcoo; assembly: GCA_023238725.1. NCBI lineage: Eukaryota > Metazoa > Chordata > Actinopteri > Centrarchiformes > Terapontidae > Scortum > Scortum barcoo. The sequence goes on from CM041540.1 coordinate 3,178,480, forward strand.
ACAAGTATTCCTGTCAGAGGCGTCACGTTTCCATTGATGCACTGGAGTGAGACCAGCAGCAATGTAAGGAGGCGAGTGGGCGAGATAGAAAGACAGGGGAGACGTAAGAAGTTGGATTGCAAAGAGCAATTAATTAAAGTCTGTTTTTGTCCTCTTTGTGCGCTGATATTGTTTGCTGAATTTTTATATACTAACAGAAGAAGAGCGACTTTTCCGGTGTGCGATAGGTGCAGAGGATGAGAGCAGTACAATGGTTAAATTAGTGCTTTGATATTAAACAAAAGCAGGACAGAGGAAAATCAGTCTGCCGCTAATGTTTTTTTTGTGTCTGTGGAACAAAGAAAGTCAAAGCTACAAAAGCTTCACATGCAAACCGAAGCGCAGAGAGAGGCTTCTGCATGCCTCTGCGTATTAATGGAGTTCAGCACTCCAGGCTTTTGCATGTGAGTGCCGGCACTCGTGTGTGTGTGGGTGCTGATGGTTCAGCATCGGAAGGGCCCCGAAATAGCCGCGCTAAGCTAACAGTGTCACTCTCCCACACACACACACACGGAGCGAAAAACCACTAGACTCCATCAGTGTAGCTACTACTCCTCATGATTAGACTACTAACGCGCGCTATTACAGGACGGACGTTTTTTTTTTTTATATATCCGTCAAGGGGTTTGAAAAAAAGACGTCATCTGTAGCACGAGAAGAGCGTTACTACTAAACATTAAGACCTTTTTAACCTTTGAAGCTAATTTTAATTTGGATCTCTCCATAATCTTTAACAGAAAGAGCGTTAAGAGGGAGATAAAGCCATGCAGAGACTAGGCCAGCAAAGTTATTCAAAGTTATTATTTAAAGCAATCTGTGTCTTTTAACTGGCCCATCCCCTAATGTCAGTGCATCGATAAAAAGACCGTGGATGGACAGTTCAGCTGCCATTTCCTTAAATAAAAACAGCAATGATTCATGAGAGGATGCTTTAACATAAATTGGTCTGTAGCCTTGGCAGAGTTGGCAGGGTGGAACATGTTTTTTTTTTTTTTATTTTGGTGAAAGGAAAATTCACTTTTCTTACAATTTGGGATCTTAATTTATCTCGTTCTGGCAATTATCCCCATCGTTTATAGTGCCGTTTATTCTGCATCATTTCTGGATTTCTGTGGGGATGCAGCCGCACCACGAGTAACAGATTGTAATGGGAGAAGGAACACGAGCGCAGGTTGTAAACAAGCCTGCCTCATCCTGTCCAAGATGATCCCCATGGCCCGGTCAGGACTGGGATGTTTTCATTTTTATTACCATGCTTTTTTTTTCCTGAAAATCACCATTTGGCTCATCCTCTTAGCGCCATATGGAAGTCCAAATGTTGAGTGAAAGCTAACGAGGGGTAAGCGTGACCATATACGTCCTCGTCAATTACCTATAGGAAACACAACATCGCTCGCTTCCACCTACCTCCTTCACATCCTTAGAATATAAGCGCCTTCAGATTGAATTAAAAAAAAAAGTGGAGTGGATGGAAACAATCAAATTAAATGCAAAGATGCAAATTAAAGCAACCAAATGGTGATTTAAAACTTCAAGATGCATCAGAATGAAAGAATGAAAGAATAAAGAGAAAAGAGCACAAAGCGGAGATCCTCGTGGAAAATTAAAGAACTTCCTCTCATGATTGTTGGGCCAATTTCATTTCAAATTTTGATGCTATGACTAATAACCACAATTAAGTAATGGTTGATAATCAGAAGTAAATAAATCATAGTTTTTGGTGCTCAGTGATTGTAATAATTTACCTTCTAACCAAGTCAATGTCTGTCGTTTTCGATTATCTCATTTTAAAGGCCTTTTTGACATGTCACAGTAGCAAGAGAAAAGGTGTAAAGTCATAAAATGAATGATGGCTGAAGTCCATTTAGCTGCTTCATTTCATGAATTCACTCACAATTTGCTTTATCTGGTTTCACTGCAGAACTACAGCTCATCTCCAGTTCTACCTGCAACATCTTTTCATTCATTATCTTACCTAATTTAGCATTTTTCCTCAGTTTCTTTGCCTCTCAGCATAAATTAGTGAAGCAAGTTGTCTCTAATGGAAGCCTGTTCTTATTTTGGTGTAGGAATACACCAGAAAAATGTGTCTTTTCCTCTATATTTACTTCCAATATGCTCTCTTGCTATCACATTGCGCCTGAATGGAGTTTAATAGCGATCACAACAATAACAGGATTCAGTCAGAGCGGCCAGGCCGGGCTTCCTAAACCGCTGCTGTCAGCACTATCACAGCCTGGAGGACGGCGTACCGCACACACTATTTAATAAGCGCGAGTGTACAGGCCGCCGCTCAATACAGCTTTATTCTGTCATGGCTAATGATAGCGAGAGCCGCGAATGGGAACAACACTGAGCCGCGGTGTCGTCTCAGACAGATGAATTGTAGATAAAGCTCGCACGTCGATATAAATGCCGCTGGATGGCTGATTTCAGGCACAGAATGAAATGTGCTCAAAACACGGTCGTGCAAAATATCAAATCCACTCGCAGACTTCTCCAACATTCAAATATTTTGAATTTTCTCTCTCACATTTTTATTCCATGGCTCTCTGAATGAGTCTACTGAGTAAATGCTGAATAGTTCTCTATATTAAACAAAAAGGATATTAATAGTGTCTTATAATAAAGAAAAAAGTGGAGTTTTTAAATGATGAAACATGCTGAGTTTAAAACCGATTCCTTTCTATGACCTACGTGAACAAATGAGACCAACAGTGAGGAGACTGGCTATTTCTGGTCATTAAGGACCTATGTTTACATTTTCTCAGGCAACGTTAGTATGTTAACTGTTAGAACGTAAACAGGATTTTAGTTTTGATGTTTTATTTTATGGTCATTGTTAAAATAATTGAATAATCATTTGAAAGGATCCTGAATTTGCCCTCCTACTCCTAGACAGGCTGGCGTCTTATGAGATCCTACAGCTGCAGACAGAAGGTTTGTCCACCTGTAACCTTACATTATGTGCATGGTTGTAATAATAATATCATAGTTATTTCGTACATGGCCACAAATACCTCACTTCTATGCATACTGCAAATAGCTGTGTAAGCTAGCCACATGCTAGCCAGATCAAGATCGTTGACATGAGGCAGTGTGACCGCCAAAATCAGCACAAAATGAAAGTTACATGTAGTCACTTTAAGCTGTTGAAATGTCCATTTTCACATAATTATTTCCAGTAGTGCAACAATTTAATGATGCCATATATAAAAAAACTATTTAGTCTTTCTGTATTTCTGTTTCACCATAAAAATTCACTGGTCTTACATTTGAAATGATGTCATAATTAATGTACGCATTCTTCAATTGTGGCCAACAAACATGGTCACAGTGACCTTTAACCTTTGACCACAAAGCGCTATCATCTTCATAAGTATGAGATGGATGCACAGACGGACATCCCAAAGACAATTCCTCCAGTCAGGTGGGGACATGAAAGTAAAAGCCTGGTTTATTCTTCATGTGGAGTGAAAAATGTACTGAAACTGACTGAGGACACAAACAAAGTCTAAAAGAACAACAAACCTTTGTCTGTTTTGTCAAATCAACAGATGAGCTTAAGTTATTGATGAACATATTTAGACATTTTTGGTTGATAAATGATTCATTTATGTACTTCTAACCTTCTAAATCTGAAAAAAATACCTTATATTCTACATTTTATATCATCGTGAATGAACAGACTTGGACTTTGGACTGTTGGTTGACCAAAACAAGCAAGCAAATGAATGAATTTATCAAATAAGAATCGATAGATTGATCAAAAAGGAAAAGATTCATTATAGTTGCAGCCCCAAAAATGTGTCCATAACCAGCAAAATAAGTCTAAAGGACCACGTGTTTCATGAAAGAAGGTACATTAAAAATTAGAAAGCCAAGAGACTGGACATGAATTATGCAGACTGATGATGGGATTGACCCCTGTGAAGAGATTCAGTGAGGGAATTATGAGCCACGGCTTTTCATTAAGACAACAGCCAAAAAAAAGGAGGCGGCTCGGGAAAGAGTGTGAACGGACGGGGGGGGGGGGGGGGCTCATGAAAACTTTGTCAAGCAACGCCGAGGCCAATCATCTTCAATATTTTCTCAGCAAACCGACTCGGCGGCGCCCGCGGCTACATTTCGGCTTCTCCGGGACGCGCTTGAGCCGAGGCTGAAATTCCACTCCGGCCTTATCGATAGGTGGCCATCTAATCAGCAGCCGGTTCAATTTAGCCCAATACACCTCTGGCCAGTCACCGCGGCAAACAGCTTAGCACTGAGCATTGAGCCGCAAAAATGGCCCACACCCATCGCCTCGCAATGAGCCCGGCCAGACAGCGGCCGGAGCGAGAAAAAAAAAAAAAAAGGTGAGAGACCGAGAGAGAGTGATAGCACATTCCTGAACTGTATGTCTGTTCAAATGTATCAAAAATCACTGCACGGATGGATATGACTCGCCTTGTATTCGTTGACTCTGGGCAATATCACAGCTAAGTGGTGCAGCGGGGGTTGGTAGGTGATCGGAGGAGGAGGTGGTGGTGGTGGTGGGGAGGTTGGGGGAGGTTGGAGGTGGAGGGGTGGAGGATATCTAAGACGAATTAGAAAGACATGATGAATGACGCAATATTTTCATGCCAGAGGGAAACTATTGCACTTCAAATTAGAGGGGGTGACAGAGAGAAGGAAGGAGGCAGAGGAGGAATGAAATAAATCCGCAGGAATAAAGGGCTAATGAGAGGGGAAGGTGGAGGGGGGGCATTTTATCTCTGGTGGGAGACAGAAAGAGGACCGGAGGGGGGAGGAGGGTAATATTCAGTTTGTCAATATATCAGTCTCATATTGGCCTTTTATTGAAAACACAGACGTCAGGCTGTCAGTGTTGTCCACCTCCTGAAATGACAGACAAGATGTAGTTTGATTGATCACGGTGCTATTACGCTGATCAATACTGCGCAGACGATGGCAAGAAAAAAGGGGGCATTTTACCGCAAGTGGCTGTACTTAAATACTAATGTGAGCCATTTTCACTCCTACCGAAACTGAAACAACAAAATAGGTCGTTTGTCATCGCCCTCCGAAATGACTCGTATGACTTTGCTGATTGGTGCCTTCCAGCAGAAATACAAAGGGGCCGTAATGAAAATGATTCATTGTGTTTATCTGACGTGCCGCGTCTTTTTGGGAAAGGACGATTTGTATGCGCGACCGACCTCCTCCCCCAAGAGTTTTTTTTTTTTTCAAGTCTCCCTGCATCATAACTCCCAACACCACAAGAGGTCGCTTATCAGGACACCAAAACCATATTGTTTCATGTGTCTGACTTTTTTTTTTGGCCACCTGAAGAAAATATTGTACTCGTAGATGAACATTTTACCAGTGCTCTTATTTTTCCTTCCTTCTTTTCGTCCCATCCCTCCTTCTTTCCATTCTTCTTGACTTTTATTTTCCTTCCTTTTTTCATTTGCTTTTTTCTTTACCTCATCCGAAATGTTCCCAAAACTGAACACACAAGGTTTTCACCGCACAGTGACACTTAAACTTACTCTGAACTGTCTTATTTTGAATGCATAGTACATTTTATGGCAAATTTGCATGTACAGTTGAACTTTATATGAAATACTTTTAAGAGTAATATTAAAATATTTTGCTTTTTCTACCTCTGGCTGTGTGTGACAGTGATTCCCAATGTTTTTTGTGGCCCCTTTTAAACAAATCATCACAGATTATGGCCTGAGTGTGGACATGCTGGTGAAGATAAAAGTCGGCTGAAATAATTACAGTTTTGTGAAACAGAAAGACTTTTTCTCTCTCTTGGACATTTAATCATCTTGTTTCCTGGGTAACGTTTGGCATCAAATGGGTAAAAGATGTTATCTGAAGTGATATGATTTCACCATTGGCAGCTTAAAAATAAAAAATGTTGGACTTCGACGGCGGCATATCAAGCCAGGCTGTGGAGGGGAAACTGAAAAATTAGAGAGAAAGAGACAGAAAGATAGATGCATACGCTTATTTTCAGAGAGAGTTAAAGATGGAGACATAGAGGGAGGAACTTAGAGGAGGTTAGGGAGAAATTCAGACACACACACACACACACACACACTTGGAGGTTAAAGTCCTCCTCGAGATGAGCTGTGCTGTGTAATATCCGAGCTTCTGGACCACTGATCAGCCAATCCAGAGCTCCAATCAGACTAACAGCCGGCAGCCCATCTCCACTTCGTTTCACTTCACCGATCACACACATATATACATACTTTTATATATACCTGCCACCATTTCGCCCTCCGACCAACACAAATGATACAGGCTAATTTCCAGCCATACCGCGCACACACGCGTGCATTATTACCTGTCAGACTGACGGAGAACCGAGGGAGGGGTGAGGGTGAAATATCAACACATCTTATGAAAGGTGAGCGAGACGAGGTGGCAGTGAGAACAGGAAACTTCAGGTGTAAGAGTAAGAGTGTGCTTAACTTTAAGTTGAAGTGCACAGTTCAATACGCGATTGTATATAGTTTTCTTTGCACACTTATTGTGTATTATTTACTGGTACTGTATTTATGTTTCTATTTATTTGGCATTGAAGACTGCAAATGACAATAAAACGCTTGAAACAGTTGTGCAAATATAAAACAGATGAATATATAGCATCTGCATCTAATTGCCAATTTTACAACCAATTAATCCATTAATAATATAAAACGCCTGTCCCAACTTTTCAGAGCCAAAATGTTTGTTTTGTCTGACCAGCAGTCCAAAACTCAAAGATATTCAGCTTAAACTCCTTACATCTGAGAAGCTGAAACCATATGTGATGTGGCATGCTTGGTCAACATGGAACTTAATCAATAGGCAAAATTAATATTGATCAATTTGCAATTGGCTAATCACATCAGCAAAGCAGTACAAAACACTGAAGCCAAAGCGATACTGGATTTTTGAGGTCGATACTGATATTTGAGAGTTTAGAAAATCTCATAATGGTATATTTGCCTTTTGTTTTTTTCACATAAATACTCAAAAAACACACTCATATCTATCTATGAATGTATTAATCTACAAATGAGCATCGTTTAAGTACTTGTTGCGCACAAGATAATAAAATCCTGAATCTCTTAAGAAAGACATAAGATATTACAATAGATGGGAAATATTCTCTGATATTACTCGCTAGTAATGACCAATTATTGGCATTGGCTCTGCGTGCTCAAGATCAGTGGGAAAATCAATGCCATGCTTTACTTGCAGCTAATGAAGGGAGGCCGGTGTTAACGTCACTGACCTATGGCTGATTTTAATCAAAATCTTCAGCCCGGTAATTAGAGGCTGGTAATCAGGGACTAAAACCGAGCAGAGCACAGAATAAGCAGAGAATAACACCCTGAGAGGTAAAAAAAAAAATAAAAGAGGCAAAATTGATCTGCTTTGGACAATTAGATAAGGGGAAGGTTCGGTTAGCTTGTTAAAACGCGGCGGCCTGTCAAAAAATTACCCATGGAGCGAGCAGAGGAGCGAGTCGAGAGCCGATGAACACGTTTCCGTCTAAAACTGCCTGTTTTTTTTTCTCTTCTTGTCGGCCGCCCGATTGACATCACAACTGCAATTGATGCTTGAGTCCGACGTGCCACGTTTCTACCTTCCCCAACCGTTTTACTTTACTGTGTCTGGAGGCGGACGGTAAAGCTGGAAGCCATTACCTCCAGAGCCGTCCCCGGGGAAAAGCCGGAATGGGGCCCCCGGAAGTGATCTTTTTAGAAGTTTTTCAGCTTCTCGCTCCTCGTAACCTCGGATGACACATTTAAACAGAACAAGCATCCGTCTTCTGCGCAGGTAAAGAACATGCTTGCTTGCATTATGAAGAACGAGGTTGGGGGGGGCTATGAATAGAAATCGCTCAAGCAAACACACAAGCTCATACATACTCCTAAACACACATGGCGTGCCCTGCACACTCCAGTGGGCGGATTGGGGTTTCTGTTGTCTCCCAAGGTAATTCGTGTTTGTCTGCTTGCAAGTCTTTTCCTTCCTCTTTAGGTGCAAGAGACGGGTCAGCATCTGTTTTCCCTCGGCGAGCGTCTAGTTTGCAGCAGTGTGTGGCGGGAAAGAGAAAGGAGACAGAGGTTTTTTTTTTTTTTTAAGATGCAGCACAGAAATGGGAACAAAATGTAAACATGCCAAACGCCCATTTTCCCCTGGGAAATCAGGCCCTGTGAAGACGAGGTGTCAGAACACATTCAAACACGGCGTATTGCTTGCCTTGGTGCGCCCGCTTTAAGACAGAAAACATAACGACAAGAAGGGAGAAAAGAAAGAAAATAAATCGCAGGTATGGCAGGGGGGGAATAAGAGAGGGAAAAACTCAAAAAGCGTTGTGCGGGTTGTACAAGCCAAGCAGATGGAGAACCAAACAAGAAGAAAGAACTTCATCAAAGTTTAAAAGTGAGCGTCGCCGGTACAGAGCAGGCGTTTAGTGCTTGAGACAGCATTTTGAGATTTTATTTCCACACCAACTGCTGTTGACTGAACTTTTACCGTCGCCTTCCCGTAATAACAGGCACACAGAGAGGAAGCACACACAGCACTTACATTAACTGCTGCAAAGAATACAGGATTGTAGGCACGTTATTAAAGGCATAAATACTCTATATGGTGAAGTAGGTGAAATAAATGGTGGTTAGTGATGCACTCAATCAATGAGTAATGTCGTTGGCTATGCTCATGCTCAACTTTACCACCAGAGAAAATTATACACTTACATTTAAATACCTGTTTCTTTTTCACTTTTTCACTCTCACTGAGGAAACAACGTCATAATCCTGATGCTCTGTCATCATCGCTGTGATACAAAATACAGAAAATGCTGTTTTGTCTGCTTTTTTTCCTGTTTGACCTCTGCTCATTGTCCCTGAAGCTAAATATATACATGACATTATTTATACTGAGGCTATTCCTCAGCTAGTTTCCTATATCATATTAAAGCTGCAGCCCGTAGCTCCCCCCTGAAACATCCCTGTTACAGTCTGCTCATACTTCATACCTACAAACATGGATTGTACATAGCAGTATATATCTACGTACATGTTATGAGTATGAGTACGGGATGATGATCTGTTAAAACTGCACTGACTGAATGCAAAAACTACATGTAATATTTGAGGGTTCAGTCCTTATGACAAACCTGCAGAAAAATTGTAACCGACTCTGCAGCTCTGCAGAGGTTTTTATCCAGTTTTTGCTCTTTTGGTTTCATGCCCCATTTATGGAAGGGTCGGCCCTGCTGCTTTTAACCTAATTTCCACCTGCAGCAGGCTGCTCTCATAAGCTCTGAGAGGCCCCGCTGCATGCTACCTGCAGACTGATGGAGTTAATGAGCTGCTAAAGCCCAAAACGGAGCTAAAAGGAGAGCAAAGTTTGGGTTAAGGTTTATCAGTTGTCCAGCAATGTGACCTGAAATGAACATCAACAGTATGCTGTGTGTCTCCTAGATGTGCAAGTAAGCAACTGTGGTGGTAATTCTTCACCTGTCAGCTCATTTATATATTCTTCTGGCCCCTAGAGGTCAAAAACTGACATGCAGCTATAAGGGAATATATTTCTGCCTGATGCCCAGTAACAGACAGCTGATGACAAACAAACCAAACACACTCTTTAAATGTATTATTTTCACAACCCAAAGCAGCGTACAGTCGATGGCTCAAGCCCACTTAACAGTGGGCGGGTGTCCTCGCAAAACACAGACGCCAAACAAGGCCATCGTCAGGTGAGACCGTTATTCTAAACAAACCGCTTGATGACTAATGCAATGAATCGCCACAGGAAGGGGAATTATCATTCTGCAGTGCTGGGCAGCTGATTGGAGTAATGATTGGGGTGGAGAGACAGGAAGGGAGTGCAAAGGGAGTCGGCGTGGGGGGGATTGGAGGGGGGAGAGCGCGCCAACGCCACGGTCCTGATTTCTTTCTAGCAGGGGGCCGCTGCTCCAGTAGCCTGGCACCGAGCCAAATGCACCGGGTTTAGTTTGTTATTGAGGGGAAGGCAAAGCAATCAATCTGGAGGCTGGAAGGAAAGGAGAGTGAGGAATTATTTTTGATAAGTCGTCTGAGGAAAACATAATCACGGCTGTGCGGCGTGAGCTTGTGATGGGCGTTAATGGGCTTGTGAAAAAAAAAAAAAACTTTCTCCATATCTTTCTGTTTTTTCTCTTTTAGCATGGCGTGTGTGAGTGTGTGTGTAAAATTTTCTGGACTTGTGTGAAACCCAGAAAGGTGTTCCTTCCCCAGCTAGCGACAGATGTGTCAGAGCATGAGACGACATGAAGCTCTCGAGGGACTTCTTTAAGTGTCACTGGGAAGCTTCACTGCTCTCTCACACACACACACACACAGAATACACAGAATATTCTTTGTCAGAAGTGCTGAATAATAATAGTGCTGTACTAAGCAGGATGGGCCAATTAGGCCCGGTGGGACTGGGAACAAGCGGCGGTGTGTGGATGTATGTGCGAGTGTTTGTGCACGTGCGGACTATACTTGAGTCACAGGCAGACGGCAGGACTGCACGTCAGAATTTGTCAGACATCTGCCTGCCTGCCACCACTGCAAAACACACACACACTCACACACACATACACACACATACACACACACAGATGCAAAACATGACAGCAGGGGAGGAAGTAAGGCAAAAGAATGGCAGGAGAGCTGGGAAAAGTGAATATTTAGGAACCACTCATGGACATGCTGCCGTGTAGACGAGCTAGCGGAGGACATGACCTCATATCTGTACAATAAAAAACCCTGCCGTGGACGCACTCGCATGTTTACGTCTGCGCTCAGTGCTGGAGTTTCCCCATATGGCTGTCCATACAAAAAGAAAAAAATGGGAGTAGAAGCGAGCGATCCGCCACGGTAGATGCACTTAACATCACAATGAGGCAATTTATTGTGAGCTGTTTGTACATAACAAAGATGAGTAATCCAGCAACACATGAAGGTACTTTATCCTTCACACCTGATGATAATCCTACAAAAGATCCAACATATAAGGTGAGTATGCAAAACAGTAAAGGACGGCTCTCTTAATCTGTACCAGTCAAACCCACCTATATATTTACCTTACATTAAATAAACACAATAAACACAATTACAGATGAGAGCTTGTCCACCAGGGTGATCTAAAAGCATGTGTACAAAATGACAAATAATAATTAACTTGGATAAATTCAAGATATATAATAAGTTATTTTTTATTACTACCAATATTGGCTAATATTAACATTTAGTTCAAACCACATCTGAAGCTAAGAGAGTTTGGCAAGATTAAACCGATTAAAAATCTGAAATTATAGCTCCAGGTCGTGCAAGATGGGTTTTGAGATGTGCTCAAACAGCCAATAAGAGAATAAACTTTTTTTTAAAATTTGAAGTACAATTACGTTTGCTCTTATTACTATTTTTGATTTGTGTTGTTCAATAAGCATTACAGAGTAATTAAAAACAGGAGGGGGAGAGATGAAACAGACAGAAAAACAGATGAGGACAGATCAGAGGGAGGAAAAGACTGAAGGAGAGATTGAAGGAGAGAAGTGAGACATGATGGGAGGAAAAAGGTACTGGAGGTATGGAGAGATAATAAGGAATAAAAGCAAAAGGAGGTTTGAGTGATTTTTTTTCAGCGAGGACGAGTGAGCCCAGGGAGGCGCAGTCGCCTGTCGCTGCAGCCCAGTCTTACTTACCATCGCCTCCTATGGGTTTTCCTCCAACACTCCAGAAGGTTCCACCTACACAACACACACCGCCTCACACATCCACTCGGCCCCGTCTGTGAACGTGCACACACACACACACACGCATTTGACAGTCCTCTCAGGAACTCGGCAAATCCATTGAAAATAGTCCTCAGGGGCAAAACAGTCTGTTCTTTCACACGTTACCACTCATTCTAAAGTACAGCTGTCTGCTCTGCTGCACGATGACAGGATACTTGTCTGATACACCAATATTTATAGTCTGTGGACAATTAATATACAGTATATATTCAGATAAATTAAAGATATATAGAAAAGATCCCCTTCCAGGATTAAAAATTATATGCTATGGCCTTCACTTAAACCCCTTAAACCTTAATCTCTATGGGACAGACAGATGGGGGACAGATTAAAGGAAAAATCTAAAAAAAATTAGGGTCAGAAACATTTTGCTTGCATGGTTTGGATCCATTTGTCTCTTTAGGGAAGGGAGAAGGGTCGATGCACATCAACAGAAAGTATGTATGGAGCGTGGACTGGTAGCTGGAGAGGTGCCAGCTCATGCACTGAATGCTCTCACATCTCTCCATTCATGCATGTCTATAGGTTGTTTGCGCATGTGTGTATTTCTGACCTGTGTGTGTAAAACAAACAACAGATTGTAAACTTCTGTAAATTGTGGGACTAATAAAGGATATTAAAAAAAAAATGGAGCGACATGTTAGATAGCGCTCTCCACCACCATCATCAAAACACCAAATGAGGGAATATCTTTAGGAAGAACGGTGTTCATCCCTCCAGGAGAGTTCAGTGACAGACTTGGAGAATCAATGCCAAGGAGACCTGAAGCGGTTCTGTAGGCACGAAGTGAAAAAAAAAACAAAAAACTTTGTTAATTTTTGCTTTAATTTGTCAATTTGTCAAACTGTCATCACCGGACACTGACTAACGCTCCAAAGTAGCAGCCAGTTGATCACAATCCCTCCCCAGACTTGGACATTTGTGGCCCTTTGAGGCTCTGCACAACATCCAACAATGACAATGCTGACCAGAACTAACAAAACACTGATTATACTGCAAAGTCTCACCAGAAGTTTGGCTAAAAAGTTTGTCCTGGGAGATCCACTAGCCGCAGGCCAAGTTTTTTTTCCCCCCTCAGGGGCATGACTGTGCTGCTCAGCCAAATTTCGTGGCAATGTATATTTTGCTTTAAGATCTCTTGTGCAAAGTGTGCAAAGTTTCTGTCCTGAGGGCAGCACAAAGGAAAACCTTTAAAAGAAATCAGAAGTAAACAAGTCATCTCTTTTGCTTGTTCTTTAATTACATAATGCGACATAGGAGGTGTTTGGGTGTGTTTTTTTTGGCCACATGAGAACTTTAAGTGGGGAAAAATCACTTTACCTCCACAATATTGTTGGTGAGCAACAGTATTGTGGAGATAAGATGTGTTGTTCTGTACTTCTCTTCACGATCAGTTTTGTAAACTTGTCAAACGGAAACTTTCCACAGAGAGACTTTGCTACTGTCCAGATCTCAAACCAGCAGAGGGGTCCGGGGTGAGGTGGCCCTGGATCTTTGTTGCAAAAAAAAAAAAAAAAAAAACATAACACAAGCTGGTCTCAAGTCAGACATGGACCAGGATCCCCCGAAGAACTGTCCCTGCACCTCGTTGAATCTGGGCCTAAAGGCAGAGGAGGTCTTACCTTCATCGTAGGAAGTTGTGCTTTTATTTTGAAATATATAGTATTAACGTATATTAGCCTAATTATGACAGTACAACCATTTGAACTGAGGATTTGAAGTGCTTTTAATGCACATTTCACAACAATATTTACTTCCTGATTCTAGAAAAATATGCAGCCTTTTCAAACTTTCTGTTTCCTCCACCAACTGGTTTCTTTTCTTCTTTCTCCCTCCTCAGTCAGCCGGCTTCCCCATGCGATTGTTAATCTAATGCCACTGGTACAGGAGTTGATGCTGCTCACCTGATACCAGCGAGTCTCAGATGACACACTCAAGCGCAGGTACAATCAGGCGGCGACGGGCCCAGGAGCCCCGCAGCTTCACTAATGTTTTTTAGCACTTTGAGAAGCCTCGGTCCCAGAGTGGATCATTAAACTGGAGAATACCAGTGGCAGATGAACCAAAGGCGCAAGAGCTCGTTGGATCGCTCCCAAAACAGAGCTGGAGAAGAAAGGGGGGCGAAGAATGGGATAAGAAGAAAGTTCTCCCCTCGTCTAAACACCGCTCATTAGCGGAAACAGGTATGCCGGCGAGTGAAGTGAAAACTCAAATGCTAAGAAAGAAAAAAAAGATGTCATGGAAAGTAGGAAGAAAGACGCAGCGGTGCTGACAATGAAGGAATGACAGTTCCATGCTGAATAGGCAGGAGTGTCTAATCTACTGTTAGACATCCACATCAAAAAACAAAAAAAAAAAAAAAAAAACTCCAACAACTGTTCCGCTTCCTGTCAATTAGATGCCAGGAAATTGCGAGCGCATTTGTCCAAGCGGGGAAAAAAAAACCACACACACACACACTTTGACTATATAGTGGAAAGAGCACATGCACCCACCCACACATGTAACACACACCTCATCAAGCTACAGCGAGTGAGCCATGATTAGTCTATCCGGGGGCCCAGCATGCAGTGTGTGTGTGTGTGTGTGTGTCTATGCATTTGCTTGACTGAACGTGCGCTTGTGAAGCAGCTATTCTCTGTGGTTTGCTTGACAAATAGAAAGCGAATGCAAAGAAGCCGTAATTACACCTTCTTGAGGTAGCTGTGAATTTTGAAAAAAAAAAAAAAAAAAGGAAATATAAAAAAAAAAAAAAGAAGAAGAAGAAGAAACAGAGCCAGTGAGGCCTTGAGAAATGGATGCAGAGGACCACCATTACCTGAATGGTGATGACGAGCTGAAATTACCAGACATACAGAGCTGAATCAAGTGGAGAGCTGCCACGAGCGAGCAATTAAGCCTCTGGCGCCCGCCGACGAACGCCGCTCGCACTTTCAAACGAGACAAACAGTTCTCCTTGGCCATTGCTCCTAAAATTGGCCGCGACGCATTGAAGAAGAAGAAGAAGAAGAAGAAGAAGAGCTTGCCGCCACCGCCGCCAGTGTCATTTTCAGAATTAAACCTAATTGAGTTAATTTTGTCAGAGGACGAGGGAAAAAAAAAAAAAAGAAACTTCAGGTACCCACATGCATTTCGATGGCAATTACGCCAGTTGCCGCCGCTGCCCTTTCGCTGCCTCCTCGGCCCTAAACACCAATCAGCCGTGTTGCACTTCGACATAACAAGCTCACCGAGAACAGCCGCGACTTTTCTGTCACATACTTCTCTCTTGTGACTGTTTTTTTTTTTTAATGAGGTAAAGGGTCAGTGTCCGATTTTGACTCCGGCGAGGTTGTATACCACATAAATGATGTTTACGCGGGAATGCTGCGGTGTGAAGAGCCGCAGAGGCAAAGTTGATGGAGAGCAGCGTCTGTAGAGGCGGATTTTTCCAGACTTTTTTGAGCCGACTGGCTGCGGCGGCATCGGACGAGTAGACGCTGTTTATTTCACTCGGCGCACGTTAAGCGCAATGTGTCGGATAGTCTGTTCTCGCCGCCTGGCTGCTCTGATCTCATCCCCTCGCTGAGGAGTTTCATATAAGCCTCAACATCAACATAGCTCTCAGTGACGATTACTTCAATGGAGAGGAGAGGAGAGGAGAGGAGAAGAGAAGAGAGTGTGATTAGGAGACGGAAAGGAGGCTGAAAGGTAAAAGAGGTGGAGGAGAGAAAGAAGGAGGGAGGAAAGGACCGATAGGGGATGAAGAAGAGAGGGAAAAACGACAAGTGGGAAGGAAATGAAGACAGGAGGAGGAGTTGGAGAGATAACGGAGATGGGATAAGATGATAAGAGAGTAAGAGAAGAAGGAAGGAGGTGTGAGGATGGTGAGGAAAAGAGGAAGGTGGGAAGGAAGGTGACAAGAGGGATAAGATTAGATATGCTGATAGGAGGAGGCGGGAAGGAAAAATGAAGAGATGGAGGACAAAAGCAGAAAGAAAGGAGGAGAAGAAGAAGATGGGAGAGGAAAGGAGAGAGAATAGGACACTCCTAAGAGGAGTTAAGAAGGCGACAAACAACGAAAACAAAGAAAAGAGGATAAAAAAGAAAAAGGGGAGGAAACAAGGATAAAAGGAGTCAAGGAAATGATAGGAGAGGAGAGAGTAAAATCAGTGGGATAACAATGTGAGACAGGAGGGATTTCAGAAGACAAAAGGATGCAGAGAAGAAAAGGGAGGGAGGAAAGGGAGGCAGCAGAGGAGGGGAAATAACACTTTCCTTCCACACGTGTTCGCTTCCCTCCTCTCCGCAAACATACAAACACACGAAAAAAAGCACATACTGTACACCAAAGTGTCAGTCAATCACGCTCTGAGCGCTCCATGCTCTTTGTGTTCGTCTTATCTCCCCCGTCAGAGTCAACAGTATGTGTTTGCTCAAACAGCGGATCAGGAGGCCGACATTAAGAGACTATTGACTCCCTATGAGTGCTTAAATAAACACGTATCTGCATCCGGCGCCTGTCAGCCATCCAGAGTTGAGGGACGGGCGAAGCGGACTATGGAGGAGCTGTGTACACTAAGGTTCAACCAGTATGTTATTTTATTTTTTTTTTTGAAGGCCAACACTATTTAATGCTGTAATTCAATAACTTAAAAGTGCTCTGTGGAGTGTTTTACTTTATGAAACAGGCTCATTTTTAACAGTGATGTCTCTGAGTGAGTTACAAAAGCAAACAAGACCAATAGAAAGAAGATTCTTTCTATTCTATTTCTATTAGTTTAGTAATGGTGTCGGGGTTTGCTCTGGATGAATTCAAGTTTCTTTAGCTGCTAGCTGAAGGTCCATCTCTGGATCTTTTGTCCACTTTCCTTTAGCTGAAGTTGAAGTTAAAGCGGAGGGAACATGTCACCCAACGTTTGGAGAAACACTACCACCTTTGACCACCTATTTTTTCTTTTTGCACATGTGGTCTTTCTTTCCAAAACATTTTAGCATTGTTTCTGGGAACCACATAATGATAAAATCTTGAATCTTGAATCTTCATCGAGCTGCTTTAAAGCTATAACATGAAAGCTTTTCATTTCACAACAGTACTGTACTTCACAGGTTACGGTCTCTCAGTGAGAGTGTATATACAAAAATCGCATCCCCTGTCTGGCTATTTTATACGTTTGATGACTTCACATGTGCCCCTTATTGTTTTCAGGTAGACAGCTCATCAAGATGATTGACAGGTGATGTGAGAGAGGAGCAACTACAGTACAATTACCTGCATCAGCGTCAAATTGTGGCTATAAACTACTGTCATGCAAACAGATCTTAATAATGAAGTATGCAGTGTTTGTATGTGTGTATTCTTATTCAATGCAAATAAAAAAAAAGTGTGTATTTGCATACAGCAGCATTTAGACGGTGGAGAAAAAAACAAACATCTGGAAACTAAAGGAAGGACGTTGTGTTGTTGCACGAGGATGCAGAGGTTTATTCTCTAAGCACGAGTTTGATATTGTAGATCAAACACATACTACTACTACTACATACAGCAGATCTGTATGGTCCCCGGGGGGGGGGGGGGTGCAGGTTGTACAGTAGGATGTACGCTCTGGTTTATTTAAGCTGCCATGCTTCGTGTGCTGAAAGAGCTTCAATCCACACACACAGATGAATGTTCAGAGAGATGTCACATGCAGAGTAAGACAAGAGAGTAACGCTTATAGAGATGGAGCATCGCCTGAACTTGGACGTGAAGATTGAGGTTTGAAAGACGCTTTAAAGAATAACTGAACATCCAGAGAGGGATTAAATGATCTAAACCACACATGGGGTGCATGCAAGTCCATCATAAGGAAGAGCTAACCATTTTGTCTTTATTTATTAATTTATTTCAGCTTTCCAGGTTGATTTTGATTATTAACTCTTTGATTTTGCCTTCAAAAATGTTTACCGTGCAAGTGTTGGTATGTTTATTTTTTAACATCACCTATATGACCTTACAATCTTTTTTCTTTTCTTCCACTTTGACATACTGTACTGGAACAACTGACATCATTCGATCGTGGACCTGGAAGAGTTAAAACCCAGAATTTCTCGATGAATTAGCTTAGTGCATAATAAAGCAGCTCATTTGAGCTCCGCATCCTTTTATCTCTTTGATTTCCCTTACAAGAAGCGTTTTTCAAGCTGTCAACATCGCAGAAAAAGGGACATAAAAGCTGGCTAAAAACTGGTATTAACTGATCTCTTCCTTTTAAAATAATTGTTTTTTTTTCTTTTAAACCAAAGAAACCAGTCACTTTATCAATGTTTCAGTCCTGAGACAATCATCTGGAGGTCTAAAGGACATAAATATCATCATTGGTTCATTACAAGTCTTGATCTAACCCAAGATTTTAGAAAAACCTTATAAAAAACACTTTTTGTTGATTTGAGGCTATATTCAGGAGAGTATTGATCAATTGAATGAATAAATTCAGCATAATAATAAGTAATATGTATCCAAAGAGAATAAAAACAACACTGACAATGTGATATTGAAATATTAGGCCAATATCGGCCTCCTTTATGCGCACATGAACACGAAAGACAGACAGAAAAACACCCACAGGACACTGCCATTATCGCCATTCATACAGGGACGCGAGATGATTACAGAGTATGGAAACACATTTTTTCTGCTGACGACTGCGGGAAAAGCGGTGAGAGATTTCACGGGGGAAATCTGAAATTCGTCAGCTTATTTGGTTTTCCACCCACACGCACACACACAAATAAGCTGAACTGAATGGTATAAAGTTTGTCATGTAGAAAACGAATACAACAAATGGCATATCTGCGAGCTTCACGATAAAAGAAATAAAAGACGCATATTAAAAAGGTATGCAAGCACTGAATGTGTACATGCACAAACCACACACACTCTGGGGTTAGTAACTAGTTATCAAGCCACTGTGATCTCGCCATTGATCAGCGTGCAGATCAAAGCGAGGAGCATGGCTGCAGAGCTGTGTTGGCTAATTACCGGGTCCTGTAAAGGATTTTGGTCTTTAAGCATGGCCTCTGGGTCTCGCCCCCCCACCCCGTAGCAGGGATCCTGTGATCAGGGCCACAGAAGACCTGACAGGCATGGAGATGAAGCCCACGATTATAAACACTCAGCTGGCATATGTTCACCATGACTGATTGGCCTCGGCGCTGCCAGACTTCAGTGCCTCCCTGCAGAGGAGGCATCTGCGAGGCTCAGACTGATGTTTTTGTGGCGCGCAGCTACCTCAAGAGCGCGCCATCTTTTTTTCATTCATGCTTTTTACGGCGCCTTTCAGCCGGCTTTATCGCCAATGACGCCGGCGCTAGCATAGCCGCTGACACTGTCACCGCTTTGATGGTGGTTTGGGACGGCAGATAATGACACTGCTATGTTTTAAAGCCACAGGTCTACAACAGGTTAGATGAATTTAAGCTTAGTTTAGGTGTTTTTTTTTTTAATACATACTGTGGATTTTACTTTTAAACGCTACTATTACAACCTCCTAAATACTGAATATATAAAACACTTTGTTGAGGATGCAATTGGTAATGTTTTCTCCCAATCCAGGAGCTTCCACAAACAGGAGGTTTTAGGGAGGATGTCAGCGTTTATGACTTTCAGGACTCCCGAGGACACCAATGACTTTGTATAGTTAAGTTTATTCTGCCAGTATGAGATTAAAGAAACACTGTGGTTTCGTTAATTAATAAAAAATAAACTTTCTTGTGCCTAAACTGAAGCACGAAGATGTCAGTCATGATTTAGTCTTCAGACACTGAAATCGTTGTGTAACGTAATGCTGGTATGTTCATTATGATGTGACTTACAATAAAAATAATCCATTCAATAAAAATAATCCTCAAAATGTTAAAAAATAAAAACAAGCAAGCAGGTAACATTACGCTCAATTGAAAAAAAAAAAAGTTTTTGCAAATTAGTAGAAAACTGTATGAAAATGACTTTTGGGCAACAAGGTTGAACTTTCATGAAGTCATCACGCCACTTTCATTATAGCTTCTACAACTCAATGCAATCTCTCATAAGACAGTTTTTCAGCAGTCTTTTTGAAAAAAATAAGTGTGTTCCATAATTAAACTGAACAATGATCACTTTCCAGTTAAAATATACCAATGAGGCAGCAGAATTACTCAAAACATCACAACTTGGTGTCTCCTACAGCCATAAATTATAACAACGCTCTCTTAAGCCATATTTCTTTGTTTTAGCTTTGATGTCCATTGTCCAGAGTTCAGACCTCGCTGTGTGAACTACCTGCGGCTTCCTCACGGAGGTCGACGCTGCTCGGGCTCATGGGAAATGGTGTATGTTAAAGCAGAATAAACAGCGATATTAAATAGCTTTTTCACCGACTGCCTTTATCGCGACATCTGGAGCGAGTCACACCTCGCACAATGCTCGGTGAAGTTATTTATCAGCTGTTAGAAATATCAGTGAGGATTTTAAATGAGGTCCGGCAATTACAGTTCGACTTTCCCAGCTGTCTGTTACACAGCCTTTTTTTTTTTTGCGTTTTGTCCTTGACTCTCTAAAGCACACACAGAAATCTACCAACCAGCTTGCCAACCAGTGTTAACTACTGACTGTGTTTTGGATGTTTAATGGAGAAAATAAAGAGCAAAATTTATAAGGGACAACTTTTAACAGTCAGTTTTTTGGGGGAGTTTTTTCCACTCTTTTCAAGATCTGAAAAGCTTTTCTGAACTTTGTTTCATCATGGTGTTCTCACATCAAGGCAGTGTGGCCAGTGAGTTTGGATTTATTGAGTCATTTCTTGGTTTATTGTTGTTTCAGAGTGTTTTATCCAGGAGGTTTAAAGATTTTTTTCAGCGTGGGCGTGATGGTCGATATGACAGCCACGTTAACGCAGCGACTCTTATTATTGTCTTATTTACAGCCGGAGACTTAAAGCCTTGGGACTGTGAGTACTGTACGTTTACATGCACACTGATGTCTGATTTTTTTAGTCTTACCCAGTTTTAAATCCTGCAAAATGTTACTCAGAGGCGCATTCATAAACTCAATTTTAAATTATTGATGGGTGAATTTTATTACTCTTTTTACTTACGCTTGAGCCATCATTTCACTGCAGAATGATCCCTTCGCTGCGTCCCGTAGCACTTTATAAAGTCGGTTTCATCCCTGTGACATTTAACAATGATGATCATCGATGATGCTTTATAGATACATGTGATGGATTGGTGGCAGGGGTGATGTATGTAGCGGCAGCCATTCGTAAGGTCGGCTTTTCTGGTGCTGAACCTTTAAGAAGCAACACAATTGGTGAAATTACTTCTTTGCTGTTCAAGTGTAATAAGGGGTGGAGTGAGAAGAGGTATCAGCATGCAAATGGAAATTTAAGGGTGTTTCCATTTGTATTTATGGCTAACTGGGAGTGCAAGTGCATCATTTCTTTACTAAGTCAGTGACCTCAGCATTGAAATCTCAAACTGAATTTGGAGTAACAAAGGACAGGAGCAACTCCTTAAACAAAAATTATCAGCAAAATCACAATCAGACTGATAATGATTTTTTACTGTGTATGTACTCAAACTTTCTTTTTCAGGTTTTCATAACCAGTGCTGGTCATGTAAACACACTCACACACTGCTGTCTGTGTGTATTTGTGTCCCGGCGAGACAAAGAGGGGACTTCATAGTTTTGGGTTCAGGCCAGGCTCGGACGAGATAAAAAATTTGTCAGCTGTCAGTCCCTCGTCCGAGCCTTAGGCCTGAACGGCAGGCCGGGTCACGCTCGGGCTGAAAATTTCAGCCCCGCTCGGTTTCTATATTGGATTAAAAATTCAAGTCCAGCTGTGGCTTTTTGCTCGGCGCCGACCCAGAGGCTAAAAGGATCCGGAGCCTGTGCTCTCTCCGCTGAAGGTCCTTTACTCGGCTGACCTTATCGCAGTGCATAAACCTAACACGGAAAATGTTTCCCCGACAACCTGTCACACATAAGCACTTGCCACAAGTTATGGAGAGCTCTGCAGTGTGTATGTGTATGTGTGTGTGTTTTTCTGTGTGTACGCCGCCTGGCAGAGCAGCACCAAGTGCACCCCTACCTCCGCTGTCAATCTCACTCACTCGCACTGGAACAACCGGGGGCACGCGGCCTCTCCTCTCTCTCCGACGGCTCGGCTAACGCACAAACACACACGTAGCACTCTCCCACCCGCCGAGCCGGAGCCGCGGATAGACACACACACACACACACACACGGCGCTCTCATATTTCAATTACTCTGCTGCTCTCCTCCTCTTTTTTTCCCTCCATCTTTCTTGGCGACACAAAATGCACACCTCACTTCCAAGCAAAGGTTTATTTTCAACTTTTACTGAACCCCCCCTCCACCTCCTCATCCTTTTCTTCTCTCTTTTTTTTTCCACAGTCAAAGCAGCATTTTCTCTTTCATCCGCACACCGTCACTGCCGCCGCCACCGCCGTGCCTAAAAGGATGGGTGGATGGTAATAAAATGGAACAAAATGGAAACTCTGCCTCCACCCCCGCTGACGGGAAAGAAGAAGAAGAAGAAGAAGAAGACGCGGAATAGAGAAGTGACAGAGGCTCTGATAGCCACTCATCCGTATAATCACATCCACGCTATTAGAATAGTGCAGCTATCTGATGCCATTTGTTGTATCAGTGGATAAGCATTAGTGCTCATTAGTCACATGCATTAGCTCCTGGATTGGGACTGACAGAGGAGTTGGCGTGGGATTAATATGATGTCGCAATCGGGCAACGGAGTGGAAAAAATGATGTAGTGACAAAAAAAGGGCAGACAGATGGACTGATGGATGGATGGATGGATGGATGGATGGACGGATGGATGGACAGGTGGTGGATGTATTGAGTGGTGGGATGACTGACAGACTGATGAAAGAACGGACACGTATGGACCGCGTGTAGGTGGATAAACTGACATGTTGTGAGCTTCTGCTACTTTGAGGTCTTGAGGGCAGATGTCAGTACTTTTGTGATTTAAGATAATATATGCAATTATCATCTAAAATTGGGAATTTGTGCGAAGACGTTGCACAAATTCGTTGATGGACAGACAGTAAATCAACAAAATAACAAATTATTTGTTTGAGCCCTCTTTTAAGGT
The DNA here is from genome assembly GCA_023238725.1 of Scortum barcoo. Classification (NCBI taxonomy): domain Eukaryota; kingdom Metazoa; phylum Chordata; class Actinopteri; order Centrarchiformes; family Terapontidae; genus Scortum; species Scortum barcoo. The sequence continues at coordinate 3,201,475 of CM041540.1, forward strand.
GAGAAATGCACATTTTTTGCAAGTTTCACCCCCCAAAAAAAGCCAAAACAGGCATCATTATGCAAAACTATATCAGCAGGAATGAAAAACTGATACTTTCAGTATAAAAGTAGTTAGTTAATCGATTTACATGATCATGAGCTGCTTCTATTGTCGAATTTCACAGCAGGAGAGTTCACGCAGCGTCAGTAACATACATTTTCCATCACTCATCAGTTTTATGTGTCTTTTTACTGACATCTTCCCAAAACTGCAGATTTTAATTAGAAATTTAGCAAACTGTATGTAACTAGCAATTTGAAAACATCACCTTGCACTCTTGCCATATTATATCCAAAATGATGCTTTAAAAAAAACATGTCTGTCACTTTAATCGATAATGGAAATAAACAGCAGCGGTGCTAAATTACTCATATATTACTCCTTTTTCATGTCTGGGGTCTTTTTTGTTCGCTCTCGTCTTATTAAATCATACTCCGCTTCACTGTTTGCAAATAGCAACAGTCCAGTTCCCCACGGGCGCCATTAAAGTTTAATCAAATCTGAATTAATCGTGCACGCTCATGTCGAAGCCGATCAAAATGTCTCATTAGAATCATTCATTCGGGTTAAGGACTTCACGTAAAAAAATGAAACGAGCTCTGCAACAAATGCGCGCTCAGACAAACACGTCGTCGTCGCATGTCAAAAAAGTGTGCGACGGCGACACCGACTAATATCTGGTTTCACTGAAGGTCTGTCCTCCTGTAGCTCTCAAAAAAGTGACAAATGGTCTGCCTTTCCTCTCAGTGTGTGTGTGTGTGTGTGTGTGTGTTGGGTGGTGATGGTGTTGGGAGAGGGGGGGTGTTGGACCGGCCCCATTGCAGTAAATGTTAATCAATAGCACATCCCTATTAGAGGCAAGCAGATGCCACCTCCACCTCTGCGCGGCTCTCTGTCTTGTCTAAATGAAAGCTCAGGTCAGAACCACAGCTGGGGCCCCCACACACACACACAGATACATAGGAGTGAATGATGGATGAAAGGGGAGACAGAAGAAAGGGGAGGTTGACTGTGGGAGTAAAAGAAGTGCGTTAGTTGAAGGTGGCTGACGCGAATCAGTGCAGAGTGGGAGCCACCATCCTGCTGAACCGGCTAAAGTAATGAGGCCGGCATAGCGGGGAATACGGCTAATATGGAGAGATCAAACTAGCGGTACACCTCGAGGAACACGCTCCCTGGGATCCCTGCACTTAGATGTGACACCTGTGCACACACACACACACACACACACACACACACACACACACACAGAGACCACACAAGTTAACTCGGCTTTATGCCAAGTATATTTTATATGAATTGCGGTGCGCTGATGCACCAAAATGGCAGAATACCTGGGAAAATTCATGAATATTGCAGCAGTGTTCTTACCTTCAGTTTAAGACAGAAATATTTCTGTGATAAAAAAGAAAATAGTGCCGGGGGTTTGGAACATGCGGCATTTTTCGAGTTATTGTGAGTTAAATGTCCGCCGCAGCCTTCGATCTTTGAGGCTGTGTGATAATAAAGTGATGCATTCACATATTTCTGCATGATCTGTTTGAGAATTTAAGGTTTTGTCAATTAAAATAAGATGTTTAAGGGAAATGTAACACTGATCATATAACTTTTCTCCGACAATACATCATTAAAGTTGTTATTAGAGGCTGCTAAATCAGCAAAGGTGATACAGAAATGCCAACGAGGAAGAGGAGGAAGGGTGAGGAAGAGACAAGTTCATCTGTAACTCCAAAACGTCCTGCTCTGAGCCGTTTCAGCCATTGTTCCTAAAATTAAACTGATAAATTTTGGGCTCTCTATTAAAAATGTTCCTGTTTATTACATGTTTATGTAAAAAGAAATCAATAGTAACAATATCAGCTGATAAATTGTCAGCAGATCAAATATCAATCATATTAGCTTAAAAAAAATCTGGTTTAGTTTGTGTTATAATTGTCATAAAGAAATGAAAAGTGCAATCAAACTTGCAGTTAGCTCAACCACCCCTTAACTTAAAGTATATTAACTGATAGCAACCAAGGCTAATAAACAGCTTTAATTGCCTTATTAAATTCACAAGCTAAATGTTAGCATGTTAACACTGCTGACTATTGTTTCCTATATTTCATTATTTTTGTTTATTGTGTTGTTTATCATAGGTTTTATTACTGATCGTACATGATGTAAAATGTTAAATGAAATGTTAAGTGATTATTATTATTACGACTAACGCGTACGTAATGTTGCGTATTAACATGCACACAGTTTGCGTGTTAACATTCAGCCTTTTTCAGAAACTTTCCTGATATTATCCAACTATTAGCTACTACACACTGCTAACTTTACTGATTCAGTTATTCACATTCAGCTCAAAGCAGCAGCACCCTGAGTTTCTGAAAGGACACGACAGCTCAGACTTTTTATTCATTTATTATCACGTTTTTACCTCCGGCACCACCCTCAGGCCAAACTTAACATTATCTTTTCCCCCTTTAGTTTATCAGACGTGATGCAGGAGCTGCAGATGTTTATTCGTAAAACCTCACTGTCATGTTCTGTGCTCCTGTTCGAAACCGAAGCTCAGTTAGGCGTTAATTACAGTATGTAAAATAGATGTTGGTTTTTGCTATCTTGCTGGAGGTCAAATATGTCTCTCTAATAAAACACAGCATCAGCAAAGGCTCACAGACCGATGTGAGACGCGATCATTGGCGTTTGGTGGGAGCAAGTATGCATCCGTTGATCCTCCCTCCCAAAAAAATCCTCAAAGAAAATGAGCAAGAAACGGCGCCAAACACCCATCTGAACCGCCTATCCAGCTTTATTGTGCTGTTGTCTCCGTATAAAAAGGTAAATAAGACAGTTTGAGCGAGTGGTTGGGAATGCAACAAAGATTTTTTTCGTTTTTTTTTTGTTTTTTTGTGAAGGACGAACATAAAAAAACAGACGCCTGCGCGAGAAAGGAATACAAAGTTAGCGCTGTAACGGCTCCCGAGGGAGGCCTTGTCAAATAAACAATGAGACACAATTAAATGACATTATTATAAGAAACTAGCTCCAGTCATCAGGGAGAGAACAAGAGAACGAGAGAGAGATTTACATTTGCATCCTTCATTAGGTAATGGAGTTGTTTGAATGCTGACGCGTTGTGTCAGGACACGTCGATGCCAAAGCAGACGTTTATGTTCCCCGTTGTACAGCATCCCTCTCATTTAAACTCTACAGGCCTGTCAGAGCCGCCTGAGTGAGGCAATCGTTCACTCTCGACACACACGTACAGTACACACACACTCATCCAAAAGGGGAAAAAAAGAGGCTGTATGCATTCAAGCATTCTCTAAACTAATAAACCTGCCTATGGACTTAGCCAGTCTTAGTCTGAAGTGTCATTAGAAGTGGCAGGCAGCTGTGGCAGCCTGTGAGGGGCTAAGAGGCTTGAGCTCCCACCGTCTGTAATCCCCGCAAACAAAGTATGCGCCGTGCAGCAAAATAAATATATAAGTAAATAATACATGCAAACATGCTGACACACACACACACACACAGAAAACACACACACACACACACACACGTCTTACAGTAGGTGATGCGAAAAGACGCTCTCAGGGAAGGGAAAACTTCAAAGCGACAGTGAAAATGCGAAGTCATGTATATGGCAATCCGCCTTAAAAAGTAATCTGACACGCTGACACGGCTGCGCCAAAAGGAGTGTGTGTGTGTGTGTGTGTGTGACATGTGTGTGACACACACACACACACACACACACACACACACACACACACACACACACACACACACAGAGCCTGATTTCACTTTTAGGAAGGCAGCATAAGAAGCACATTTGGCAGAGAGACACACACACACAGAGCTTGCTAAGTGGTAATAAAGGCCGAGGCTTATTAATGGGACAATCTGACAACCAGCAGTGCTGTGCCGAGGATTCACACACACACACACAGTCTCATTCCTGATAGCTGTAAGTTATTGGAGAGGAGGTAATGTTGCCGGGCAGCGCCTCCCTATAGTCACATTTCCACTTGGAGATGAAACAGCTAATTGGACATGGGACCTTCTCAGCTCCGAAGACGCTAGTAATGGATTTGGATGAGGAGACCCCCCCCCCATCCCACCCTGCTTTACTTCACATTTTATAATCCTATCTGCCTTATCTGCTCCTCATCCACCCCCCCCAATCACAACCAAAACATACCTAAAAACACCTCCATCTTAATTCAAGATTTACCCGCTCTTATAGGATAATATCGCTGATTTACTTTTAGTTATTCGCCTGATAATGATAAACAAACTGAGGTCGCCGGGAGAAAAAAAAGGGGGAGGTCACCTGTTTTATTCGCCGCAGCACGAAGAGAAATACTTATTCCGATGGTCTCCTCATCTTTTCTGTTCCAGCATTTGAGATATTCTCTTAAAAAAAAAAAAACATTCACAGCTATTACATCTTCTTCTTATGTGCAAAGTGTTTATCTCCATCTCCAGCCCCCCCCCCATCACACGTCTCTTTCTCTCTGGCGCTCCTGGTGCGAGTTCCTCTTTGAAACGCTTTCTAATTATCACATACAACACACAGCCAGGGTTAAATTAAATTGCTAAGATACAAGGAGGTTGAGGTCAACGGCTCTGCAAAGACCGTCAGCACAGATAATTGGGAGATATACTTTTTTTCTTCTTCTTCTTCTCTCTCACTCTCTTCCTTCTCCCTTTTGCTAAATATCCATGATCAAAATGACACCGGATGGCACGCAGACAGTTTGGCAGGGTAGCGGCGTGCTGAAGCAAAAGACGCCTTATGAAATATGAATTTATTTTTAGAGATAGAGGAAGACGAGTAATTAGGAGTGCAGGGAGAAAGAAAAAAAATCACTTTCATGTCTCCTCTCGCTCTGTCTTTACCCAAATGCTCCCGCGCTCGGGAAACAACTCCTGTAAAAACTGATATATCAGGGCCGGTGTTGGCTTTACGAAACACGACACGAGATGACTGCACGCGTTCTGACGGCTGTTACCGACGAGCAGAAAGGCCCCTTCAGAGATGATTTTTGCTTTTGTGACTTCTTATTTTGCGTGCGTGGATCTCATTTGTTCTCTTTCACTGGTCACATGTTGAGCTTTGATGAAGACAGTAGTATTTACCAAGACCTACTTCGGTTCACTTTGACTGAAAACTCGGCGGCAACGATGTCTTGCAGAAACAATGTCAAGGTTACTCAGAAAAAGAAAAGAAAACAGACAAGTTTAGTTGCTGGTCAGACTTAGACGTAGAAAAATAGCTCTCAATGAAAACAGCAAGGTTAAATCTCTAAAAGATTTTTTTTTTTTTTTTTTTATTGTGCCTTGAAATGAATGGGAACCAGAGGTAGCTTAAAGTGTAATAAAAGAACTCAGAACATTAAAAAATGTGTTATTGGTTTTGAAAAAATGTCAAGTCTGTGATTTGTAAAAAAGGAATCAGGACTGAGCCAAGTAAAAACGTGCAAAAAAAAAAAAACCTTGTCACCAGATTTTTCACATCAAAATGAACAAACTCAAATTTGTGCTTAAAACTAAAGCCATGAATTGACATTTAGATTGACTATTGATTGACTAAAGGTCTGTTTTGCTGATAATCAACCAATTAAAGATGCAACCTCTCGGTGCAGCTGCAAACTCAGAGAAAAAAAAAAAAAACAGAGCAGACAGTCCCCCTGATGATGTCAAAAGGCATTTTGGGAAATGTAGGAAATTACAAACTCGAGTGGTTTCACATGAAGTGCGACTGAAGTAAAGCGTGCGTGTGAAAAATGTAGTTTTCATTCAGAAGGCAGCTCCTGAAAGTTTTAATTAAAGCATATCGACTTTGTTAGTATGTTGAGATCAAACCCCCCAAAAAATATGTGAAGTAAATAATGCAGGCAACAAAAGATGTATATACCATGGTGAGTGTGTGAGGAAGAGGAGGGTGTGTGTGTGTGTGTGTGTGTGTTGGGGGGCAGGGGCACTCTGGGAAAATGAGAGAGCAATATGTCAGCATGGTAGCACCTCTAAAAGTCACCGAAATGCCAGGTCACCCTGCTCGGCGGGGAGAATCAAACCGCAGCGCAGAGCAAGTGTGTGCTTGAGCGCCTTGCATCACACGTCTGAGTTTTACAACATCACACACACATACTCACACACACTCACACACACTCACACACACTCAGAAATGGAGCACCAGCTGACCGCCGCCGCCGCCGCAGCTGTCGACAGCTCTGTCACCGACCGCCTGTGATTTCTTTTTTGTTACAAGTACGCGACAATACTTTTTTTTCTTGCCTCTTCTCTTTGATGATTGTTCCTTTAATAAAGCCTCTGAAGGTGGAAGGATGACGTGTTTGCTGGAGCTCGTGTGTGTGTGTGATGTATGTAAGTGTGTGTGTGTCATCTGGCGTCTGAATTTGTGCTGTATTGTACAGTCGCTGGCACATTGTCTCGCGCGCAGAGGTAGGTGGGAGGAGGATGATGAAGAGAATGTGCGTTAAAAATTTATTTCGGCTTCATTAATATTTCACACGGATTGGGTGCGATGTACAAACCGATGACGACAACCCGGCTCCCGGAAAAATAAAGCCTCCCACAATGCTCCGCGACCATGCCGAGCTTTGCTTTGTCGCAGAGTAAACAATGTCTCTCGTCTAACCCGCGATGCGCCTCCGAATGCAACTGTGACTGTTTGACTTTGGCTCAAACTTGAACTGAGGCGAAATTCCTGAAATTCCCCCCCCACCTCCTCACTCATGCTCCTTCACCTCCATCTCCCCCCCTTCTCATCATATCTTAGCGATCACTGAACCTTGAAAAATCTCGAAGTAGAAAATTCTTTGTAACCGAAATATGAGACGTCTGCTGGGATGTAATCTTGGAGCTCACCCACTGACAACCAGAATCAGACAGATATTGTGTTTTAGAAAACGTGCTGCCTTTTCAAAAGAAGTAATTCACAAGAAACCTTAACAAAAAAGAAAAAATATATATATATATATATATATATATATATATATATATGTCTGCGATTGTGTGAACAATCCCTCCTTTCAAATTAGCTCCTCGAGCACAGAGGCTGGAGTGTGCAGCGTGGTGGCACTTTGAAGGTTTACCAAGGCGGTGCTGTAAGTCTTTGTTGAAGTAATCTCTCTGTGAGGAATAATCCCTGTTATTGAATAAATAGGATGCCGATTATAGACATGTACCTCCCGCGTCCTCCCGTTTTAACAGAGGATGCAAAATGTCTGCATCCACCGCCGAAAAGCTGTGACGCAGACTGATGCTTCGACGAAAAAAAAAACAAAAAACAGCAGCGTTTGTCTCAATCCATGTACATGAAATCTCCATTATGGAAGTACACAGTCACACATGATGCAGCATGGTGGGCAGTATAAATCAAATGAATATATCTCTCCATTATCCGATAGTGATGACAGGAGGATCAAACAGGAAATCGAAGCAAAAAGCCGCTATTAACAGTAAAATAGAAACTAAACTAATGATTGTATTTGTAATTTTTAAAGAAATATATTTGAATTTTTAAAAAATTATCACATAAATTAACTTTTGAAATTTCAAAAAAAGTTTACCAAAACCTTAAGTGACATTTTTGAATTGTGTGTTGAGTCCAACCAACAGTTCAAACTGTTGTGAATATTCAACGTGCAATGATCTAAAACAAGACAAGAGGAAGATTCGCACATTTAAGATGCTAAAGCTGGCAAATGTTGTGCTTTTTCGATAGGTATTGATTCGCTTTCTCTCAGATCGACAAACACGGCACATCTCACACAGCCGCGTTTCGTTTGTTTACTCTTTGTGTGTGTTTAATGTATATTGATGAGCCACCTCAAGGGCAAACTCTTCATTTTGTGATGAACGATTAAGTTTTCTGACACTAAATCCATACCCCACTGCTACACATTCAAATCAGACAAAACATCAAATATAAAGCAAAACTGTGAATATATATTTTTGGCCATTACTATTTTTATGTTTTTCATTTCTTTTCTACTCCAATTCATTTTATTAATGATGGGATTTGGATATCAGAATGTACATTTGCACAATGTAAAATCACATCGATATGCATTCTGCGCTACTGTGCATGCAATAATCAATGAAACAAATGATTAGTCGACACATTTACATTGCATTTGTTGTCAAAATGTTAATAATTTTGTCAATATTTCCATCACCTATCGAGCGAAAATGGTGTCCATCTTGTTAAATGTGTTCCTATCCTCAGTTTCCAGATTAAATGATTCATAAAGTGATAGAACAATCATTTCTCAAAGCCTTTGAGATTAGATTAGTCATATAAAAGTAGCTCCGCACAAAGAAAGACCATAGTTTTCTGTGTATATACTCTTCATATACACCTCGCTGCTCACACATGAATGCATAAACACAGTAAGTTAGAAAAGCCCCGCAGGACACAAGAACCTCAAAGACTATTTACTTTGCGTGCGGCTCTGAAGTGCTGGGCGGAGTGGGAGAGAGTTCACTCGGAGACGGCGGTGGAGTCACCAGGAGGAGAAGAAGAGCAGCTCTCGGTGGAATCGGCGCCGCTCATTACCGCAGCCGAAGAAGAAGCTTCGAACAACAACAACACGACGCGTTCGGAAAGCAGGAACCGCGATGGGGAGAAGCTGCAGGTTTAATGAAGCAGCATGGGCGACGCTGGAAAGGGGGTTAAAATGAGTGACGAGGAGGGCGTGTGATCGATTTTACCTTTGTGATTACGATTTCAAGATGTCAGATTTCATTCATTCAAATCAAACACACAGTCACAGTTAGAGGATTTGATTCAAGCTTTGACGCGTGACTGATAAATGACCCTGTTGACCTTCATAAAGTTCATCTCAAACAATATAAAAAAAACTGCAAACCCAAAGCCCTGTGGGTTTATTCGCTGTCAGTAGTGAGACAGTGTCAAGTAGCGTCATAAATTTACTGTTTTTTCTGAAATATGGAGAGAGACGTCGCATCCTCAATGGTGAAGCTGATGGATTCAAATAGCCTCCAACTCTAAAGGAAACCAGGCGACTCCAAATTGTAGACGTACCTGTGGCTAACGTTAGCAAGAGAGGACGCAACAGGTAAATAAGACGAGGAGGCACATTTCTCATTTTAGGAAGTCACATCCCCCCATTTTTTTTTTGGCTGTCGCCTTCCTGCAGGATAGCATGTGGAAACTTTAATCCCTCACTTTACACTACTTGTCACAGATGTACCATGCATAATGACAAACCAAAAACCACGACTGAGGAATATCCACGTATTTGCACACCTTAGCTAATTAACGAGATCTGCCAGGGCAAGACCACGTAGGACTTGCTGACGGAGCTCCTCTGCTCCCTCCCGCCTGCAGCCTTCATCGAGCTAAAACAATACCAAACGAAAATGACGCCAATTAGGACGCCAAAAACAAGCAAGGGCGCCCAAAAAACAAAAAAAAAAAAAAAAAAACGCCTGAACCGTTTGTCCTGAGCAGAATTGATTCTAATGAGGCATTTGGATGTAGATGGAGGAGATGTGAGGCCGCAACGTGCGACGTCTTTAGCGGCCTCCACCTGAAAAAAGTGGTGATATGAGTGAATATTTAGTTTATAATCTATGAGTGTGACTGTAAAGATTGATGCGTGCTGTTGGAGGTTTTATTGCAGAAATGTGACGACACTCCACTCACTTTTTAATGTATTTATGAATGTGTGTGTGTGTGTGTGTCTCATATTTCCATGCTGACGTGCAACAGGCTGCTCGGCCACGGCTTCATTCTCCTCACTAACTTGGCCTTTGAGAATGAGGAATTCTAATGAGTCTCTCTCTCTCGCTTGTAGTTTGTTCACACACACTCGCTCTCTCTTTCACACACACACACAGTTTAAAGTTTAATGAATGTGCCTTGCGCTTTTCCTCATTAGCCACACCGAGTCTTATCGCGGGCATCAAATGCGACGCACCGCTACTCCTGACAGGAAGAGAGAGAAAGGAGGGAAAAAGGGGGAGATCTTCCCTTTTTCTCCCTTCTCGTGTTTCCTCCCGTTTCTTCTCCCGTGCTCTGAGGTTAAAACATTTCATTGCATCCATGCTCTGGCTGATGGCGGCGAGAAAGAGAGAGGACACCCCCACCACTTCCTCCTTCTCTCTTCCTCTACCAAAAAACACACTCACACATTCTCTCTCTCTCTCTCTCTCTCTCTCTCTCTTTCTTTAAGATGTTGACTAACTTGGATCAGCAGCCAAGATCTTCCCTTCTCCTTTTTTTTTTTCCTATCCGTGGGCTGAGGGAGGCTATTGTTTCTGTGGCGCTGATGCACATCTCGCCGCGTAGGAACGAAGGGAGGTCGGTGGGAGCGAGTTGATGGGAAGCCACCTGCTCAACCTCTCAGACCAAACACATGCAACAGAGCCCAAAACATGCAAAAAAGAGAGAGACAGAGAGAGAGAGAGAGCTCAGACCGGAGCTTTGAGCTCCTCAAAGAGCTTCAAGTGTCAGACACGAACGTCACAATAGCTCAAGCCGCATACTTGTTTTATGACAGAAACATCAACATGACAGCAGCTTGTGATGCACAAAGTCTGCCATTGTAGTCGGGGAGGAGGCGGCGACGGCGGCGGTGAGGGGAGGAAATGAATGAGACCGAGGCAATCTTTTCATTTTGGGACGAGTTTGTCAAAAAATTTCAGATCGACTTGAAAAAAAAAAAAAAAAAAAGACTATAGAGAGGGCGGAATAATGTGCGGGAGTGACTGACTGAAGGGTCTGAAGAAAAGGGGGTTAGTTTTTCAAGCAAGCGCGAGACGCCCGGAGCCACTGCAGAGTCATTAGAGTAGATTTGTCACATTAACAAAAGGAGGAGGAATCGGCCCTTTTTAAAAGTGTGTGTGTGGGGGGGGAGATAAAGGAAGACACAGACGTGGAGGCACAAAGAGGCAGGGTGGGGAGGTAAAAAGGGATTTGAAGACAGTAGGGAGAAGAGGAGTGAGATTGATGGAAAGGTGGAGGCGGGGGTGGAGGACAGGGGGGGTCTGAATATGTCTGGATGGAGCAGAGGTTGGTTTCTTGAAGAAAATCTGTTTACGCCTGGATTTTTAAAAAAAAAAAGGGAAAACATCCCCTACAAGATCTTCTTAGAGTTGAATATCTCCCATGTTTGATCTCTGCCGCTCGCCAGGAAGTTAAGTTTGTGATTAAGTGTTTCAAAACTCTGATATATCCACATACGTACAATTCACTTCATTTCACTGAAAACACAATAGTAGTGGAAAAATCAATGAAGTGAACGATTAGTCGACACGTTTACGCTGCATTTGTTCACAAAACGTTAATATTTTCAAGCGAAAATGGCGTCCATCTCGTTAAACGTGAGAACGTGTTTTTGACATTTGATCTATCCACTAGCAGAACAATCATTTCTTTTCGTTTCCAGGTTGCTTCTCCAGCCGTCAGAGGTGTTTCTGGACATTTTGGTTGAATGTTATGTTTTCTGAAAGATGATTTTTTTTTTTTTAATTAGCTGAACTTCAAACAACACATCCCGTCTCTGTTATACATTTTGGATGATTGAGAAACTCACATCTCTCAGAGTAAGTCGACCATTGGAGCGAGAACCATCTGTTCTTTGATTTGGACGTGAAAACTTTACATGTGCTGTTGATTTTTTTTTTTTTTCTTTCTCGTCATGTCTCAACATTTTCTATTATTAACCCGCGCCTCCGACGCGTGCCAGAAAACAAGTTTGTCACCGCCGCATCGTGAAATGCTCCCAAGCTACCTCGCTGTGGCTAAGCATTTTTTTTTTCTCTCTCCCTCTTCATAAATCTGCTCTGACTGTGCGAGAAACATCCGAGCCTCCTCCGTCGCAGACTGCTGACAAAGGTGCTATGTGAGGCTTTTTCACATTTATCATAAATCCCACGCTGTCCTGCAACAAAAAACCACGACTCTGCCTCTCTTCCTCCCCTCCTTCCTTTCGTCTTTTTAATTTGGTTTACAAGAAAATATAAGAAAGGCGAAAACGTATGCTCTGTTGCAAAGCCGCCCAACGAGCGTTCCCAACAAATACAACCTGTTGACATCGATGTGAATGTTAATTATCTTTATAATAATGCTGAATATCTGCACAGTAACCGATGTTACAGCATCCCCGTGCAGTCTGCAGCGGCTGAGCTGAACCGGTGTGCGGCTCTCAGACAGTTGCGCCGCCCCCTCTCCCTCCTCACGCCGCCCATCCCTGCTCCGCCTTCCCAGACGAGCCTCACGCGCGCCCGCCGGGGCTAGATATCCCTTTCACTTAAGATGTTAACAGTCCCCTTTCCTGCCACCTGTTAAGATGTTAAACAGTCCCCGGTTTGCTGCTCCGCCGGCGCTTTGATCCTTTGAACGACCTGGTCATGCTTTTAAAAAAAAAAAAAAATGCAAAGAGGTGCACTTGAAAAGAGAGGATAAGGAGTATGTCTCAAATAATAATACACCTTGGCAGATGGATTTGATAGAGCCTCAGAGTGATGGATGCATTTTTTTTTTTACCTCTTCTTCTGTGCAACCCTTTGCTCTCTTCAGAGCTGCATTTGTGAAATGAATCTCGAGGCTGAGGAGGAGGAGGAGGAAAAGAGGGGTGAAGCGTATTTCAGATTCGGAGGGCTTTATCACGCCGGTGCCTGTTTATGGCAGAGGCTGTTGTCTCCCCTGGCTATATTAGGATTGCAGGGTTTGCCTTACAGTGGAAAATCGTGGAGTTTTTTTTTGCCCTTTAGGCAGATTTAGAAGAAAACCTAAAGCTAACACCTTATATCACACAGCGAGTTTCATGCCTGCTGCGTCTCAGCCAGGGATTTGTGAAAGAAAATACCTTGAGCCTCCCCAACACACACACACACACACACACACACACAGAAACAGGCCGATAACGATGACATAGCTTGTCAAAATCTGGCACCTTTAACCTCGGATATCAGCGTTATTGCTTTCCGGTGTTACCTCGGCTGCGAGATACAGTGGGTGGTTAAGTTGCCATCATCGGCTGAGAAGCGGCCAGAAGCGAGGATAAAGCAGCAGCGACGGTATCTTTTTCCATCTCCGACGAGGAGTGTGTGTGTGTGTGTCCTGAGCCAACTTGCCCTGGTAGGTATCATCTTGCCTCACCAGGCGGATGCGAGCGTTAGCACTGATGGGGCCCCCCCTGCCCTGCTAATAGATTCAGTCATTTCCCTGAATAAAAAACCCAAATCATCATATAAATGACATTAAACAGGGAGATGGCACGATTTAATACATAGCAAAAAAAAAAAAAAAAAAAGATTCCCACCAAAAGAAAGTCATTAAACTAATTTGATGCGACGGGGCAAAGTCGAAATAATTCAGGCACTTCAGCTAATGTTTTTTTTTTTTTTTATGTCTCCTCTTCTGCTAGCAATTATATTGGCAATTATGAGTGTTTACGCGATTGATCCCAGAATAATATCAATTCATTTCTGATCCCAGCCTCATCTCATCATCATAACAAAACAAAAATGTTCATGTCGGGGCTGTTCAGCGGGGGGTGAGACGATGAGGGCTCGGAGCAGGAAGTTGAAATATATCTGCGGTTGATGGGGTTGTTGCCTCGGTGTATTCTGGAGTTAGATTGTAAGAAACACACACACTCAGAGAGACACACACACAGTTCCTCAGGACTCATAATCACGATGAAACCCGACGGACTTTGTCTCAATTTCCTCATCTTTTTCCGCTATCACCACTTCAATTATGAATAAAGATGTTTGATTACAACAGGAAGAAAGGAGCAGAGATTAGAGGGATCTGCTATATTGTGTGTGTGTGTGTGTGTGTAATCAGTACCTTGATGGTGCAGGTTAAAATGCTGCTGATTACACGGGATGAGGGAAGAGATGGGTGGAATAAAAGAGGAGAGCACTTGTTAGCATTTCTTAATGAATATAGATTAAAAACTATAAAAGCAGCACAGGCATTCGGGGAGATCTGGATCCAAATGTGAATATTGTCTCGCGTCCAGGATCCTGTGCAAACCGATAATAACCATTCACCGGCGCCAAATTATTCTCCCGGTATGACTTGGCCAACCTGATATTCCTTCCTGAATAGCGCTGCATTCGAGGAAATCGAGAAGCCTAATGACACATCAAAGGATGTGTACACTCTGCGTTTCTGTGACCCAGATTCACAAGATGTAGGCTCAATTATTATGCTGTCAAAGGTGTGTGTGTGTGTGTACATGCGTGCTCGTTTGTGTTTTTTTTTTTATGCGTGGGTGTGCAGATATGAGCCCTCTTTTGTGTGTCCCACTGAAGTCACTGCTTTAATTAAAGCATGAAGAGATGTAAAAATGCATGGCCCCCAGGTTCACCGCTCCTTTTCTTACATTATTAAGCCAGTGACAAACAGTAAACAAAAAAAAACAATCCATCCCTCGGCTTGTTATTTTTTCATTTTCGCCCAACGACAGCCGACAAACTCTCGCGGCGACGATGACTTTGTGCAGATACTCGACTCTCGGAATAAAAGAGTCGCAGGTTTGAAGGGCTAAATTTAATTAATTTGAGTCAAAGGGAAAATTTCCTCGTGCTGATGATGCATGATGGCTTCTGTCCGCACTGCGCAGGCCTCGTGTGCACATTTCACAGACTTTACAGTGAGATGACACCACACATATATAAAAATAGCTTTTCTGGGCTCTAGTTGAGGTTAGGAAAAGTGAGATCTTAACAATTTAAAAACTCAGTTCAAGTCTACCACTACATTCATTCAAGTTAATCTAAGCCAAACTTCCACTTTTAAGTTTAACTTTAGTGAACTTTGACACACAAATGGACACGACAGCAGAAGTGCCGAATGAAAATCGACTTGGGGGCTTCTTGACTAACGGTCCAAATCATCAACACTTTGGATGCATAACAGCTTTATTTTGTATTTTAGCCTTAATATTAGCTATAAAATCTGCTGTTGACAGTCAAGACAAGAAGCAGAGGACAGAAAAGATAGTTATCCTAAATCTTTACATACAGATAAATAAAAACATCTGTCTTCCTGAAAAAGTGACCTCCCAAAAGAACTTTCTCCTTCAACTTCTTCTGTTTTTTCGTGATGAAACCCACCAAATCAAATCTGGACTCCGGGTTAAGGCACACAAGGTTACCGCTGGTCATGTTATTTCTGGAGCATTATGAGGCTGTTGTCTGCCAGACCGGGGGAGGCCAGAGAAATTTAATTTGACAAATCCTCGAGAGGAGTCAGTGAAAATAATTGAACGGGTCACGTTACAGTGTGTTGAGATGATTTTTTTTTTTTTTAACTCTTCAATAAACAAATCAATGGTGTGACTTGAGGTCATTTTGCGTCAGATGCAGGTCCTCCGTGTCGCCTTTTTCGTGGTTTTGCAGCTCTAACCGAAGGACGGGCAGCAGTTGAATGACACCTGTCGAGGAAAAGAAAGAAGAAGATCGCAGAAAACAGAGGAAAAGAAGTGGTGGAGGGGGGGTGAAGGAGGGCAGATCAAAGCGGAGCGCAGCTCCAACTCCCCCCTCGGGATGAGGAGGTATCTTAAGAAGGCTGACGTGATGAAAATGTGTGCTTGTTAGGGTGAACAAAAAAAAAAAACAATGGGAGGATGAAGATGAAGTGCATCAAAATCGAGAGGAGTACAAAGGAGGTGGGGGTTGAGGAGGGTAATTTTCCAGAGAACCAGGTTATGATATGATGTACTTTTATCCCCGTTGTTTTTATCTGCCACCTCTCACAGGGGGTTTATTATTATTATATCCTCTGCAAAGCTGCTCCGGCACATATGGAGACTGCCACTCAACGCCGCAGCCAATAACGCTGGTGGCGCTCGGCGCGCAGCTATGAATTCATTCCCCTCCACAAGTAGCTATTCATATTAAAACAAGCAAGGATATGAAGAGGGAGCGCACATATTAAAAGCCTGACGATGTCGGCACACGCACACACCCGCCCACCCCGCTATCCATCCATCCATCCATCCAGCCAACCAACCATTCATCCATCCCTCCATCCTGCGGTTCTCCTCTCTATCGTAGCTTCGGTTTTATTAAACGGGGGAGCCGAGCCAACCTCCAGCCAAATTTGGACGGAGGCGCAGAACATCCCTTTGTGCACGGAGGCAAAGCGAAAAAAAGAAAAATTAAATAAATAAAGATGAAGCGAGAGAAGAAAGATAGCCGCAGACAGTCCAGATGGAGACTCACTAGCCTTCTCACTTCACGTCGAGTGTGATGTGTGTGTGTGTGTGTCGTCTGCAATCCATCACCCAATCTGCCAGCCGAGGCAGAGCTCAGCTTTATCTCGCGCTAAAAACTGGCTCAGAGCCTCTCTAATTGGCTTGAACGCCGCTGCCATCCCTCCATATAGTTCTTCTGTCAGGGAACGGGTGCTAGTCAAGCGTGATCCATCGGCTCTGGCGTCGGGGGGGCGCTCAAACGTATGTGAATCTCTGCTCATAATGTCGGCGCGATTGGTCCCTCCGGGGTCAATCTTTAAGGCGCCTATAGGGAGAATTAAACCTGAGACATCCTGGAGTCCTCGAGACTTCGCTCAGCGGTCTCTCCTGTGCGCTATCTAGGTTTAGCAGGCCTCTTCCCGCGCCACCGCCGCTTCCTCTGTTCCTCGGTCGCCGCCTCCTCCCCTCTTTTTTTTTGCCTCCTCCCATCTTCAATCGCTCATTCTTCTTCCCCCACACATCTTTCTTCCCCCCTCCTTGATGTGCGCAATCCGTTAATCCTCTTCATCTCGCATGCAACGGGGTTCTCCCTTTCTTCCTCCGCGTCCTTCTTCTCCTTGCCACCATCTCCTTCCTGATTTTTTTTTTTTACCTGGACACCTTCTACCTTTTTTCCGTCCGTCTGTCGGTGACCTCTCTTCCCTCGTCACCCGTCCCATCCTTTTCATCCGTCCTCTCCTCATCCCTTCATCGTCGCCGCTCTCCTCTCTCTCCCTGATCCCTCTTCTCGTGTGGCGTCTGAGAGCGGCAACGATGTTTACCTTTTTTCCGCAGGAGTCGCCCCCCCACCCCTTTTTAATGATGTTTTTATTGGGTGTCATAAACGCCAGCGTTCCCGGGATCTCTGGACCAATATTTGCTTAATTATTCCGGCTCAGATATTGCCATTTAATGAAATTTGAAACACAATAAAGAAATCATATTACGGAGGAGAGCAGATAATGTTAATATCCACTGACAATTTAACTGATTATATACTGTAAAGCCTCTCTTCTCCTGTTTGTGGAGACATCACTGAGTATAAGAAGTCTATTAAATGCCACTTAATTATATGATAAGACTAGTAAAGTGCACACACACACACACACACAGGATGATGAAGATAGCTACGATACACACACATTAACGCGCACACGCTCACAGACACACGCGTGAATCATCATACATACTCGCAGAGAGCTTAGCGAAGTCCCCCTGGAATCACTTTCTAAAGAGAGGCCCACTGTGTCATATTTAAGGGATTTACAATTAATAATGTTATTACAGCGGTGTGACTCTGAGAACGGCAATGACCAATATTAAATGAAGCCACAATAACTGTAAATATGGACGTGATAATGTGGTTTAACGTACCTGATAGCCGGTTTGAAATTAAATACACGCTGCACCAGTAAACACAAACTACAGTTTGAATGTTATAGTGTGCTGAAATGTTGAAGGCGTCCTCTTCGTAGGGCATGTTCAGTGATGGATATTGGAGCAAATCCAAGACTTGGATGGTATGCAAAACTTTCCCATGTGCATAAAAACACACATGACTGAAACATCAGATGAGATGTTCCTCCTGGATAACAAGTCAAAAGGTAGTAGCCTGTGTAGAAAACTAAAAAAAGGTCAAATACGTCTGCTAAAAACACTTAAAATTTTGCAATAAAGAAGCATAAATGAACCGATAAACGATACCAAAATTTTTACTTCCGATACGATACGATTAGTTTATGGTACTTTTTCATCCATATCGATACCAATACATGATCGCACAGTGTTCATTAATAACTTTATTGATCTAAAATCCCTCCAGGGCTGGGTTTCACACATAACTTTAACGCCTAAAACTCTCAGAAGTGAAAACAAATTGCACGTTTTGCATTAGCACGGTGGTATCTCGATATTTAAAAAAGCATCGACTCCGGCAGCTATTGATAGAGTATCAAGTCAGCAACTTCCAGCGTCATTATATCGATTATTCAATTATATTATGAATGTTATCCTGATGTATTTGTTCTGTGTGGATAAAAATAATGTGGGATATCTCTCTTGCCAACGTTTGTGTCCTCTGATCTCCTTCACCGCTCTCGGGACTGTCCTCCGAAAACGAGGCCCTCTCTTCGTCCTCTCTATGAAATCGCGCCGTTAACATTTTGTTCCTGTTTGTTAAGATTACAGAGGCCGCCACCTTCTTGTGGCGTGTTCCCGCCCAGCAAATTTAGAGTTGCTGTCTTTCCTCAGATCTCTCTCTCAAGGTAAATTCTATATTAAGCGGTGGCAGACTTGGAGCAGACTCAGCAGTCTGAGCAGACAGTGGTGTAATCAACAGTGAACCAGTGGGGCACTGAATCCTTTCCTGTGAGTACAGAGAGGGGGGAGAGAGGCGGCGAGGAGGCGGAGGAGGTGGGGGGGATGAAGGATGTTACCTGGGTCTTTGTCTGACAGTTCTTCCTCTCTGTGTCTTCACCCCTGCTGGCAGCGCTCATCAACAATATTAATCAAAGTCTGATGTCTGCTCAATTAGACCGAGGCTCCGCTCGACAACAACCAAACAACCGGAGAGCCTCAGGTGCACAAATACGCACAACTGCATGCGTAAAGCAGGCGTGCAAACTCAGTACTCGCAAAATATAAGTATTTCCTCTTCCCTTCTTAAGCTTTATTCATGGAAATATTTTGTCTTTTTGCATGCGGCGGAAAGGCGGTACCCTCTTGTTAGCCGGTAACAGGCAACCCTTCAAAATTCAAGGACCTCAGTACCCAGAAATCATGTAGCCTGATATAAATCTACACACAGCGCCCTCGTGATTGCAAACCTTGAGAGCCCGTGCTGATTTATACCGAAAAGGACAAACACTGGGGAGGCGGAAAGGTTAAGACGCTGCTCTTCAGGCGGCGCTTTGAATTTCAGAGCGAAGTTTTGAGAATGCAAACATGACAAACAGCAGATAAATAGATGGATATATGGCTAACTCAGGTTTTAGCACAGCAGCAGTCCCTTGTGATCTGATGCATCCCCACCTACTTTTTCATCCCTCATCATTTTCTTGTGACGCTCCTGGAGTCTGCAAGGCGTCTTTTTTATTTTACTAACTGGGCAGTCGCTCAACATCATGCAGTGGAAATTAACAGCACAGATGGCAGATAGAGAATCCATAAACGCGTAACACACGTCAAAGGCTGAATGCCACTCCAGGAAATAATCCGGAGAGAAGAGAATAAGCTCAGTTTAATGGCGAAAACCGGCGCCATGAATCAGTATATTGCTCAGTCCGGCTGTAAAGCCCCGGGTCCGGCATGATGGAGGACGGCTGTTGTGTATACTGAGGTTATTTATCCTCCCTTCATCCCTCTTCTTCCCCCTCGGTACATCCCTCTGTTCTGGCATGTTATTAAAAACAAACAGCTCTATACTCTTCGGACTGGCGGTGTCCTTGCCACCACTCAGCCATAGATGTCAGCCTGCATGTCTCACACACACACACACACACACACACACACACACACACACACACACAGAGTAGCAGAGTGGGATGCTAAATCTGATCTGGGAATATCACAACAATATGAGGCCACTTAACACAACTGACACATATGAGGTCATAGAATGACAGAGAGTGAAAGTAATGTTTATCTGGTTAAGGTATATTTTCGGCATTATAAGTTTGTGTTTGCACTCTTTTACTTCACACACACACACAGGTTTAACACTAAAACTAATAAAGTAATTATATAGAAACCATCATCTGATTATGGATAATAAAAGTAAGTAAGACGGAGAACCATCACACCGCTTGACTTTGGCTCGCTTGGACAGACGAGACGATAGAAAAACAAGTTCCCAAAGTCGACAAACTACAATATTTAACCCTCTGGAGTTGTAATTACGCAACCGATTTACAATGACGTAGAAAAAAGACGCAGCCTCACTGAGTCTCCGTTTCAACTTGTGTCGAAAGTGCAGACTTCAAACTATATAACAGTTTTTAAATCTTACTGATACGCCGAGTAAAAACAGACTTGTGATAAATAATTTACACCGTGCTTTTCCTTGAATGTTGTCGTCACGTTTGGTGCAGGAAGAAACAGTAAAAACAGGCTAATAAAAGGATGTGCTAAACACCTATTGACCTTATCAATATTACATTTCTATATACAATATATCTTTAATGGTTTTTATTACAGTTTTTATCATATAAATATCTCCCCTGACAAATACAACCCATGCTGTTGTACATACTGTACATAACACACTGTCATACACACCTTGTAAGTAAATAGTTGTACAAAAAAACATTGCTGCATTTTAATGTAAATAGTTGTAAAAAACTTTGTTGTTTGTAAATTTGTACCCAAACCCTCCATTAGACGTGATCATCAATATGTAGATTCTGTTAAACTGCCAATCACACGTGACCAGGTTTAGATGCTGATGTGAAAAATATGGTGCAGCTGTCGGTTGTTCACCTATTAAAGTGTGACCACTTGATGCAGTTTTTTTGGTCAACCTCCCTCCACCGCCCACTTAAAGTGTGACCGATTGGCTAATGGAGGAAGTGCGTGCGATTTTTTGGGGCCCCTCGCTGCCCATTTTCTTTATGCATTAGACCAGAGCACTCAGGACAGCTCATGCTAATTCTCTCCCTGAAGAAAGCAATTAGACCATAGCACTCATCTAATGCTCGGAGGAGGAGGAGGAGGTAGGTGGGAGAGAGGAGAGCGTCGGATCGAGGTAATGGCAGTGTGGGAGAGACCAAGCGAGGGGATGCTGAAGAGGAAGGAGAAAGCGGCGAGGGATGCTCTTTTGGCCACCGCATTTTCAAGAACCATTCATTCCTCATCCAATTATGAGCCGTAATAATAATTTCATCAAGGTTTGCTCCTTAAAAAACTGTTGGTCCTGCATAATGAGAGTGGAATTATTTGACTGGTAGCAGAGGGAATTGAGTGTAAAAGAGAACAGCGCAGGAACAGTGTGCGAATGTGTGTCTGGGCTTAGGAGAGCCACAGTATAGAAGCGCCACCACTTTAATTGAGTTTTTTGGGGTTTATTATTATAATTGCGAGTCGCGGCCAGGTTCGCCTGACGCACTTTAAGAGTGCACTTTGAGGCTACAATTACGTGGGAACTGGAACATTGCCGCTCTGTTAGGAGGTTGAATATCTTATTCCAAAGCGACGGGCGTCAACATGCTCTTTCTGCAAGATTTTTAAAACTGGCTGCAGGAATTTGATCTCATTCGGCCACACAAGCATCGCTGCGATCAGACGCCGATGTTTAGTGATATGGCTCAACTCGCAGTCGGCCTTCCAGTTCATCCCAAAGGTGCTGGTTTAGTGTCACTGTGCAGCCCAGTGGAGTTCTTATTCTCTTTATGAACCTGGCTTTTGCCCCTCTGGGTTTTATCGAGCTGAAATAGGAGAGGACCTTCCCCAAACTGTTGCCACAAAAAAAGTTGGAAGCACCCTATTATCTAAAATATCCTTGTATGCTGTAGCATTAAGAGTTCACTTAATTGGACCTAAAGGAAGAACTATGAAAGTCTGACTGGACCAAAAGTATTTCTGCAAACTTTTGGGAAAAAGTAAATACTGCCTAAAGATATTACAGAGTTTGAACTACCTGTTAGCAAGTTACAGGATGAACAATATCAGTCGGGGGACTTACGTACTGAAGAGGGATACCTTTACTCTGACATATATTGTTCTCAAAGTAAACCAGTGTTTCACAATTTAGAAGGGATTTTCTAAATAGTTCATTCACACTGCGTCTCACAGGGTTATCAAAATAAATCCAAAAGATGTGAATGTTAAAAAGCCTTAATTTAGTTTTTTTTTTTTTTCTTTTTGTTTACTGTTGTTGTGTCGAGAAAAAAAAAAATGTCCGTCATGCTTCAGGAAGTCAAACTAAATCTGCAGCTTATTTTGTTCGCTAACAGTTTCTAACATTTCCAAGATGTCGCTACTCATGCACATTTAGTATTTTCACCAAATAGAAACTTACTATTAAAAGAATATCAAATGCAAAGACAGCAAATAATAACAACGCAAGGTCAGAGTTCACGGTCAGCCTGCGGAGCTGACAGCCTCTCAGTTTGTCATCATTTTCGGTCAGGCGGATGATGACGACACCCTCTTGGTGTACAAACATTGCTGGGTGTATTTTATTTCTAATTTTAGCAGCGTGATATCATTCCTCCTCCCTTATGATTACTAGAAATGAGCACGTGTGGACGGTCAGATCGAGTTCATGATGGCGCTCGGTGTGTGTGAGGCGGAGTTGAGTTACACAGAGGACACAAAGCCATAAATACTACATGTGTACTCACAAAATGTACTAACAGCTACATATTTTTTTATTTAATTTCATTTTATTTTTTAAATTAGCCTCCAGTGTAGCCTGACATGAATCAAAGAGTGACTGATGTTTTCTGATTTCTCTTACTTGTGTTGATGAGACTGTAAAAGCACCCAAAACTGTGGAAAATAAAGAGAAATAGAAGGAGGAGTACAATAATGTGCAGATCTCTGTAGTTTCCTGGAAAGGTCTACATGATGCTGCAGGTCACAGATCGAGGCGACAGATGCTCACAGTCCTGATGTTTGCTCGTAGGGAGGAAGGGGGGGAGTCGGGGGGGTTATTTGGAGTCGACGCTGAACCTTGATCACGCCAGGACCTGTCGTTTGATTGTTTTCTGTTTACTGATGGATCGGAAATGATGGGATAAGATGGGGGCTGTGTGTGTGTTAGGGTCGCGCTGTCCCCCTCGGTGCCTCATGTATATACTGGGGTTGCGTTGGGTTGCGGCTGTCATTTCACATTATCTCGGGACTGACACGGTGCCGGTACTGTAGGCGAACAGTGCAGAGCATCTAAACAAAGAGAGGAAGAAGAAGAAGAAGAGGAACAAAGGGGAATTGGGGTAATATGGAGCATATAGAAAAACTGCTGTGGTGAGTTTTGGGGTATATATATGCTGTGATAACCTGTCTTATAATTGGGCCATATACATGTTGGGTGACTCACACCTAAAGTAAGCAGAAAGGAGAAAAAAATTAAAGGAAAAAAGGCGAGAAGCATCTTTCTTCCATGGTTTGGGTCCACTTGCTCCCTTAGGGTGAAGTTTATCCTGATCTCTTTAAGGATGACAATGGAGTGAAGGGGTCATGGAAAGGTTTGATGAGGATTAAAATGACGTGAATCTGATGCTTTGACCTTCAGAGTCACCACATCTCAACCCAACTGAACAGACTTCGGAGAGAAAACACCAAATGAGGGAATATCTCTTGGAAGAATGGTGTTCATGGACTTGGAGAATCAATCCCAAAGAGCACTGAAGCTGTTTTGGAGAAATGAGTTGGACCATCACCTTACTAACATACTTTGTTTTATTTATGTTTTTTTCTTTAATTTGTCACTCATCTGTATAAGAAACGTGTGTGATGCTTGTTCACCACCATGCAGCTCCATACAGCGGATGTTTTTTCAACTGATTTTAATGCTAATTATTCTTAAAACCAGATCTTGGTGTGTAAAAATTGGAACAATTTCCATTAACTCAACGACACTTCATTGCAATTGTCCCCCCATTGTCGTGCAATTTCAATAATTACCTCAATTTATTGCAAAATTACACATAAAAGCACTAACTGCATCAGAATTGTCTAATAATGCTTGTGCAAATTTAGTGATATTGAGTCTCAATATGAAAAAAACCCTCCACATGAGGACCAGAAATCTCATTCTTTGCAATTATTCCACATTAGTACTGATCAATAAGCACATCAAACCTCCATATACATACGACAGTCATGATTATTATGCCTAGTCATAAAACATCCTGCAAATTGCCCCTTCAGTCAGTTTAAACTTAGTAGGTCACTGAGTTGATTCAGTTGTACCCTCTCTCTTCCCTCTTTTCAGAACAGCTGTTATTAATAATGCCGCCGAACGCGTTTCCACATTTCATATCTACCACATGCTGAGGGTGAATGATGCAGAGTTCCCTTGGTTGGATCAGCAGCGGGAGGCCCGTGAAATATGAGTTCGGAGATGCTTCTGGTAAATAATCTGGATTTTGCGACGCTTTGATACGGCAACATAAATGAGAACGGGCGTCGTAAACAACTACAGAGGACAGATAGAATAAGAGAAATAACAACAGACATTAACGAAGAAGAAAAGCCTTCAGTTCTTTTGAGGATGCAGAAATCGCCTCTGCAAAGAAGTTTTAAATCTGCTGTTTGGAAGGACTTTGACATCACCCAGTTTTTATGAGAGTTTTTATGAATTTGGGGACAATATTATCTTTGTATGTAAATAGATAACAGCATTTTCCCCTTTTGGGGTTCTTTTCCTGTAGCCTTATATTCCTCGTCTCTTCCAGGACTGTGCAGAGCAATCATGAGATCTGCTGATGCCAGCAGATGACTGCGCTGTCATAAACACCTATTTTAGCTTCTGTCTGCCTGCGTTGGAAAGATTCAATTGGTGAAATGATGTTTTGTGAATTCGCTGTTGCAAAATATAATTATTTAGCTGCTTTTGTGATCGATGGTCAAACAGTTTGAGTCTGTAAGCTACATTGGACGCCTCAGTTCAGTTAAAGAAAATACAGAATGTGATACTCTGAAATCAGTTTCATTTAATTTAATATATGAACCACTAACTGCCTTTACTTGATTGTTTACTAAGTGTACGCCATAAAGATCCAAGTAATCGAGATACAAAAGCTGGGATTTGCTAATTCTGGATGTAAATTTAACAAAAAGATTGCTCTTCTGGGACTCTGGGAAAGGGAACAGTGGAATATCCAGTATAAAGCTTTTAATGTAGAGTTTGAACAATCAGTTGATGGGTGGATTAGTTGATCAACACAAACTTTAACTGGTGTTTTACATCACTCATTGATCAAAACAGCAAATGTTATCAGATTTTCTTTTCAAATGTGAGTTTTTCTGCTTTTCTCTGTTTTGATTCATTGTCATTCTGATGGTCTTTCTTCAATAGTTTATGGCCAAATCAATTAATAAAAAACAACATTGATAAATTAATTAATAATGAAAATAATTTCAAGTTGTAACCCCATTTTGATGCAGTGGAGATGTGAGGCGGGCTGAAAGAGAAAACAACTGGCACAGATGTTTGATGTGTGATATGAAGAGTGTGACATAATTACCATTACCATCTGCATGACATTTTTTTTTTTTGGACTTTTACCTTATAAGTAAAACCTCTTCATCTATCATTCATAATACATTCTCAAAAAGCCTCTCTTTGACTGAGTGGCTCGTCGCTCGGACATGCAACCTGCGACGAAGGATCGGAAGTTGACACTGACACTTGTTGTTGTGCACACGTGCTCGACATAAAAGACGTGTACGCTAGAGTCCCTTAAAGACAAGTCCTGCAGTCTCAGATTAATCAAAATGAATCACAATCAGCAAAGCAGGAGAGAAAAAAAAAAAGGAGAGGTCAGAGATCGCTCTTCTCCCTTCGGTGAGAGAACTAGAATGGGACTTTGTTTGCCTTCGCGCCGCCATCAGAACCGGTTGGCCTTGACTCGAACCAAACACGTCAGCGCTCCTCTCTGCCTCGCCGCCTCTCTCGGTGCTTCTGCCAAACAAAACAAAAATGCTCTTATCGAGCGGAGAGGAGGAGGCAGTTATTAGCGCTCGCTGATGAGTCTCTTGGCCTCGGTCTGGGTTTGCCGCCGCCTGATTCAATTACAATTGTGAAGTACAGTGCTACAGGTAATGGTGCACGGAAATGTAAATTCAAAAGCCGTTATTTTATTTGCTCGAGGTGATGACAGCGCATGAGAGATGTGCAAGCAAATGCATACTGATGCACGCTGTGTGACCGCATCCGTGACAGCGGGGGGGAGGAGGTTATGTAATTAGACATCAAGTGAATTCTATCTCAGCGGCGCGGTAATAAACAGGCAGGGAGACAAGGAGAGGGTCAGCTACCTGTGAGGCGGGTCAAACGCTGCCGCGCATCCACGCCGTCAACGCCGCCGCCGCCCTCTCCATCTCCCGCTCCATCTCGCTTAAACATGCATAGCTGGCGTTCGGCTCTATAAATTACGCCGCGCTGTCAAGCTGTCAGGTGGATTAGCGTGCGCTTAGCGTATGAGACGGCCTCGGGGTGGCAGAGAGACAAACTAACCATTCACTTACACCTACAGTCGGAGACGAGCTGGACTAAATGAAAAATCTATTTCTCTAAATTTTAATGTTGTTCAAGACTCATTTAAGATTTCACTGTGAAGCACTTCTCCGCTGAAAGATTGAAAGTTTCTAAACAACAACCAAAAAACATAAAAGAAACAAAATAAATCTACAAACTGTCTCAGATGTGTTTAACAGTGAGAGTGAAAAGACACGAAATCAAAAAGACCTCAGAAGCATCACTTTTGCCAATCTCAGTGCCGAGATCTTTGCCAGCGAGACAGTGACGATTATGTCAGCTCAAACGTGTCAGTCAGTTTTTTTCTCCTCTGTTTGTCACTGTGCTGTTTTATTTCTGGAGAATCAAAGTAATTTCTTCACTTCAAAAAAATATTAGACTCTCTCTCTCTGTGAGGAATTTCCATCTGTTTTTCTCTCGCGACCAACTTTCATTTGCCTTTTCAACAACAGTGCGGCTCTTTCTGCTGCGGACCATTTAGGAATTGTTGCCCCCTTTTATTTTATTTTTTTTCCCCAACATATTAATGTTAAAAACCGAACAAGCCGGTGCTCAAAGCTGAATCGGTTCCAAGAAACTTTTTTTTGCAGCAGAATCGCATTTTGAAGCTGTGAGAGAGCCGGGATGGATCGTTGAACTTCTGAGGGCAGATTATGAGCACACCGCGTGCACACGGACGAGCAAACAGGCACTCTGGACTCACACGGACGTGGACGACGAGCACACTCTTGTACGCTGTTTGGACTTGACATTGGAAATCGATGTGGTCTGATCGATACCGCTGGCTCCTCCTGACTGACTTGACACGCACGCACACACGCACACACACCAGCTGCTGTTAAGACGATGCCAGTGGCACAGATGGAAGTTTTTGTGTATCTGGAAAGCTATCAAAAAGCTTTCGGGTTTGACAGCGAAGCGTTAGAGAGTCTATATCTGAGTCCTACCTGAGGTCTCACCAGTGTTTCTTGTTACTCACCGTTTCCCTGCAGAGGTTTTTATTTTTTTTATTATATATATATTTTTTTTTTTTTTCTCGCCTCGCTCTGTTCAGTCGTTTCATTGTTCTTCGCGCTTTCCATCGCTGTGTAAGCCTTTCACAGCCACTGCCCAAGGCTGCATCCATCAAAGCAGCCGAGGCACCACAGCCAATTGATTCCCTAATCGAATATCATTATTACCAGCAATTAGCCTGCACTATGACTTCAGTTAAAATCGCTAATTAACAAATGCGGGGCTCGAGCTCACACGTCCGGGAAGACAAAATGTTTCTTTGTGGGGACGTTGCAGCGGTGAGGACGTGTAGCGCGGCGTCCCGTGTCTCGGCGCGGCGAGATATTTAGGAGCTCGCCATTAATCACTCCACCGTCGAATGCAGCAATCGCCGAGGCGACGGGGGCCCACCTGTTTGCATCCGACGCTCGCTTGGCAGATGGCCCACCCAAGGCGTGGCACGAGCTAATTGCTGTTGATTCATACACAACATCCAACATGCTTTTTTTTTTTTATTGAGCAAAGAGGAAAATGGGGGGGCGGGGGTCATGTGTTTGACAAAATTTCACAGTCTGTACCACCATTTCAGAAGCTCTTCCATTAATTATGACCATTTATTATCTAGTTAATTAAGTATTGTGCAGCTAAGGGCTTTATCTACCTCTCGCGGCCTGTGAAATGAATTTTAAAGTGCGTCTCTTCTTTCAAGGATTGCGTGTAATAGCTTTTCTTTCTCATTTTAATGCATGTTTTAGGAACCGTACAGCAGCTGTGTGCTTACTGTTTTCCTAGTGCGGTAATATTTCAAGATGATGGGTTTTTTTAAGCATTTATTTCAGTGTTTTGTGGCAGCCTCTGCCCTGTGTCTTGTTTTAATCACAACCATTGTGATTGGTTTGGGTGCAAGCCTGTTATTTTTTTTTATGGATTCATCTGTGGCGTCTCTATTGGACATTTTGATGTCAAACATATAAGAATCCAAATCCTTTCAAAAGCATGTGCATACGTGTTGAATTTGCATGCACACGCTTGATACTCGAGGATATTCAGTCAAAGCCTCAACGCCCTTCCTGTGCGTCTTACTATAACAATAACCTCTTCATTAAAGTATTTAGTTGTAGTAAGTATTACACATATTACCTTCACAGGAATAAAAGCTGCATAACTGGGGAAATGAAATACAAAATGAAAGTCACGCTCAACAACACCAGGATCACAAATAACAAGTCTCGAGGGGAGTTTCACTCCAAATTACAGGTTCGGCTACCGTGCAAAGATAAATAAAGTCCATGTATATGCTGAGCGCTCGCTGCTTCAGACTTCTTTTGGCGTGTCATATCAGCGGCACCTCAGCACGCAAGGCACATAAACTACACAAAAAGAGAAACACACTGAAAGTAGAGAGAAAGGAAGGACGGAGGTGACCTCGGCAAGTCATGTCGAGTCAAATGTCAGCGATGGGTGGGAGGTGTGTGTGTGTGTGTGTTGGAGAGAGAGGGGGGGGTTGCCTTTAGCTCGACAGCGGAGGTCTGGGACAGAGGCTGGAGAGCGGCGAGAGCGGTCATGGTCGGCGGGTGTCTGCTGAGGTCTTTGTTAAAGCCCATTCTCTCTCTGACTGCGGGGGGAGGCGGAGAGCGTCGGAGGCCGGTGGAGGAGACGGAGGGAAAAATCAATGGAGCTGCTGGAGACCATCCTCTCGCTCTGCATGGCGCTTGCGGCTTTCTCCCGCTCTCTATACCACAGCTTGACCCCGTCTTTCCCCTTTTTATTTCCGCTCTCCGCCCAACGCGCGCGCCGCGGTTTTCGGTCATCCCGAGCCGCTGTCTCTCTCTCACCCTTTTTCCCCAATTTTTTTTAATCCCTCCCTTGACGGTAATAATTCACGAGCAACAAGCCTCGTGTATGTTGGACGTTCGCCTGTTTGGATGTAGAAATCCTCGCCTTGAGCTTGAATGTTGCAGCTTATGAAAGGAGCTGAATATCATGAATAACAACCACCAAGCGTCTTACTGTAATAACACTCTCTCTCACACACACACACACACACAGATTATTTGTATTGTACGCAGACACAATTGCCCACAGCTATCATCCATTGTTTTAGACGTTTAATTGGAAACACAAAAGCAGCCCACACTCCTGCTAATGCACACAGCGCATCAAGCCCCCAGAGATCCCACCGAGATACGTTTAAAGTCACCCCCCCACCCCCCCACGAGGGGAACAAGAGGGTCATTCAACCTCCATCTGTCTCCCTCATGAGGCCTCGGAGCTCGGGGACAAAACACTTTCCTCCCCGATAAACAAGGTGTGGGCCACTGAGCACTGCTCTCCGCTAAAGACTCCTGAACGCAACTGACCACAGCTTATCTGACTGAATATCAATAACAACGCTACATTTTTTGTGCTCCGCTTCCTCGAATCTAAGCCCATTAATCTGGCTGGACTGTTGAGGTAAAAGAAAATGAAGAAATGAAAAGAAAAAAAAGAAAAACCTCCCAGTGCCTTAAGGTTTTGATACAATATTTTTGCCCCTTGTAACTTGTCAAGAATAATGCATGAAGGTGCAAAGTGCATTCGATAGCAGCAACTCAGGCGAACCGAACCTCTCTATCTCCCCTTGATATAATAACTGTTCACACTGTGAGAGGGGAAAAAAAGAAAAAAGCAGCAGGAACCTCGAATCAATGTGTTTTTTAAAGAAAGAGAACAAGATCATTTGCCGTATTACTCTACACGAGATGAACCGAGAGGTTGGAAGCGGACGAGGAAATTTCTCTCTTTTTTCCAAACAAGCTTGGTGGAGTCGGGTTCACAAAACAGACGAGTATTATCATTGATTTATTGATGGTTCATAAAGTGTTAAAAAAAGAAAGTTACACTTTCCTGAGGTCAGAAAACTTTACGATCACACAAGACAAAGAAATGAAGCAAATCCGCAAATGGAAATCTTATGAATTTGGCGTGATGATGAAGACATTTGCTAACTTTATGCTGTTTTTTTTTTTTGCAAGCAATAACTTGACTGTCAATCAGCTTACTGATCGATAAAGTTCATGTTTCATGCTCTAATAGTGGGACCTATAACACCATCCTACAAAACATCCCGAATGTGCGACGGTCAAGTTTCCACAGCGGATGAACGTGAAAAAAAAAAACTTGCATAAACATACGTAATTCTGCACAGTGAAGCTCAAACATCACTGTGAAGTAACTATAAGAAAAAAAATGCATCCAGTTAAGATTATACTCTTTAAAAAACAACACTGAATTCTTTGTCAGCTCAGTGTTTCTGTCACTTTACACCTGTCAGGCTGACCGAGAATGAGAGAGAGAGTTAAACTTATTTAGATGTAAAAATTAAAACACCGCTAAGTGAGATGTTCGGGCGTAATCACAACTCATTTCTCATCTTAATCTTTTTGTGTACAGCTTCAATCTTTTAATCTTTTTTCTCTTTTTTTCCTGGCGGCATGTGATCGGGAGGGGCAGTTTTCACTGCAGGTGAAGACAGAGGGCACAACCTCAGTTTAGATGCTCAGTAAAACATATTCGAGGATGTTTTACGCTCACAATCACTCCTAATCATCTGGCCTTCATTGCTCATGATGGCAGGAGGGTGGTCGCAGTTGAAAGGGAGCGGATGGACAGATCAGCTCCTGTTAGGTCACATATTTGCAGCCTGATAACCATCACTGCACAGAGAGTAGTCCAACAGATTATTGTAAGCAATCATGAAAACTGTCATGTGTTGCACATCAAATTTAAACCAAAAGACACTTTTTCACATGACATTTGTCCGTACTTTGCTGTTCATAGGAGGAAAAAGAAGACAAATAAAGTGTCAGCACAGGCTTTGAACTTTGAGACGAAGAGATTATTTCAAATTTACATAACGTGAAGATGCGCAGAGATCATGATCAGATGTCCACTGACAGGTGATCGGTCGAAGCACCTGATATGAAAACACTTCTCACGTTGTAGAAGATGGTGAGAAGATTCATTTTCACTTGATGTTTTGCTGCAACACTGGACAAAAAGATAAGATTTTCTGCACAAGTATTTGGTAAAATTAGACTTTTATTTATTATGATTACTCTCCAGTTTGAGTAAAGCAATTTATCTTTCAAATCTCAGCAGAAAAACATACAAATATACAACAAACAAACCTTCAGTGATGGGAATAATAAAAAAAAATAAGACCCCTGTCATAAATTTCAGAGATAGAGATTCGCTTTAAGCACATAAAGTCAAACAATGACGGCTCTGAAAGGGTGGTTTCTTCGGTGTAATGTTGTATTCTCTGATGACAAGGCTATCACAGCAGTGCTGATAAAGAACACAACTGCCTTAAGTGGAGTTATAGGGATTAGCCCATTAGGCTAAATCAGCTAATTACATGGAGATTTTCTTACCGTTCCTCCAGCTAATTAATTGGAATGACTACCACCACTGTGTTCAGGAAATGACTCCTCTCAGAGCAAATGAGGTAAAATAAAAAAACATTACATCAGCCACTTTCACATGCACCTGTGAGGTAGAGAGGAGCGAGTTTTTAACCACCTTTTCCTTCCGTTATAGCACCTTAACAGCAAGAATAAAAAAAAAAAAAAGATCAGCCTCCTAATTTTCACCTGTCTAGGAAAACAGATGACAAAGTAGAGAGTTCGGGAATGTAACGCTCTTATTCTCTTGTGTTTAAATTAGCAGCACACAGTTCAGTGGGAGGTGAAGTCAGGAAAAGTGATGCAGGCTGAGAATCGCTGGAACTGCAAAGCGCCACATACAGTATCTCTGTTTTAATTTTTAATGACCCCAGTTCAACTTTAAAGTCAAGGAGAGCATTTACAAAACATCCTTATGTTAAAGGTGGCTGCAAAGAGAAGTTTAAAGAGGAAAATTAGAGCAGAATCAAGATGCTGAATGGCAGAAAATAAGTTGATTAGTAGTTATAATGGACTTTTTTTTCAAACAAAAGTGCACAATATTTACTTATTGCAGCTTCTGAAATGTACTGATTGTCTGATATTCTCTATTTTATGTCACTGTGAAGTCAATATCTATCTAGTAAAACAAGCAACTTCAAGATTTGACCTCTGCAAACTTCTGATGGGTATTTTTGTTCTACTACTGTTGAAACAACTGAATAATTGATCAACTTTGAAAGCGATAATATGTGAACATGAAGATAATGGTATGCAGTTATAGAAGAATTCAATTTGGAGCCCCCAAGTGGCAGCGTGCGATAACGAGCTGAGCTTTTTTAAGCAAGATGGACTTAATTAAATCATCATGTGACATCAGTAAATGTTTCTGCCGGTTTTCAAGCTGCAGTTTTGTGGAAAATGTTTGCTTTGATGTGCCCATTCGTCACCTTTAATGGTTGGAAACTTCACAATTTAGCCCCCAAAGGTGTCGGTAACTGACTAAATGCCAGTAAATGTTCCAACTCAGAAGTGTTGACTCACTCACTCTTTCTGGAAATCATTTGGACTTTTGCTCTAATGTTTAAAATTACATCCTTTTTTTTTTCCAATTTCCATTCGGCGAGAACAAACCAAAAACAGGAAAATTAATTTTAGCAAAAACAGCGTCGGCCATCATCCTCTCAATTAGAGGTTGCACCTGTGTTTAAGCCAATTATGCTCATCCACTTCAAACATAAATGACTCATTACGGGGAACAGTGCATCCTGTAAGGCCACGAAAAAAAAAAACAATGCAGAGAAGAGAGTTTTGACCGGAAACAACAAGTTATACAATTCATTTGGGGAAGATTTGGAGCTTGGAGGGAGGAAAACAACGGTGAAAGAAAGAGCACAGTGACATTTCTGCGACGCTGTGTTCATTACAGCCTCCTCCTGACCTGCTGAAAAGGCGCCTCCATCAGCCAGGTGTAGCCATAAAACTCCCACTCACGCAGCACTAGAAAGCGTCTAACCTTGAAGGCACTCGAGCTGTAAATTGACAGTCAAAACATCGCTGGCTTTTAACCAGAGCCTTGCCGCGGATATTGAGTCTAGTCTGGTCAGTCGTTTAACTCCGTCAGACCAAAAATTAATGAAAAGTGTAAGAAAAAAATCTTCAAGAGCAAACACAGAGTGAACCCAGGAACTAGACCAGAACCGAGGAATAAAGGAACAACTGCATGAAAGAAGCTGAGAGGCGAACGGGGAAAGGATGAGAAGTGTGTTGGGAAAGAAAAAAAAAAATCCAGAGCCCACACACACAGACAGACACAAATACAGGAAGAGAAACCGATGCTTAAGGACATGGAGAAGTAGACCGAAAAGACAGACTGCGTGATGCATGTGGCCAAAAGAACATAAACGAAGTCCAACACTGATGTCGGCGTTCCTGTTCATCCCAAAGGTGTTGGATGAGGCCGGGATCAGGAGGTTTTTCCATGTTTTTGGCTTCGGGCATGCAGCGGGGGTGTCATGGTGAAACTTTAAGGAGTCTTCCCAAACTGTTGCACAGCTGGAGTTCAAATGGTTGCCTAAAACATCATCTGCATGCAGCAACATTAAGGATAGATGGATGGATGGATGGATGGATGGATAGATGGATAGATGATGATAGATAGATAGATAGATAGATAGATAGATAGATAGATAGATAGATAGATAGATAGATAGATAGATAGATAGATAGATAGATAGAGTTAGACTACAAGAGACAGATGGATGGATGAATTGATAGCAACATAAAAAAAACTATAGATAGAAAGATAGATAAATCAAAATCAAAACTCTATTTTTCTCTGAGTGAAACAATAAAAACACTGTGCAGCTTGTAAGACACACTTATATCGAGACAGAGACAGAGAGAGAGAGAGAGAGATGGAGAGATGGAGTGAGAAGTGGAAAGAGAATAGAGATGCACACAGGAGGACAGACAGAAATAGAGAAAGATAGAGATGCAATAATAGAGAGAGCCAAAGACTGGAAAATAGAGACAGAGAGAGACAGTGGGCAGACACTGTACACTGAGAGACGGAGAAAAGACCGATGAGGAGAGAGATACTGTACGCAGAGAGATAGACAGGACGATAGAGGAAGAAAGACATTGACAGATAGCAGACAGATCGATACACGCTGCGAACCGACTGACAGACGGACAGACGGACGGATAGACAGAGCGAGAGAGTTAATTCCAACTCTCCTCGCAGACTTGTTCGCAGGTGTGGGTGGGCAGAAGAGGAGGAAGGAGAACGAAAAAGAGAGAAGGGGAGGGGAGGGGAAAGAAGGAAAGAGAAAAAACAAAATAGGAAAAATTCAAATGTCTGGGTTTTCACACTGTTAATTTAGCCGTGCAGAGCCCCATCGCACCGTTCTCTCACTCTTCCCCGCTCCTGTCGGAAACATGCTAATTAGGGAAGCCGACTGATTGACGTGAGCGAGGTTTAAAGGGTAATTAGCATAAAAATCCTACATGCTGTATTTTTACTTTCTCTAATCAACACCCTCACACGTACACATTTTTCAGATGTGAGAAAAAGCGGTTTGACGCAA
Source organism: Scortum barcoo (assembly GCA_023238725.1). Classification (NCBI taxonomy): domain Eukaryota; kingdom Metazoa; phylum Chordata; class Actinopteri; order Centrarchiformes; family Terapontidae; genus Scortum; species Scortum barcoo. The sequence continues at coordinate 3,236,462 of CM041540.1, forward strand.
TTAAAATGAAAATTAGCATCCAGGAGGGGCGGCTGGTGGTGGTGGAAGGTGGGGGGGAGAAAATGTTCTCCCCTTGCATTTTGTTGTTTTTCTCCTCACAGCACTTTTTTTTTTTTTGGAGACTCAAGACGAGAAAAGAAGAAACAGTGGATAATGTAATTGTTTTTACAAATAGAGGACATGTCGAGTGACTAGAAATGCAGCGTTCTCCACGTAAGCCGCTATCTCGTTCTCTGTCACCGACTGACAATCTTATCTTTGCCTCTCGGGAACGTTGACTCACTGTACTCGACGTGGTGAAAAGGAAAAAAAGAAAAGAAAAAGAAGTAGAAGAAGAAGAGCATTTTCTCTCACACAGTCTCTTGTGCAGTTTGAAATAAAAAAAAGAAAGGAAAACAAAAAAAAAAAAAACAATCTCCTTGAGATAAAACAATGATTGCACAAATGTTGGCCGACGCTTCTTCTTCAAGTGGTTCTTGGAAGGCGTCGAAACTCTAAGTGCATCATAAACACGCTGTGAGTGCAATAATTATTACGGTAAGAGTAAACACCGTGTGTGAAAAAACATCACGGGCTTGAACGTTATCTACATAACGACATGATATTAATGTGCTTTTCTGATGTTGTTTGACATGTCCGTGTTGATCTTTGCTTCTAATCTGCTTGTATCAATGCAGCGGAGTTCATATCAGCTTAACTGAGAAGCGTGTTTGTCTGTCCGTCGGAGCTACTCAGCGCCCCACAGACTCGAATCAAAAGAGCAGCCATCATCATTTCCTCTGTTTCCCAGTTTGGATGCCTTCCACGCTGACTTTTGCAATCGGTCCGAAGGTATTTCCAGTGGTTCACCTGGTTGTTCGTTTGAAAAGAGAAGAAAAGAAAAGCTTTCAGCTCAAAGTCCAAAAAAGGTCTCTGCAGGGTCAAGAAAAGACAGGCTGTGCTGAGGGTGAAAATGGTCATTCTGCAACTGCAAGTCCAGGCTTCGTGGAGCGGAGCAAAGAATTCTATTTTTTTTTTATCAGACATCATGGTTTAGGTGCTGCTCTTCATCAGGTCGTAACAAAACTGGCAGCAGGATGAGGCACAGATTTATCCAGGGAAAGATGATGATTATTGAGCTAACACTATATTATTACCGCACATAAAAAAAAAAAGAAAGAGCTGGTTGATTGCCAATACAGATGGTGCAAATATCATTCCAGATGAGATATCCATTCTTTGCAAAGAATACACACTTGCTGAAAATGATGATATTATGTTGACTTCCAGGGGAAGTCTGAAGCACTGCATCAAATTCTTGATTATTAAATAAAGCATCCTTGAAATTTAGATGGGAAATTACAGTTTAAGCCTATATTTCCTCTAAAATATGGTAATTGAATAACAGGGGAGGAAAGGCTGAATATTTCAGCACCTTTAAATACTTAAAAAACCAAAGTAAAACTAATGTCAGGCTTGAGAAGCATTATATACCAGCTGTCAAGTAACTTTCAATTAAGCCAAAATTTCATTTCCTCCATAATGATGTCTGAATTCTTGCAATATCTCATTTTGATCAAACTTTATTTCATTTCTGCTCGGACAGTAAGAATGTAGGAGTTTAATTTTTGCGACTGTGCTCGACTTCCTTCTCGATCCCCCACAACGAGAGACAGGAGGAGGAGCGATTACTCGACCTTGGAGGCCCCGTCTCCGAGCACCATATTGCCCCACACCTGGGAGGCCCGGGGGGGTGGATGGGAGGACCTGTCAACCCTCGGAGGTCTGCAGATGGACCAGAGCTGCAGCCATGAAAGAGACGATGAGCCCGGACGAGGTGAAGGGAGGAGGGAGGGCGGCCTACAACGCCTTAAGGGATCCATATGCTCCGCTGACTCAAGCCAATGACACCAATGATTGCGATTGGTTCAGAAATGGACTGAAATGGGTCAGCTGGCTGTCCTCGAGTGCAGCGAGAGATCTTAAGATTTGTTTCAAGACTTTATTCTTGTGTGATGTAACTGAAAAAAACAACAACTCTGACTGAAAATGAATTTCTGCACACTTGTTTGCCAATATTTCATTAAAAAATGTAATCATATTCCACATAAAACTCCCTCCCACGTCTACAGTAAAAATATAAATCAAGCAAACTTCATGCTATACTTTCAGAAAGGCTGGTGCTGGTATGGAAACACCTATACTCCGCTGACTTTATATCATATATAGGAATTGCAAGTTCAAATGTTGAGAGAAGTTCAATAACAGAAAGTCTGTCAGTTGTCCCTTTTCTCTACTTGTTTCATCAAAAAGTCCCACTCCTCCCTGCAAACGCTCCGTCTCCTCTCTCCACACTATTAAACCCACTGGGCGACACTTTCTGCCATGACGAAAGCAGAAGTATGCGAGAGGCCCTGCAGTCCATCTGTAACCTGGTCAGGTCTCCTAAAAATCAAACCGCCCACGTCTCCAGTTTGTTTGTTTATTTGCAGTTTTCCCCCCAAACTGGAGAAACAATCTGCTGATCAGAGATTATCAGGTGAGATTGCGAACATGAGCTTCATCTTCTGAAACAGCAAGCTACCAAACAAGATGCACTCATGAGAGAAAGTGATCAAAAAAGGCAAGAAAAATGAAAACGATGGAGATCGACTACCTCCTGCTAATGACTGGTTAGCGTAAAAACCAAAGAAAGTACCCACCTCCTCTTTTCCCAGACAGGATCAGCTAGCATGAATATGACAGGCTGAACGAATGAGTCTTGTGATCAGACCGTCAGCCTTTAATTGGACATTCGGGTTAAGGTAGAGCTAATTAGTAGTAAAAAAAAAAAAAAACAAACAAAAAAACAGTAATGGGAACTAAATCTCCATTAAGGTAGAAATGTGTGTAATTTCAGGGTTTATAGCAAAGCTCATCCTCAGAGATACAACTGGACACGACAGCATGCCAGTAAATAGACATTTATGATGGAAGAAGTGGGAAGAAACAAGTTTACTGGCTAATACAATTTTAATAACTTTGGTATTCTTGGAAATATTAAGTTTTACAGCTCCAATGTGGCTTTGACAGCACTCGTGTGAGTCACTGAGGCTAACAACAGATGGGAACAGGCTGACAATATCTGATTTGGTAGACTTTTGCTGCGACTTCTTTCGTGTGAAACAAAGATGTTGTATATTGCTTTTTTTTTCTTTTTTTTCCCCCACATGCACACCTTTTTTGCACCTTTAGATCTTTTCTCCACCGAGGACCTCACTCTCCTACACGTCAGGCTGCTCGGTCTCCGGAGATCGAGGCGGGTGAGAGGATGTGACGTCCGCCCTCCCCCCCTGGTCCCCGTCCCCACGGTGATGTCACTGTTACCACGGTGACTTGCCACGCAGGGGCCCGGGAGCATCGCCAAGCCTGGCAGGTGTGCGAGGGGGCTGCTTGTACTGTTACCATAACCACCCCACAACCCCCTCTTTTTTTGTTTTTTTTTTCCGAAATGCCACCACCCTCTTCATCACCCTGGTGCCATTTCCCTCAGAGCTGACTGCCATCTGTGCTCTGAGAAAGACTCCCCCATTTGTTTTTTTTCAACTCACTCTTCTTCTTCTTCTTCTGTGTTCTGACTTACAGGATGCTGCTGCGGGAGGTTCTCGAACTGTGTCATGTCACAGACCCCCCAAATAAGCCGCGTCCCTCCCTCTTTGATGAGATTTCATCCAAGGCAGCCATACGGGAGGATCTTTGTTGATTTAGTATTGAATTTCAGGATACTGTATGAGGAGGGCTGAAAACTGCGATTACTCCTCCTTATACATTCTGTAACTGGGGTCATTTCAGCTGAATTGAATTATATCGATATTGGTTCATCAGGGAAGGCGGACGGGTTTTTGGGCTGCCCAGGAGCCACTTCGAGGACCCCCCGAGGGATCCCCAAAACACCCACTTAGAAAAGCCACTGCAGCTGCGAGCACACAAACCAAAAAAAAAGCAAAAAGTGAGAGCAACCTAAAAGTTGCAACCTAAAACTAATGTACTTTTCCTCCAAAGGGCTAAATGTAATAATAAGTCCTCGGGCTCTTCTCTGCAGCTGTCAGAAAGATCAAGTTACAGCCCCATATGAGCGAGCGAGCGAGCGTGTTTGTGCAGGAGTGCATCCACGCTCCTGCGTGTGTGTGTGTTTCTGCAGAGTGTACTTAACGCGCCGAATTGCCATCTGTATGTCTATATGAGCAATTTGGCGGCCTCGATGGGGCGACGACCCGACGAGCCGGAGGGATCATTAACAATCACATCCTTATCTTTATTCCAGCCTTAACGTGTCTTTACCGCCGTCTTTATCCTGTTTTATCCCGTTCTTCTCGTCTTCGCCACCACTTTTATCCATATTTTATTATCTTACTTCTCTTTATCCTTCTCCTTCATCTTATCATCATTTTTATCTTTATCCTTATTATTATTATCTTTGGAGTGAGAGTGACGTTTTTTGGTATGAGTGAGCTTTCGACAGGCTCCATCAGGCCATTTTTTTGCTGTTGACCAAGCAGGGAACACGAATTCAGGAAGTGGAGCAGATGATTGATCGAAGAACATTTTGTTTTCTTTTGTGTTCTTAATCCAAAAGTTGTCGATATAATTAAATGTGAACGAGATATATCGTCAGTCTGGACCAAAGCAGATGGCCCAAATAACCTTCTGATCAACCAACCAACAAATATGACCCGTTTCTTTAGCCGCGCTGCTAAACTGGCTAAAATCTCGATCCAAGTGGAAAACCTACAAATGTCACGCATTAAAGAATTTGAGAAAATGTGAAGATTTGACTCAATATTCAGTCTTATCTCAATCTTATCTTGTGCAGTTTCCAAGAGCAAAAAAAAAAAAAAAGAAAAAGAAAAAGAAAAAGGTGCACTTTGAACGCTGCATATTGAATATCACAGCGCGCACTGGGCCAAGCAAACATCATAATCACGAGATCCCGTCTACTTACTGTTCCTTAAGGACAGACAGCCTCATTCAAGTGCTGTCACTTCTGTTCCATCTATTCCTCTGATCCCTTCTGTAACGGCCGGTTAAATAGCCAGTAATGCCTTTTAGCCTGTTAGTGCTGGATGCTAGTGAGCCCAGACAGACTGAGGATGGACATATGGAGGGAGTCTGGCAGCAGTCTTGCAGTCCCGATGCCAGCTCCTCAGAAACATTCATACGCAGTCATGAACGCACACACACACACACTCCCACACAAACACACATATCCTCGCGGTACCCAGAGCTCCGAGCCGTCCTGACGTCCCGCTGTCCGATTATCTCAGAACCTGCTCCATACGAGCATCGTGGGAATATTGGAAGCTCCTCAATTTCCCATCGTCCCTCTCGGCCAAGGGCAGGCGTCCAGGACGAAGGCTGGGCCGTGCTTTCGTCCCTCGCACGAAAATGCCCACCCGCGGCAAGGGAGGATGGGACGGCAGATAAAAGCGAGAGCGGCGAGCTTTTGTTCAAAGAACAGTCCAGCGTGGATCCCTTCCCGCCCTCACATCTTTGTCTCTGTGTCTTCTTCTGCCTCACGGGGTGTGTGTGTGTGTGTCGGCTCATTTCGCGTGTGTTGTCTGCTGCCTGTACTGACAGCTGGCCTGGAAATCCTTTCCAAGAGTCGCAGGTTGAGTTCTGTGTGAAACCGAGAAGTATTATTGCGAGGCCAGACTGACATCGAGACGGCTCGCTGCTGCAGAGCGAATCACTTTTTCTCATATCGGCCTGATCCCGACCGGACTTTTGTTTGTTTGATTGTCGTTTCATACAGTGGAAGTGCTGAAAGTAGGTGGCGAATGGCGCGTTTTAAAATCCAATAAACTCTGAGACTGTAATTATGGAGCATTTCAACATGAATTAATCCCGACCATGTGGATCTGTAGAAATTATTGTATTTACGTTTGAAAAATTAGACCATCATGATGAGTATTGGCAGCCTCAATGGTGCATTTCACATTTAATATCACTGGATCTGATTTGGATTTGATGCAGTGCCCAAAGTGACACAAAGAGAGATTCCTGAACAGCACAAAGCAAGTGGAGCTTGTGTTTTTCTGGAAAATGTGAAACCAGAGGAAGGCACGTGGACATTAAAATCACTTCCACTGTCTTTGTTCTGTTAAATAAAGCCTATTTAGGACCAGTGAGGTACAAGGACCCACAGAAAATGGGACCATAACAAAGCTACAGTCCCATTCTGACAATGCCAATGAGCCCCTTTGGCCATTATATTGATTCAGACTTACAATTAGAAATTGAATTGCAACTTCACAAAAAAGCTGTGGATGTTTAATAATACATAATATATTCAGGACTAATCTCTGAGCAATAATGAAGGACAGCTGTATCACATGCCCTGCAAACTTGAAAAAAATGAATCATATCAGCATTTTGTTAGGACATTACAGTGGGTTTAGTAAGAGGTTGGTAAAAATACTCATACAGGTACATGTGATTAGGCTTGGTTGTGGTACAATTAAGTGTTTCCAAATGTGAGATGTTTTTAATCAATTTTCTCTGTTTTATATCACTGTAAATTGAATATTTTGGGGATTTGGGCAGATGCACAGACAAAATAAGCAACATGCAAGACTTTTCTCCTGATGTATCACTCAAAATAACATCCAGCCTTCTGAAATGAATACAGTCTGAATTTCCAGCTATACGTACTGGTGGTGGTCATTTCATATCATCAAGATATTTTAATGTATATAATATTTGCAGTTTATCTATCTAAACTTGCATGTCCTAGTTTGGCTCCTAATATGTGCAGAATTTCATGCAAAAAAGGGAGTGTTAAACCTTTTTTAGACAGCAGTTTCTGATGTCATAACTACATTCCTTCTGCATCCTCAGCATCCTTGCACACGCCTAAACCTGTTTCCGATTACAGCTAAAGCCAGCAGGTGTACTAAAGACTTCCAGTGCAGCACTCCACCAAGAACGGACTTTAATCTGAGCATTGTTTCCCGTCATCGCTCCATCCAACTGTTGTCTGATCCTTCTGTCTCCTGGAAAGCAGCAGCAGGTGGGTCTGCTCCTTTGTGAATAATGAACGCTCCGAGATATTGTGAAAACCAGGAAAAAAAAAAAAAAAAAAAAACGCTTTTTCCCCACTGACATTAATTTGATGAGACTTGACCTGGAGATAACCTGTCGTCCACCTGTCATAGTCAGAAAATGAAATCCGCTCTGGCCTTATTATGTGAGTGAGAGGTGCGAGGCAGAGGGAAGTGGACATCCCGACCTCTCCTGGAGCTCCGCTGAAGGTTAGAGAGCGGCCACGGCAAGCGTAAACACGCATTCACACGGTACGCATGGATGCACGCAGGAATCCTCGAACACCCTCGCCGCGCGCTCGTCGGCGGGGACGTGCCCGGACACTCCTGTTTGCACTGAATCGCAACACCAATAACAACCGCCATCCAATCCTCGACGCCATACGTGTCAGGCCATGTCGCAGGCCATGTAGGCCGAAATATGGAGGGAAACATCACCATCATGCATAAGTCATCCAAAAAACTGTGCTCTCTCATGGGTTAAAGCTGCACGAGGCAACCGTGACAGCCCCTGGTGGTGGCGTGATGTAATAGTTTTAATTTTTCAAAGCCGAAGGACGTTGCTGCCCAGAAATTACGCAACATGCTACCGAGCTGTTGGCTGACACAGTTTCTCCTCTCTGTTCTGGCGGGGCTAGAGATGTGAAGATGGTCAGACTTCATGAAATCTGTCCTCTTTTAATGAAAAATTTAAAAGATGCCTCACATTAAAGCTCTGTTACTCTTTTATGGTAAAAATCAAAGGCACATTATGACACATTTTATCATTAAGTCATATCATGTCATTTTTTTAAATGTGGATTCATCTTTTTGTCACATTTCTTCAATTTAGAAACTACACTTTTAGCGTGTCCATCGATCTTTAAATTTTACGATCTAAGATTCGTTACTGTGGGTTGTTCACTTCTCTTATAAGTTCGTATGTAAGTAAGTATGTCTCACATTAATTATATGTCATTTTTTTAAACATGGATTCATCTTTTTGGCACATATTACCTTAATTTTGAAACTACACTTTTAGCGATCTTTTAATTTACGATCTAAGATTTGTAACTGTAGATCGTTCACTTTTCTAATAAGTTCGTGCCAGCTCTTGTTTGGTGATAAAATAATGTTATCTTGCAAAAAAAAAAAAAAAAAGATATATATACATTTAAGCGTGTTTGTCAAAATGTTGGCATTCCTGTACAGCCTAACTTTCCAGGTAGATCATCAGTACTATCCGAATGTGTGCATCTTACCTTCCTCCCACACTCTTATCCTCCCAACTGGTCCTTTCCTAAACTTTAAGTCTCATTTTTATTTGTTGACCAAAGTGTGGATAGATTTCGTGACAGATTTTGTAACCATGAGGGAGTTTTTATCGTTGCATTTCTAAAGATGTATGACATCAACAATCCAGACAAATCTAATCAGATGGGACGCTCCTCTCTGCTCCAGTTCATAAACTTTGCTCAGATATGAAAACATATTTCCACAATAAAAAAATTGGCTTTTTCTATGAATCTTGTTAGTCTGGGATGTTTTGTTTTATTCATCCCCTCCTCTCGGTTCAACTCAGTAGTCTTTGGCAGAATAGTGTTGTAATTCTAATGAGATTAGAGCTTTATCAGAGCACACATAAGGTGACAGACTCTTTATTATCCACTCAGAATAGACTTAATTTAATGACATTGATTTGGAGTCTGTTAGAGGAATCGGGGCCTGGCAACAACACACTGCAGACGTGGGTGTTAGCTCCGCGCGTAGGTGGACGTGCAACGCTGACAAGTGTCTACTTTATTGAATATTTCATTATTAAAAAAAAGTAGATTGATTAGTTATGCTGGGGGGGGGGGTCTGTGCTGCTGAATATTTTCACGATAAGTGACAAAACACACCGAGGATCTGTGTGCTGCAGATGAAGTTTAATACATTGTAATGAAGCTTTTATGAGACCGTATGCGGCGTTTTATGACGCCAGCAAAACAAAGAGGTGGTTGATCTTTATCCAAGGATCATTAATTCCAGCTAATATTAGATTTTTAGATATTTTAGTTATAGATTTTTCTTTTTCCATTTGCACATATCAACATAAACTCAAACTTTTCAGGGTTTATTGTTTTGGAAAATAAAACAGGAAATAATTAGCCCCATCTTAAATCAGCCGGATGTGAAGCTAAACGGTGCATGTGCCCTCCTTGTTGTATTTTTTTTTTTCCCTTGTGCTGTAAAATATGTACGGGCAGTGTTGTGCAGGTAGGCGTGTTATCACCCTTTCAAGGCCAGGTTGGGGGGACAGATATATCTGGGCTCAATTAGTTGCACTGTCACGGCAGGTTGGTGTGCCGGTAGCTTGATGGTCCTGGCTACAGGCAGCTCAGCTGTAAATCACACTGTTTGTAATAGGCTTCGCAGCAGTCTCCAGGGCTGAGTGTGTCTTAGCTTCTGCACATGTTCCTCTGTGTGTGTGTGTGTGTGTGTGAGGCATGCCAGAGCACAGGACGATGGCTTTCCAGCATTTTATCGGCCGTTTGGTAATGATGGCGCTGGGTGGAATTGATGCAGGCCTTTAATGGCGGCTAGTAATTTGTGTTAATGCTTTCAGCCGGAGCCCTCCGAGACTTTCAACAAGGAATTTTATGCCTCCAAATGAGGGAAAGGTCACCGCCAGCTTTATTCCATCGACCAGACGGGATCAATGCAACTAATGTTCTCGCCATAACTTTGTTGTTTCGCCTGGTTAGAAAATCAAAACCATATTTATGATGGTCATTTTTTCCTTCCCTCTTGGCCGGCCGGTGACCGGCACACGGCACCGAGATGAAAGCCGCAAACCTACAAATCTTTATTCATGTTCCCGTCATTTAAATTCCTGGCTTTGTCCCTTTGTGGCGATTTCAAAGCCTTGTCCCCCCTAAAATATTTAAGTGTGGACTAACCAAAGAGCAACAATTTGGTTCAACTCGGGGGGTATTATCTCTGGCGAACAGAGTGTAGCCCTGGCAATCAAAGAGTCGCCTTCTGCAGCCGAGAGAGGAGCGAGAGACACAGAGCGGGGCAAATAATTAGATGACAGAGATCGACAAACGCATCAATAAAATGAAAGAGACACCGTGTACGCCAAGCAGGAGCAACAAATTGAAGAAAACAGGAAGAGACCTTCTCATTTAGGAAAGTTCACGCATCCAATCAAAGCGGAGCACAACAGTTAAGTATTGACCAGCATTAGCTGAACTGTAATTGGCTGCAGATGAAAAAAAATGCAGCGAAGGAAGCAGGTTCGACAGTGATCTGGTGCATTTTTCTTTTTATTCACTTCCACTCGTTCACATCTCGAACTCTTGTGCGTTCGCGGCACACAAGACATCTGTTTTCTCGCTGGCGCGGCGGCCGACGCGTCACCTCTCTGGCCCCCGTGCAGTGATGCATGGCTGTATCTGTGTACTCACAATTATGTGCGGCGCATGATGGATGGAGGTGGACGGAGAAATCTCCAGGGTGCACAGCTGATATAAAAATCAGCAACAGGGGTGCAGTGAGGGCTCGCATTGTTAAACCTCGACCCCATCCCACACAATCATCCCTCTCCTTCATTCATGCCTTACTTCCCTTTTCCTCTCCATCTCAATCCCTGTTATTTATTTGTCTGTTGTCAACATGCCTCTGCAACACCCATCACTGGCCTACTCACCACCTCCTCACTGCAACTAGTGATTTTTTTTAAATAAATTTTCGGGATAAATAACTAAAAGATTGTTCATTAATTTCAATTCAATTAACGAAAAATAACCAACATTTTTTAGTAAGTGACCCCTTTAAGTACATGCAAACCTTCATCACATGTTGCAGGACCCGTCATAAAACATGAATATTATACAAGTAACAAGAAAGATTGTATTTGAATGAAAAAATAGTCTTCTAGTCTGAGAACGATTGGCACATTCCTACTTTTTTCTGCGTCTAATACACATCACAAGCAAACGTACAATGGTTAACATGGTTACCACTTTCCTGCGATTTGAGGGCTTCACCTTCTCTTTATTACATTCATTACATTTACATGCGTCAGGTGAGTCCTTGAATGTATGGTTAAGTGCCCGCAAGTAGCTCAAGAAACCGCATCAATATATACGGCAAAAGTGCCATTTAGTTTGAAAGGGGGGTAAATGATATGCAACACAGGAAGTGCGGTGCTATAACAACACAATAACAACACAAAGAGTGTGTGTCAAACCTTTGCACGGATTCATTTCTGCAGTCTGAAATGTGATTTAAGAATAAAAGGAATATTAAAAATATACACTCCAGCGGTGGTAAAGTCAAGGAGGGAACTACACTGTCATTTTGGGGGGAAGCTATAGAGCAGCCGGAGCAATCCAAACACAAACCGGAGCTGACAGTGGATCCTGAACGCAACATCTTCAAGTCAACTCTTGAAACCAAACAGCAGCCTCAGAGAAAATACATTATTTCTTCCTTGTTGGAAATAAGAAAAAAAAAAAAATCAATCACATTACAATTCAAATGTGTTCATTTAAAGAGGCCTTTTTAAAAACATCTCCGAGGCATACAGCGGCGCGCGGTTCTTGGCTGTGGCAGGAAATGATAAATAATAAAAGGAGCCTTACTTCATTAGAGGGTGACATTATTTTGAGAACAGATATTGCGCTATGAGACAGAGTGTACAATAACACAATAACAACCATCACCCGCCGCCGCCACCACCGCCACCGCCGCCTCCCACCTCAGCCTCTTGCTGTTGACAACCCCAGGATTGGATATCTTGTAGAGTGCACCGAAGTGAGCACTGTACACAATACAGTACGGCACTCACAATAACACAAAAAAAAAAAAAAAGATATTTCCCAATGTAGGCCATAATTATTTCTCCCTGCGTAATTTAATCCGCCGAGTGCATATTCAATTCCGATCCGGGTTTCTTGGTGCGCTGCGAGGTGCTCAGCGCGATTGTCTCTGAAATTGGATTATGATAACCTGTCACCGCTTTAATTCCATAAGATATTAGAAGAGGTGGTGGTGGAGCAGAGGAGGAGTGGAGTGTATCGAAAAAAAAAAAAAAAAGGTGGCGGCACTGAGAGAGATGTGTTTAATGCATGTTTCATTCTGTGTTTCCTCAGGGGGGGAGATGGGAATAATGCGTGTCTAGTCTGACCTCTCTGCACACTTTTTCCCCCTGATCTCTGACATACCCTTTAAATATCCATTAACAGACACAGAGAGGGGAGTGCAGGAGGGTGGAAGTGGGGTGGAGGCGGGGCAGAGAGGGGGGGAGAAATGGAGGCTGGAGGCTCTTATACTCATTTCTGCTTGTTATGGACTGCTGACAGAGGAAGGCGGTCTCTCTCTTTCACTGTCTGACTAATGGACAAGGTCAAACAGGCGTCATTTTCTTCTTCTACAGTTTTAATCATCTCCAGCAGGCCCAGAAACTCCCGTTTTGAGCTCGCTCAAATGTTAAAGGGTCAGTTCACCTAAATTAAAAATGACGTGTTTTTTTAACACGGAGGCCAAACGGTGTCGAGCCATGCAAATAGATTTTGGTTTATGTGTCAAGATGCTGAGATATCTATTTCTAAAACTTCAAATAAGACATTAGAGGTGGTGGGGATTTTGTTTCATTTGGTGCTCAGAGCACTGAAAGATTAACTGTACGATGAACTACAAAGATGAACAACCTTTCCATTGAACATTAAAACTTCAAAGCTCTCATCCAGCCATTTGCTTTTGACCGTTTTCAGGCCCTGAAAAAATTCATCCACACCTTTTTTTTTTTTTTTTTTTTAGAAATGGCACCCCAATGACTGTAGATAATCTACAGAATCCACAGAAAACATTCGCAAATAGTTGAATTGTACCGAGCAAGTTGGACATTTTTGCAGAAAATTCAAAACTAATTCCTAGTTTTTACAGTACAATCGGATCTAGGACCACAGTCAGGCCAGGTCCAAATTATATTTAGTCCAATCAGGTTGAGAAGATCCTGATGTATTCCTGATCTGAGGTCGGTATGTCAATATGTCTTCTATACATATGGATTCATTAGCTTTGATGCAGTGTCGTCATCACTGCAGGAGAAAAAAGTTATTTTTAGGGATGCTACGCGAGTGTGAAAATCTACAACTCTTTTTCCAAGACTCATTAATTGGTGGGGCATCGTGCTGTGCTTTTTTCTCTATTTTGGCTCAATTCCAGTCATTTCTTCAGGTACCTCTCAGATCTTGTCTTTGCACAGTTTATTTCGCTACGTCAGGTTTAAGGTAGGTCTTCCAACAGGTATGTTTCAGATAGGGTCAAAATGTTTTGACCTGTGAAGACCTTTACTTTGAAGTGTCTTAAAGTAAGATGTGGTTTATAAATTAAACTCAACTCCCCACCTCCTCACAACCTCATAAAACTTGACTCTACTTGCACGGCCTAACACACCATTTGTAATTAATGAGAGCTCTTATTTCTATTTGTTTTATTTTTCTCGGAAATTGGGATCACCAATGTTTTTTGTCTCTCTGATTTGGTCTGCTGTCTGCTGTCAAATCAGAGGCAGCAGTCAAGTCCTTCCATGCTCACCAGCCGCCATCTGGATTGCAGTTCTTCAGTGCGTGCAGACTATGGACTACCTGTGGCAGGTAACTGTGATCCACTGTGGTTAGATAGATATCTCTGTGTTGAGCTTCTTTGCTGGCTGTGCCTTCTCAACTGGACACAAACTCGAGTCTGACATTAAGCGTCTGACTGGCCCTCTGCTATTCCTCTTATCAAATACAAAAGGGAAAATTCATTCCTCTTGTCCTCGTCAACCTTTTTGAAGGGTATAGAGTCCAACTTAAACTACAAATATCACCGAGCAAAGTTTTAGGTCACTGACCTTGGAGTTCTCTAACTCTTTCTCCCCTTTCTTTTTATCACAGAAGCTAAAGATGATGGCTCATTTAGATAATGCCTCGCTCTCCTCCAGTGGACTCCCTCTTATCCAGCTTTGGATGGCACTTCCTGCAATCATATCATTTGATTCTTTCTTTCTTTTTTTTTTTTTTTGCAAGCTGCTCCAGGTAAAAGCCCCGCGCAAATGAATCCAGATCTCAGCATATTACCGCAAGCACTCACATTGACTGTGTGAATTTGGCAGCGCTCACACCTTTATAAGTGGAGAGCAATCAAATCAAGCCACTGACAAAGCAGGGCAACCAGACCTTGGTTGCAACCAGACCTTGGTAGCGGCACCATTAGACCTCTAAGATTCGACATGCATTAGGTAACACTTCAGCAACTGTCCTCGTAACTATAATTTACCTCTGCTGCTGTGAAGTTAAAAGGAAATTTTGCATGTCAGTGGCTAAAGATGGCAGCAAGGGCTTTGTGAACTGGACCTGGAAATGCAACAGGTGGAAAAATTCATTGCAATTGCCATTTGTACTTCTAATATATAATATACCAGGAAATAGAAATGGCTTTTTTCACTGAGCACAAACTATCTAAGGGAGGTAAATAATGTTTTTCCATTACATAGTCATTATTCTGATGCTGCTGTCGTCACTAACAGAACTTCTCTTGAGAAATTTAAGGTGCTCTAAGGCTTTAACTCATCTCTTTACAACTCTGAAGATGATGTCACCCAATCTAGAGCCATGCATTTCTACAACCTCTTTTCTCAATTCATCCGTCTTTCCCTGGTGGTTGGTGGAAGACATGGCAAAGTCTGTCGGTGACATATTAATCCTGGTTCCTTCAGTTCTCCTTCTCGCGCCGATGCAGAGATGCGTGAGGCGCTTTGTTTCAGTGACACCGCGCATGCTCGTCGCAATAAAAGCTCCCCTCCTGCCACTTTCGTCATATGTAGATCACGCGCCAACACACTCCGCTGTGTCATTCAACACATCACTCCCTCTGAATATACACCCTGAATATATTTTTGTACTTGGCATGAGGAGGAAGTGGAAGAATGAGGGGGGGGGTGTCTCTCTAGATTTACTCCAAGCTACGCAACAGCATGCAATTGACTTCAAACAGGAGCCAGTAGATGTCACCGGCTATTTTTGCCTTCAAACGAAACGTACTACTCTCGCTCCCAGTGGTGTGGTTTTTAGAAGAGGAGGCCCCATGCATGGAGCGTAGTTTCTCAGCGGAAGCCCGCTTGGCTCGCCTGCCTCTTTAAACTGCGAGAGGAGAGATGGATCGTGACAGACACTATGATCCACATCAGTTAGCATTAGATCAAGCTGGCACACACACAAAAAAGTGTGCTAGATGTCTTATGTTTGGTTCAGGGCTGTCAAGGAGATGTGAGGTCTTCATTTAGAAACCTGCCTCTGAAGGCTATTTATAGCTCAGCTTCTCCCAGCAATAGGTCACAGATGACAATGACCGCAAATGCTGCAGATTTGCTCAGACGTTACATATTCATTTAGTAAAAGCATGCAATTTTGACTTATCTGCACACAGATCTTCTCCTCACGATATGATCCAATCAGTTTAAGTAGCAGATTTAAATTGAACCCATTAATTCAGGCGCTATTTGATTTGACTAACTGCTTCTTTAAATCTTTATCGGAGCTAATGATACATTTGTGCTCAATTTGTTAGGGGACTAAGTTGAGTTGTGTTAAGAGGCCTGTAGGCCTAATGGTCTGTGCTTACCTATGCTTTAATGTGTGCTGAGTAAATCCCATTTCCATCAGGGCCCCTAATCAAAGACAGAGCTAAATGGATGCATGATAAATAGACTCTTACTTCTCTCATTACACGCTGACTAAAGTGGACCTAATGGCCAATCGCTCTAAAAAAACAGCTGTTTCTCCCTAAAAATCAACATTTTGAAGTGGTCAGGCTGCGTGTTACTTCTCTCTCTCGGGCTGCCGCTGACTGTCGCACGTTTTCCTCAAAAAAAAAAAAACAACAACAACAAAAAAACAAGCTCAGTTATTGCAAGGCCAAACAGAGGCCGCAAAGACACAAGACTTTCATAATGCCAGCAGTCACAGAAGATTAAAAAGCATCAATGCGTCTTTTTTTTTCATCATGGCAGATACATCACAAAGGTTGGGGGGGGGGGTTTGTGTGGGCAAGGAAATGGGGACTGTTTTCTTCAGAGCGCCGATTCAGAAGTTGGCACCACTTCCACTCCGCTGAGTCCTCCCCCTCACAAGGCCTTTTCTCTCCGTTTGATGTCTGTGTCAGTTTCTTTCTGTCTCTCTGTCTTTCTCTAATTTAATAATCCTGCTTTGAACTTTTATCGTGCAAAGGCCTCACTTTGTTGGCTGAGCAGGCGAGGCAAGGCGTCACTCAGAGGGTGGGGTGGTTGGGGCATGCGGGGAGGGAACAAATGCGGCTCGCTTTGCTTCAAAAAAAAAAAAAAAAAAAAAAAAAAAAACGGAGACTCCCGCGGTTTAAACCTTCTGTGGCTCGTGTCAAACGCAAAGCGGCCGCGGCCTCGAGGGTGGATCGCAGTCGTCCCTGCGGTGTGTCATGCGTGTTAATTGAGCGGGACTCCGGCCAATTCAGATCAGATTCCTCACAACTTCATCATAACACGCTAACCATTCAAAATTCACCTTTTATGTTGATGCGTTTACTTCAATAACATATATTTTAACAGATAACAAGAGTATAATTCAGATTCCAACCATATGATTTCCATTTTAAGTAGTTTGGGTTTCACAATTATTCATAATTATATTGTGCATTTATTTATCTAGTGCAACAATCCACAGGTATATCTATATATCTGTACATATGGAGGATATAAAAAGTGTATTTATGTCTTCTGTATTTTCTTACTGTTGAGCTGCTCTAACAAGTGAATTTCCTCATAGCAGGATTCATAAAGTTTATCTAATCTTACATCTTATTTTATTAAAGCTCCATTTGGTCGATGTCCCCACAGTGTTGCAAAACAGGAGAATACAATTACAGTTTGCTACCAAAATGGCCTTTTATTTTGAATTTGTTTGCCAGTCCAGAAAACCGCAAGTGATTCACGACCATTACTGAAATGCAATGAAAGTGGGCGCAAAATATTTTGGGCACCTGGTTTTCTTTGGGTCTACTTTAGTATAAAGAGCAATTTTGTTGGTGGATAGTGTGTCTGGCTAATATAATGTGATCCAGTACTAACCTTCTGTTTTGATATTTTAAGATTATCACCCTCTGCAGCCCTCTTCAGCTCTGCATAGTCATCATCTTTTGGATTTTATGACCTACAACAATACCGTTCATTAAAATTATTCTCATGGTTTTGGTCTTTTTTGACGCCACCACTAGGACTCACTAGAAAGAGATGTTTTTGAAGCTTGGATGTCGGGGCTTTGAAAGCGTTGAGTCTTAAACCCAGCTGAATTTAATATGGCATTTGAAAGCTTCGTATTTGATAAGAAGATATGATAAAATACCAGCCGTACAGTACACACCGACTATCAGCACTATCAGCCAAACGCTGAGCCTCTGTGCGGTATTCAGCGCTGTTTGAAACATCAGCCCGAGGTTATTTCAGGGGCAGCGGGGCACCTTGTGTGAATACAGCCAATCAGACAGATCTGTGCTGAGGTGTGTGATGGCTCTGGCCCAATCCCTGACCTTTCTGTGAATGTGTGTGTGTGTGTACGTGTGTGAATGAATGAAAATGCAAACGCAGTGTCCACTACAGAGCGCGGACTTCATTACGAGAGGGCCAAAGATGAAAGGAGCCTGATCAGAGACAAGTGGTTGGGAAAAAAAAAATAAATAAAAAAAAAAAAGAGCGAAAAAGTTTGAGTCAGACAAAACAGAGACTTCCCTTTATGAGGCGGAGAGTAAAAGGCGGCGTGACAAGGGAGCAGGTGAGTAATAAAAAGAAACTGGGAGGAAGACACAGAAGTCAAAGACAGAAGGTTCAGTGCTTCAACAGCTCTTTAAGGTGAAGCTTTCTTCTTCTCAAATATATGATTGCAAAATGAACTGCTCCCGCAACATTACACAGTCAGCTTCAGCGCACTCTTTTACTCATTTCTAACTGCATTTTTTCATTGTGCATCATCCCTAATGCTTTTATTGTGTCATCCACCAGCCAAAGGCACTACTTTGTGAGCAATTCTGCATAAGAAGTCAGTCTAAATCATCACTAAGACAAATTTTAAGGATTAAATAAACTAGAAATGTTAGATATTTTGTGTTAAAGCAACATAATCAGTATGCTTTTTTTTTATTATTATTAATTATTTCAGTCCCCACACTCCATCTTAGAGTTTAAAAGTCATCAATAGAAATTTGAAATAACAAAATGCATTCATAATAAAGTATAAAGATGAAAAAATGTTGAGGTTATATAATCGTGTAGTAGTTACAGTATGAACAAGCCAAAGATAAAAACACACCTCACACTTCAAACAAACATAATCTGGCTCTCAAAGCTCACCTGAGTATAAATGTCACCGATTTACTGCTGGTGGAGCTGTTTGGTTCTGAATCTGGAGCGAAATGATCTCATCTCCATATATTCCTCCTCTCTGCAGACTGTAGCTTTATAACTGAAGACAAGTTCATGGAGAGGACGATGACAATTTCCTGATCTAAACTCTGAAAGGAAAAAAAAAAAAAAAAGCTGCCGCTGCATTTCTGATGTTTCATCTACTGTGCTGTCATAGTTTTGTAACGTATTTGCCGTCTGTTGGCTTTGCTTTTACCTTCTGGTTTACTACGCTCTGTCTTTATGATTTTGTGTGCTGTCTGATCAAAGGTATCTTTTTTAAATGTTGTATAGTGTGTGTGGTTAGCAGGTACGGGGAAGAAAAAGTAGTACTCCTGCATGTGATGTAAAAGAAGTGGGATCAGTAAGATGAATTAAACAATGACAGTGTAAAAGCGTTATTACTGTCACACATTCTTATCACTTCTATACTGTCACCAAAAACATTAGTACTTAAACATCTCATCATTGGGGTTGGCGTTAAGGAGCCAACATAAGTTTACACCCTTGATTTAAGTAACTTCATACTGGAAGTTAAATCAGAATCTGGAGGTAGCTCAGCCTAAAAATGTGATGATCTTAATATTTTTGAACTTAAGGCGGGCAAAACACATCGTTAAAATGCACCATCATTACAAAAAGACATCTGTCAGTTAGCTTACATCTGTAAAGTCATTGCCAGACAAAGCCAACAAGCTCAATTATTATCATGAAATTTTGATATTTGTAAAACTTTACCAGAGTCTAAAAAAGCAATATTTGTGTGACATGTTTTTGTGAAGCTTTTGGGCTGAGACTAGAGAAAAGATAAGCAGCGGGCCACACAACATGGACTGAAATACATTTTCATAATACAGACATGGGTTTCACCTTTATATACAGATGGGCGTCAAATTAAAGCCTGAATAAATGAGTTGAGAAACATAACGAATGCAGATCTGCGGAGGACATTTTACTGGCACGTTTTTTTTTTATCCCTTTAGAGTCAAGTCAATCCAAAGTTGTTCCATGTGATCACCTTTGTCCCGTGATGAAAGATTCACTCACTGAATGGCTTAAAGAGTACGAAATGATGATATGCTTCCCAGTTACCAGCTCTCAACCTGTGTGGGATTTTGGAGCGGCGTAAGATTGATGGCGCTCTCCACCACCATCATGCACCTTTACCAATGGTGTTCATCCCTCCAGTAGAGTTCAGAGATTTTAATGCAAAAGGAGCTGTTCTGGAGGCAAATGATGGACCAACATCTAAGACACTTTAAGTTGTTTTTTTACCTTTAATCTGTCATCCGTCTGCACATCGCTCTTCCCTTTCCCTGTGTATGTCAACATGGGTGGCGCGCTCTCCTCACGGCGGCGATGGTAAACAGATGTACTTGACAATTAAGAAAAGCAGCGCGAGCGAGCAAACTGCAGATCAGAACAACAATAAACAAGTGTGCAAGCACAGCGGCGGGGTTAGAAGCAGGGAAGACAATCAAACTGCTGTTCAAATTTAAACAAACGAACGCGGCATGAAAATAACCCAATTCCACCTGGATGCATAAGCCATAAACATATGGCTCCTAAACTGCAGCAGACCTGCTGAAAATCACACTGCAATGTACGTGTATGCAAAAATACACTGAGTAAGGGTTAAATAAAAATCAATCCAAGATAAATGTTTTGGTCAGTTTAAGTCATTAGGCATCAGATCCCAACAATCAAAAAGATAACACATGTGGTAACCCGTTAAATTGTCCCAGCAGTCATTGAGTAAGCAGAACTGATCAGAACAGGCAGCGCGATTCAACACACGGTGAGAGTTGACGTCTTGAGGTAAATGAAAGGTGATGGGGAGTGTGCAGAGATTGTTTTGTCAGAGCGGAGATTCTGCAGATCCTCCGTAACGGGTGCCACGTTCGCTCTCCTCCCTCAGTCGGGTTGACGTGTCGGAGGCCCGACTGTGAAATAAGTTCAACAGTGAGATTAACAGAGATATACCGGCGGGTGGGGAGGAGGAAGACATAAATACAGAGAGGGTGAACCTCGAGCAAGCCGGTGGTACTGACAGTATGAGAGGTTTGATTCCCACTGAGGCGATGTTGTCCCGTAAGGGGTTTTCATTTCAAAAATATATCACCAGACACTATTATATTACGTTGGCAGACAGATCTTGGTGAGGAGAACTGTTATGATAGCGAAGAAGAGGAAAAAGGAGGAAACTCAGATATGTAGAGCCTGACAATGACACTGATCACACTTTAATTTTTATCTTTTGTGGTGTTTTGTCGTGCTAAAAATATGACAAAATTCAATGTCTGCCTCATATACCTGCCCCAGAAGCACTAAGATATTAGTAAGTTTATTAAGTTATTTTCTTTCATTTGATTAATCTGTCTTTAAAAATTATGATAATGCTAATCTAAGTTTTATAGATGCCTTATTTATGTCTTTAAAAGATGCTTATTTTGACTGACCAAAAGTCCACAAGCAAAAGACATTAATATTGTACAGTCATATAGAACAAAGACAAGCTAATTGTCACTTTAAATTATTGAGACCTGGTATTGTTGCTTACCTGATGAGTGAAACTGTAAATAAATTTTTAATTGCTGCTTAAATGACTATAATTTAGAGTGAAGTTGGTCCAAACTACACACTGACATTCAGTCAACGAAAGGTCAACGGTTTATTAACAGAGATCTACGGGTTTATAGGGAGAACGACGGGTTCCTAATGTAAACAGAAAGAGCTGTTTGTCAAAAAATAAGAGGTAATTTCAATAATGCGGGGATTGTTAAATGACACGTTAGTCCATTAGTTAAAGCAGCTCAATGGGACTTTTGTTGATTTTGGCGGTCGCTGTGGACAAAGGCGGTGGTGTATTTAACCGTAACGTTAGGTTCCCGAAGACGGACTTTAAATTAACATTAAAAGTAACTCGAATTCAGCCAGTGCAAACCTAACAGCCATTTCATCTTATATCGTGGAAAAATTCGACCCGATGGCAGGCATTAAGAATAATTATAGTTAATCTTATGTCAGCTGGTCTCGTTTGCTCATGCATGTCATAAAAAGGCATCTGTATTGAGATTATTTCAGTTCAAAACAGTCAGCAGGTTAAAATTTACTTCTGTCAACACATAATAGGGTTCCATATTATCTACATTTTTAAACAGAGAAGCAGAAAAATAAAAAATGGGCATCTATATTTTGCCAAAATGCCAAATTGAAATCTTCAAAAGCTGCTTGTTTTGTCTGTCTATCGCT
The DNA here is from genome assembly GCA_023238725.1 of Scortum barcoo. Taxonomy (NCBI): domain Eukaryota; kingdom Metazoa; phylum Chordata; class Actinopteri; order Centrarchiformes; family Terapontidae; genus Scortum; species Scortum barcoo. The sequence continues at coordinate 3,258,209 of CM041540.1, forward strand.
GCACAATGATATAAAACAGAAGAAGAAAAGCAATTTCTCAATTAAAGGAATTGTGAATTTGGTCCAAACCAACGCTGACATTCGGTCAATGAAATACTGGGAAGTTTATTAACGTGCACACTCAACAACACCACAAGAGAGATTTTCATTTTTTTCCTTCTCATTTGCTGAGCTCAGAAGTCATCCCTCCGTCCACCCAAATCAACCAAAATAAAGACAATGTAAGAACAAAATCTGACAGAGACAAGCCCCGAGACCGTCCCACCAGGAACAAGCAAACATCTTGTACCATCTAGTAGCTCCCGTGTAGCTGGATTACATTCATACATGACAACTTAATGCGTCTCTAGTATGCGTAGTGAAATTGGATTTCCCCTTCCCTCTCAAAAGCAGATTGCCAGGCGCCTCACTTTCACTTGTCATATTTACATGCTTTAAAACAGCCGGTAAACACCTTGTCTCGCTTGTTCCCTATCCCGAAGCGTTTCTGACAGGGATGTTACAATCTGAGCTGTCTGCCGCCTGTTTGATTCGATTCATTCGTCTCCTTCCACAACATACGCAGCCGAGCAATGGCGATGAGAGGCAAAAAAAAAAAAGAGTTTTGGAGTCATGTGACATGAGCGATGAGGAGAGGACATTGCATGGGATGAATCATGGGACTGTGATGACGGCAGTTACACTCATGCCCCGGACCGGGAGGGTTATTTCGAGCTGTGCCTTTAACCTTTCCATGCAGGTGCTGAGATTTCTGACCTTTACACCATGCGGTTCCCCGCTGCCTTTGAGTGCTTCTGATAGTTATGAAGTGGAGCTCTCTAGCGCGCGTGTGTGTAAAAGCGACGAAATACGTTTTTATTGTTTACAAGCACGTGTGTGTGTGTGTGTTTATTTCCCACTGTACGACCTCGCGTGTGCACGTACTGTTGATTCTGTGGCCGCCACGAAAGCCGCGCGGGGGCCTCGTGCAGGAAACTCGATTTGACACGAGCATAGTGAAGATTACCTGTGTCCGGACAGTTACTGCCTTACAGACAATAAGAACCGCCATCACTCAATTTTAAAGGTCAACTTGCTGAAACAAGGGGCTCCCGCCAGGCCGGAAATAACCTAACAAAAGACCCACAGGGAGAGAGAGAGAGAGAGGAGAGGTGAAGGTGAGGGGAGGCAGAGGTAGAGAGATGGTGGGCGTCTAACCCCAACACAGCGGGCCTCTATCAACCTACTGACCTCCGACACGGCTTTACCTCCACCCGCCTCGGCCGACCTCTTTGTCTTTCCTAACATCCCGTGGTCAAGCCAGAGCTTTTGGATTTCCCCATCAGATTTCCGACATCTCTTAACAGTCCAGTCTATAATAATGAGCATTTTAAAAAAGATATGAAGTCCAATGTGTTATTTATATTCCCCTAACAGAGCTAAACAGTGCACACTTCACCTGAGGAAGGTTTAAATAAAAGCTGTAATCCATCATTTATTCTTATAAAAATCGCCTTTTCTTTATCTGCTGAACAGTCACTTCACCTTTGCTGGACTTTCTACGTGCTGATGCTACATCTAGTCTCGCTCCGGATAACAATAGAGTCGTGTTTGGACAGCTAAGCAATGAGATGAAACCCTTTAAATTTCTGTCAAGGCTGAGCAGAGCTGCAGAAAAAAAGGTGACAATACTGGTCATTTTGTACATTTTTAATATGAACACCTCTCTTATAGCCACTTTAAACTCATAAATATCTGTACTGTGGAAGAAATCGTGCACGCTTTGTGCCTCACAGCTTTCTCCTTTTACGTTTTGTCTTGTGCACTGCAGCACTTTAATATCTCTGGAGGGTTAGTAGCTCTCAGGCCAGGAAGGTTTGGGTAGTTTTTTGGACAGCTGCGTTACCGGGATGAACAAAAACACCCACTAAAAAGTACAAATTTTCACCCAGCAGCAGCGCAGCTAACAGGCCGTCATCCTCAACCGTGCACAATTTTGCTGCGATAGAGACAAAAACTACATTTTTATTTTTTTTTTTTTAAACCCAAAGCGGCTCTGCTTGCTCATTACCTAGAAACTTCTGGGTGTGATTTGTTTGTGTCGCTCTGATGTTCACTCATTTGCGGCGCCGTGCAATTGAAACGCAGCTTCCTCTGCTTTAATGAAGCACAATGTGGTATTTTTGACAGCCAGCGTACCTGGAGCGCAATTTACAACAAGGAAACGACTGCAAATAGATCAGCTTTTTTTAAGTAGCCAGCACTAAAACAAACCATATCAGCTTAGGATATTAACACTTTCGCTTTTGTGGCGATATTAATATGTCTATGAATCCAAATAATATGTAAAAATAAAAGAAGAGGAGATAATTGTGGGATATTTAAAAAAACGATTTGACAAACAAATGCTGAATAAACCAACTAGCAACCAGTATGTTGCTGCACTAACAGAAAGTATTAAATATTCTCCTTGTTCTGCTGCAAAAAAACAGAAAAATCTCACAAAAATACAGTTTCCTGCCCCTCCTGCCAACCACCCACATACATGCGCACACACACACACGCTCATACACACAGCCACGCGCGATCAATATGTCTTTCAGAAGGCTGCTGTTGTGGCTTGAATGTGAATAAACAGTCATATATTTCAGCTGAGGATCGATGGGCGTAGACAGATGAATGGCATACAAAGACACCTCCGAACAGGACAGAGAGACCTGTGTGTGTGTCTCTCTCTTTTTTTACTGTTACTCAGCGTCTCTCGCCCTCCCGTGTCCGACCGCTCTTTCACTCTCCGAGGATCAATAGGTGTGATGGATTAGTGACAGGTACCACACACTGGAGACGCGCGCTATCAAACAACAACACTTCCCATTCAGGCCCATTTCAATCACTCTCTGCCAGTCATAACTTGTTTTCTCGCGCCGCTAAGGCCGCCGCCGCCCTGGCTTTCGAGGCTCCCCGATCAGCCGCTTGATTTCTGCCTCCGACACAAACATTCACACACACACACACACGCTGGCGTTCACACAAAAAGTTGAACCCCTGACATTTGAGTGTGTTTTTGTGAAGTTCGCCGCGCTGTGTGTCTGTCTATCAGAGGACGGCGGTGACTTTTCAGACAATGGCCCTGCCGACGCTAATCGATTATATCTGTGGTGCCGGGTGACAAGCGGTGCGAAAAGGTCCGGGGTTTACAGCTGCGGACTCCTCACTGTCCTCTCTCAACACAAAACACACGTACAGTGACGAGAGGTTTCATATTCGCAGCGTGCACAGGCCCGATGTTGAATTTCACAAAGATTCGCAAAGATTTACAGTGATAATTTGGGGAAGTACGTTTATTTGCGTGCATGCCAAGAGCTAGATGAGATGATCAATATCAAAAATCATCAATGTAGATCAGTTATATATGGCTTCAGCTGGTTAGCCAGTTAGCTTAGCTTAGCATATAGGCCAGATATCTACCTCTAAAGCTCAATAATTAACATGTTACATCTCGTGTGTTTCCATTCAGATTGAACAGACTGAATATGATGTTAATCACTTCATATTTTGTTTGGATTTACTGCAAATGCACATACACACAATCATTGTTTTTAAAAAAAAAATAATGCCTAAGGATGCTCAAGGAAACCCTTTGAACATTATGCAGTATTTCCATATTGTACTGTATATATATTTTTAGTTGTATGTTTTATTTAGTCTAATTATTTTTATTTTAGGTCTATATTTTATTTTATTGCCAAGGTTATTATTTATTTTAGTTCTATTTTTTTTGCACATATGGTCTCTCTTTCTAAAGTGTTTTGAACATTGTTTAAGAAACTCAAAGTTCATTGCATTGTTGTGCATATGATAATAACAAATATTGAATCTTGAATGAAACAAACTGCATCTTAAATTTACACTTTGGGCTGCCATTCATACTGACTGTAATCACACGAGGCTGCAACTTGTAATTATTTGCAGATTTTCTGGATTAATTAATCAATCATTTTTCTGTGTATGATGTCAGAAGAAATGCCCCTCATAATATACCACAGTTTAAAGAGTCAGATTGCTCGTGTTGTCCGACCCTCGGTCCAAATCGTGATGGCTTACTGTACTTTACGAGCGAAAGCATCAAACTCTTTTCTTTTTCTTGAAAAATGACTTCATCTACACTTATTTTCTCAATCTTTCAAGCTTCTGTTGAGCAACATCATTTCAATATTAAATCACAATATCAAGCTATTTGTCAAGCAGATTTAAAAGAGGTCACAACCTGGGTCCCCCAACCTGATTAAAATCTTTGAATGGATAAATAAACTGTGTGCAAAGATAACTACTGTCAGTACAACATCAGAGTAAACTGGGGGTCATTACATTTGTTCCTCCCCTCTTCAACTCCACGAAGTCGACGCATCCCCAGATCTAAGCCATACGCCTGTGAGTGATGATATCAGAGAGAAATAATGGGCAAAGTGAGAAAACAGGACAGCTGAATTGATATACTCACTCTTACGCCCAACTGCACACACAAAAACAAATAAAATTGAGCTAATGATATTCATATGGCTCACCAGGTGCTGGCGTTGCTATGCCCTAATGGCTGAGGAACACAAAGGCCTGTTTGAGGCTGTCACTTTGATCCTGGCAGCTCAGAGGGCCCCCGTGGCTCTGCCGCACTAAAACCTTTATTAGCCATATGCCGGGGACATCAGAAACAAGTCAATCGGCATTTACATCAGCACAGAAATGGGCGTCAAACCTGCAGCGATGAGCGCCGCGCGTTGCCTGACCTATATTCGCTCGGTCCGGAGGTGCACTTCTCCTTCAAAACTTTGCAGAAGTTATTCAGAGGCTAAGTCCACCCCGAAGGAGGTTTTTACATATTCAAATCTAATTGCACAAAATTTGGGTTGGGAAAAACGCCTGGGAGACATCGCACGTCCCAGCATACGTCACCGATTCCTACGGGAGCGGTGGGGCATCCGTACGTTTTAAATAGCACTTTAAGTTCTCAGAGTAAAGACAGAAACTCCCAAAGAGCTGCGAGGTGACAGTTCGCCCCCCCCCCACCCCAACAACAACAGGAAGCGGCGACGGCACAAAACCAGCACACCCCGAGGCCGGCTCCGGGAAATGTCAGCTGTGTTTTGGCTCCAAATACATTTTTAAAAATCGACCGAGTATTATTTTTGTCCCCGTATTTACTGACTTACAGTTGAGTCTCTCGCAAAATCAACATAACTCAGCAAGAGACCGGCGAGGGAGTTTCACCACTGGCTCAGATGAATCTTTCCAAATTGCACAGTTTTTTTTGTTTGTTTTTTTTGGTATTTGTGCTTCACTTTGAGGCCGCAGCAGCATTTGTGTTCTCATATTTAGAAAGGAAGGTACGTCCTCGCACGGATAAAACGGCGAACAAAGTCCCCCCAGATCGCGCGATTATTGGCTTATTATGATAGACACGGGATTACGGACGGAGGGACGGAGGGACGCACATCCGCGGCCCTCAGTCAGGATGCACTGAAAAGCTGAGGAGAAGGAGGAAAGAAAAAGAGACATGGAAGAACACAGGCGCGATAATAGAAGTCCCTTGATATCTCTAATGGGCAGCTGATTAGAAAGCAGAAGCACCAAAACAGGTAATTCTTCTTCTTATCGTCAGCACGAAGAGTCGGGCTCACACTTATCTCCATAATGACTCCAACTATAATTAATGAGCCTTTTGAGAGTACAGTGACTTGTGCTGAAGCTGCACACAAACAGGTGCACACACACACACGGACTGGACTCTATTCAGAGTGGACTTGACGGCAGATTGAACGTAGCTGATGGAACTTCTCATCCCAGTCAGATCTGTTTTGTTTTTGCCTCTTTTTCCTTTTAAAAAGTCTGTTCAAGGACAAGCAGCAGCCTCAACAACAGAGCCGGCCTCCGATTTCTGATCAGACAGCAGAAGGAGAGCGGCGGCGGAGTTTTGAGCCCTGACAACGCCACCGTGTTGACGACGAGGGCGAAGGTGGGCGGGGGAGTTGGGGTTGGAGGGGCTTCCAGGCGTCCTTTGAATTTGCTCCGTGGCGGATATCAAAGGGCAGAAGCTTCAAGCGCCTCGCACTGTGATGACAGGCGTTGTAATGAACGTTTTAATGAAAGCGAGGGAAGGTGGAAGGAGGTGGGGGAGGGGAGCGGCGGGTGCAACAGGTACGGCTGAGTTCAAGAGCGCCGGACATTCGTGAGGAGCTCGTGTAAGTGAATTATATATTTCAAAAGAGGGGGTGCACTAGAACAAGGTAGAAGTGTGATACAGAGAGGAAAACAATGATTTTTATATCCCAACCTGATACTTTTATGGACTTAATTGTTAAAAAATATGTATCTGACACTTTGACATAAATGTTTCTTAACCCTTTAACATCCTCACCAAGAAAAAAGCAATGAAAACATTTTTTCTTTTCATATTTTTTTATTAACTAACAATCAATTTTTATGAACAGACCACAAAGTTTTTGAAATATTGGCCTCTACCAAACAGTTGAGATGTCGCTTCACTACTTCGTAAACCCTTTTTAGTCTCTTTTTTTTTTCTTTCAAGTCCTTAGACACGATAATATGTCAATAAAATATTAGCTTACCTTTTTACAATTACAGCAAATAGAGGCCTTGTGGTTAATCTAAAACAACTTTTTGTTTCTATACAAGCTATCTGGTGGAGCTTCTTGATTCACAAATAATCTTTGGCTGCAAGTTTCAATTTCTTCACGCTGCTTTTTCTTCTTTTTTCGCCCTCTGAAGCCTAAAAGAAACTTTCATCTGAATTTGTTCAAAATGTTTGTCCAGTTGATTTGCACATCATCTTTTTCTTCTTTTTGTAGATTTTTTTAAAACTTTTTTTTCTTGTTTTGCATCCCAGGAAGTGACCAAAGCACTTTTGCATCACATGATCTACACACTGATGAGAAAAATACACGGCTAACTTGGAAAAACAATCTTGCAAATATCTTGTGGTAGTGACTAAAGACAATGTATCGCTGCGTTCCTCGCAAATTGCTGCATATAGCGTGCTGTCATAACAGCGCGCCTCCCCCCCCCCTGCAGCTCCTCATATACTTTCAGCTACCAGAACTAATGTAGCATCCCTCCAAATCGAGGGGCTCCACAGGTGAGTTGATGAGTAAACCTGCGCGGTGATAGGTCCACTGCTGTGTGCGAGATTGGAAAGGATAGGGAGGACAAGGTTCTTGTTCAAACATGGCGACACATACTGTTACACTTTGTCACAAACACACACACACCGCTTCGCCACAGCCAACCTGTGGCTTTGACACTTGGCTTCGCGTTTATGGCCAGGGCCCCACAGCTACTCAATCTCCAGTTAAAGGAAGTTTGCAGGAGAATGGCGGCCACGTGGGAGGTGATCAGCTCAGCCCTGCAACTGGAAGTGAAACGGCCTGTGGAGATCTTTTCCTCTGCAGGTGTGTAATTGATTGTAATTGTGCACGTGTTTGTGTGTGCGCTGTTCTTTTTGATAAGTCTGATAAAGTTTTCTCTGCACGCTGAACGAGGTTTGCCGCCTTCGTCCGGACGCGAGAAACGGATCTAAACTCAAAGTCGACGCCAAGAGATCGCTTTTGTTTTAAAGGAGTTTTCCACAAAAAAAAAAAAAAAATGCTTCCTTCTTATTTTTTCACAAAATGCAGGCAGCTGTAGTGACAGTAGATTACAAAGTTGATCCAGAGTCACAGCAATAACAAAAATACCCAAAAGAAGATACTGTTGTTCCAAAAGGTGGTCCAACACTTTTACATGTTCTGTCTGTGAAGTGACTGTGAAGGTAAGAACATTTTAGATAGAGAAGATATCAAAGTTTGTGCATCTCACCTAATGTCTGTTATAGAAGACACTGTATTGTAAATCTGTAAAAACAGCCCAGTTTTTTTCAAAGGTAACAACGATCGAAGGAGTTACAGCCCCCGGTGCAGTTAAGTTAAGACACAATATCATGCATCTGAGGGCTAATTTGTTCTGTGGAAATATCAAAGTCATAAAGAAGTTGTGAGTCAGAAAAACTAAAGGAAAATCATTTCAGCCAATCGCATCAAAGGCTTGAAGCCAGAGGAAAAACACAGCTGGTTGTAATACAGGTTGTGTGTTGTTGCTGATGAGACAGAACAGAAACAGACTAAATGTGCAATAAATGTCTCTTAAACTTCTGAATCAGTTAACAGATATGAAAGCTTTAAAATATAAAATCATGCAGGCTTCTGATTTTACATCTCTGAAATATTTTAGAGGTTCTAAAATCTGAGTAAAAGGCGCAAAACATTGCAAACTAGTCATTCTGCCACATGTTTTTTAGCTGAATATTCAGCTTTCCTTAGCGCTCTTTGTAAAGATGAGGCAGTGCAATTTGGAGAAAAAACATTTTCTGCCCGAGAGTTTGTTCCTCGAGTCCAGCACTTTAATCAATTTCCTGAAGCGTCTTTCTCCACCGTGCACAGGAGCGTCATGTCTTTCACTTCAAAGTAAGAACCTGCACTTGTTGTGGACCGGCTCCGTTTTGATCGCTTTTCACGTGGGGCCGTGGCCGCAGAAGACGACACGACTGATTGTTATGTCGGTACAGCTGCCGGCGAAGAGGAACTGTTAAGAGGTTGGACGAAACTGGCGGACGGACTAACGCGGTCTTGAATTATTATGCTCCGGGTGTAGTTGCTGGGATGGTACCTGTTCAGCTGATGGAAAAAGATTTGTTGTGTTTCTGTCTTAACTTGCACTGACCAACAGCATTTTTCGCAGACCATCTTAAACTGCACTTTGTTGCTTTTGAGACACCCAAACCACTTCCATATAATTGATGTTACCTCTATGGTCAAGAATGTCCTCGGCTAACCAGAGTTCACTTTCACCGCTGCTTTCGAGTCTTCTATTCCACTCATATTTTTCCTGTTGTAGAGAGGAAACACTTTGTAGAAGGAAAGGGGTGTGTATTTTTTCCATGTGCGAGCCAAAACTGTGCACTGATTGGCTGTTGTCGCCTTTACTTCTGCTGTGTGATAGTTTGTTATATCTATCCACGTGGAGTAAAAAATGTCCAAAGTTTATTGTGATTATCGAGAAAGATGCTGGCTCACACACACACACACACACACACACACGCAAACTGCAAAACTGTTTCACGGTGCCATTAACCAGCTAATCTGCTAAATCACTCACTGCCAGACAGTTTATTATTTTATAGTACTATAACTTTATTACATCCAGCAGTCTCCTTGGCCGACGAGTCAAAAGTTAATATCAGGCACTGGCTGTAATGAATAACACTTAAAACAAATGCAAGTTGAGGTGCACAACAGTCTGAAATCACAACCTTTTTTTTTTCCCCCCTCACAATATTTCCTGCGATCTCTTCACTTGCTCACCACTCAAAGCTGTCACATCTAATCAAGACTCCTTCAAAAAAAAGGACAAAGCTGATAGAATTGTGACCGTCCCAGCTTGATCGTGAGGGAAAAACATAAAAAAAATAAATAAATAAAAAACCACCCCTTTGGCCACCGCATGAACCGGCAGCGATGTCTGAAATCCATACGGTGAAAGTCCAATGACACAGCGCGTCCTCGGCCTCGGCAGAGAGGGAGGCTTGGCTGCCGGTCGCGTTAGGAGCAGCTCAGGTGCGAGATGTGTAGAGTTGGAACAGATGCTTCCACTTTAATTACCTCACAAAGAGCTAACTTTCCTGTGATGGAGGAGGACGCCAACACAGCTGGGTCCTGATGGATGCCAGGGCGCAAATAACACAAGGCCAGAGACAAACACACACACACAAACAATCACAGGTTTTTACGCGCGCAGACAACCCCGCTAAGATATATTCAAATATATTCCGATCTGTCAAATGTCAAGTGAGCTAATCTGGGAGATGGAATTTCTGGCACTTGTGATGAAGGAGAGAAAGAATCGGGAACATAATGAAAATAATACACAGGATTGTTATTTTAACCAGAGGGTGAGCGTGAGGGCTGGAAAAAAGGCAAACCGCTGACTGTCTGCCAATCCAAGAGCCAGAAAAAAAGTTGTCAAAGTCAAAGCTGAATGATAAAATGTGAAGTCAGTTTTCATTTGTCAGTTATTCTCTCAATTGATGCGAGTCTTTGGTTTATAACACGGCAGAGAAATACTCGACTTTATGCAAATTTACAATGATGGGAGCAGCAAATCTTCACGTTTTAAAGGCTGAAAACAAGAAAAGCTTGGTATGTTCGCTCGATAAATGACTCAAATTAACAATTAACTATTAGATTAATCTTCGCTCAGTTGGTTGTGAATTATTATTTTCAACATTAGCATAATTTTAAGGCTTAAAATCACTGCCAATGATGTTATATATATGTTCTATATCCCATCTGATAATCCTAACCACGTCAAAACTGAAGATACACATCGGCCATCATCACCCGCTGCACTCCTTCCTTTGTGCATTACAGGTGAATTAAAAGCTCATTTTCAAAAATCGAATTAAAAAGCCTGGATCAGTTCCTGTATTTGACATGTTAAAAAAAAAAAAAAGCAGACTAGCTCACTGTTCTTTGTCTGCCGGAGCTTTTGTGTTCCCGTCTGACCTATCATACAAGCAAACAAATAAGATAATTTACCGTGTTCATTCATGTGCACTTACAGAGATATATCTGCTGAATTCGGAGGCTTATTATCTGATGGAGGAATTGCACGATTCGACTTGTTTCCTCAACGTGCTCTCACATCGCGCCGTATACGGTAGGTGTAAGTCGGCGCAGTGGCTTCGTACCATTACAGCTGCTGATTGTGTTTGCCATTTACAGTGACGCGCTCGCCAAACACTCAGAGGGGGGAAAACAATTTAGATTACCAGCTCAAACACAATGCAGCAGCATCTCCCTCCCTGTTTCGGCTTCGTGAGATAATGCTTGGGTGATGCCGGCTTGGGCTGTGAAATGAATTTTTAGTGCTATGAATGGCAGAGGAAACTCCACCGAGGATGGATATTGTGCATAAATAAGCAGGGTGAAGGACGCAGGAGTGTCTCTTGCAATCAGTGGTAGATTTCTTGTGTGGCCTAATTTTCAAAGCGTCGACTGTTGGCGTCACACCAAATGAAAATCCTGTATTAGACAGAAACCGCCAAATGGACTCAGATAAGTTTATTTTCAAGAGTTATGAATAAAGACCGGTGGATCAAAACTGGGGAAAGATCCACCAATTCCACTAAACTCTACAAATTTGACTGGATTTTGGTCCTGCTGTCTGCTCTGAGCCCGACCAGCTGGCTATCAGTAATGATCTGCCATCGAACGTGAGGAAGCTTCAGTGACTCCATGTTTCTGCACGCAGGGACATCACATGTTATTACTACGCCAATATCACATGTCAACAGCATATATGTGACACACCTAATCTCAATTTATGACCCATTTTTCAAACATTTTGTAGTTTTACTTGCTCACTTTGCAGGTACTGAGTTGATGGTGGTAATCTTGGATGGACGTGAACTAGACAACGGCATCACGAGCATTACTGATGAACGTGATTGGCTGTGGTCAGAAATTTATCGCACCTGTACCAACACCCCACAGGCGATCATCTATGGGGGTCCTGGAGAGCATCTGTACATCACTGCAGCATGGTTAAGACTTTAAACCACTCAAAGACTCGAAGTCAGGAAAATAAGACTGTTGAGGGGTATTAAATGAGTAGATTTCTGGCATCAAAATTAATAGAATAATAAGCTAAGGGTTTTAGGATGAGTGTGGAAATAAGCGATGACGATGTAAACCTTGGCAGATTGCCCTGTCCTTGTCAGAAGAGGAGCCCAGTGCTACGAGTACATTCATTCATTTAGACAGACAGATAGAAGACTTCATTGATCCCAGGAGGGAAATTCAGTTGTCATAGCAGCCAGGTACATAAAAATACAAGAAAACATAAAAGAATGAGATGTATATGTATGTATATGCATTATATATAATATGTATGTATTAAATATACTTGACTATGCAAGATATACTTATGTGCATATAGATATATTAATACAAGTCATGGTGTATAATGTATGTGTAATATATACTAGGTTGTATATGATATATAAATGAAATATATATATGTATATACATGATATAAGATAAAGCAAATGTATAAAAGATACTTGACTATGCAAGATATATACTATGTTTATGTGTAGGTGTGCATAAGTATGACATGATGTAGAATATTAATTTAATGTATATTATCAGGTGACATGTGATACGATAGATACTTTTACAATTTCCTGTATCGTTCCTTCAGACGGTGGGGTTAAATGAATTTAATGGAAATTAGGATCAATGTACTTACTGGTAAAATATGTGTCTTATATCTACAGTAAGATTTAATATTTGTTATAGGTAGGTAATGAAAACACTTGATTATTTGTTAAGGTATGAATGTAAATTGTGTCCGGCACAATCAGACCACGTCTCCGGCCTCTGCGCCACTGTGGAGCTGTGGGAAGCATTGTGTAACTTATGAATTAAAAACAATACGGACACAGGGAGGCCATGATCAAATATATGTGGACTTTTCTGCCTTGTGTTGCAGAGATTCCTCTCCTCATTACCCCGTCTACGCTCGCCGACTTCGTATATCTCACCTCGTAATCTCCCCGATGCTGTGACACAATCAGAAATGAACTTTGTCGCTCTCTGTCAAATGCATCATTATCCTAAATACAATATGTCTGACAAACAATGCCTGTTTGTCTTGTTGTGGTTTCTAACAATGCCTGCAGTTCTGCAATATGGAGCCTTCCAAAGCTCCCCCTGTAGACTTGTTGTTTGAGGCTGAGGTTGGGCAAGACAGCGCTGGACCGAATGTTTACATAAATGAGCCAATTTAGTTGCATTTCAGAGAAGCGGACCGGCTGGCAGACCGACTGGCTGCTTTAACCGTACACAGACATGGATGGACACTGACAGAAACTCACAATAAATCACATAACAGAGTACAGAATCTAACAGTCCAGTGAGCCCTGTTACCAAATTACCAAGTGGCAAAACACAGAGATATCTTTATTCAGCGGTTTTGCCAGTGGAGGTCACGGCGTTCCCAGACATTTCAAGTTGAAAGAGGACAGGCAAACCATCACAAATAATATTCAAGACAGACAGAGAGAAGGCATTTCAGAAGAAAGGCTGTGTTGGGGGTTTAGGAATCCCGAGGTTTCAGGTTGTTAGTGTCACTGTCAGCTTGGCCCGACATGAAAGAAAACGAGCGAGAGGCGCCGCCGGAGCTAACCAAGCCAGGCCAGGCCATGACAGGCCAATGACCGAGGTAGTGAACGGGCTAGAAAGATGCCAAAAAAAAAAGAAAAAAAAAAAAGGAAGGAGTAAACTGAAATCAGCACAAACACTCAACACACACACATACACACACTGATTGTGCCAGTCCGGTGCCAATAAATTGCTCTGCGCTGGAGAGCTTAGGGAGGCATCAGAGAGCCTGGGCAGCATCCTGCTCTGAGCTGCAGATCCCAAGCCGACTGAATGTGGATGCTTGGCCCAGTCGGCTGGATCAGCCGCTAATACACAGCCTGGGACCAGGGAATTACTGAGTAAGCACTGAGCCCCATGCAGCCGCTAGCAACACGCACACACACATGCACACAAAGAGAGGATGGGTGGGGAGGGCGCTTGGTCACAGGAATGCACGCAACGCTCGCAGACTCCCCCGCCACGAAAACAGACAAAAGGTGAAGCCAGATACGCCAGCGTGCATTGCCAAGGATGCCATAACTGGGCGTACGGTCAACATTAATGAAAACAAACAAAAGCGTTTTCTTCTGAATGTCAGTGTCTGTCGGGCTTTGGCAGAAATGCAGGACATTGTTGGGAAAATGGTCTACGGGATGAACCGTGTTCCACCTTTGTGCATTAACATGAGATAAAACGCTCCATATGCAAAGCAAACGAGTTTGTTGTTAATATGTGAGTCCATTACAAGATAATACTACACAATACTCCTTTAAATACCTACAAATTCTACTTATTTTGGTAAAAATCTTCCAGCGGTTTAACTCGTTATTTTTCTACAGTGATATAGGAGTGCAACTAACCTAAAACTGTCCACCAGAGAGGGCAGTGAAAGCCTGCTTACCAACCTACAAGCCACCTTTTTTCTTTTTCACATTTAATGAGTGAGAAATATATTGAAGATTTGTATTGTGCTGTTTCTTGAGCGCATCAAACCATTAATCCAGAGCTGACTCTTTGAAAAACGTTATAAAAGCTGATTTTCAGAGGCTCTGAGCACTTGATTTTTCCTGTAAGTAGAGTAGGTACCGTTTCTCTAAAGAGGAATGGCCCTGTGTATAGGACGACCCCCTGCCAGCATCACATTAAGGCCTCCTCTGGTACAATACCCGGGCTGAAAATAACCCACCCGCCCACCAGGATGCTCTGGCCTACTTCCCAAAGTACTCACATCTGGCAGAGAGACGTGTAACCCCGCTAAGGTGCTTTTTGAAAAACCCTTGCTTTATTTTTCTCTCTTCTGCTTCCATCTATCCATGTGACATGCGAGAGCTTAGGTGCGCGAGTTTTTTTTTTGATTGTGCTCTCTCATCATCCGCGATTTCCGGCCTCGGAGGAGCGCGCGGATCGATGGGAAGTTTAACATACTCCCTCCGCTTTTTAAAGCCTGCAGCGAACAAGCCCCTCGCCATCGACCCCCCTCACCCCACCCCGCCCGGGCGCAGATCGAAAGCCCCCCTTGCGTCACGTGACCGGCTTACACAACACTCACGGGAGGTCCTCTTCTCACCAGGCCGCCTCCCACTTCCTGCTCAGCCGCTGGTTACCGAGGTGAACCATCGCCATGGGCAACGGACCAAAAGAGAAGGAGGAGGACCGGGAGGAGGGATGTGAGTCGGAGAGGAGATGTGAATAGATGTGAGAAGAGGGCATGAAATCGATGAGGCCCTGCAACAGCTTTGCGGCTCATGTGCCCACACACTGAGATAGAGATGCAGACAGAACACACACACACACACACACACATCCGTGCTCCCACACACACACACACATCCGTGCTCACACACACACACACACACACACACAGTAAAGTAGAGAGCGAGATGACCTGGCATTCACGACTGCCAACAATCTCGTCCACATTGCAGGAACGAGAGAGAATCATACGCACATCCCTCCCTCACAAGTTAAATGTTTCATCCATTTTTAGACGACGCAAATTAATCTTCTCCACCTCCACTGACATGAATATGAGTTTTAACTTTAACTCTCTCTATAATTAAAGCAGAGCTTTAGCGTTTCATGCAGGAGATTTCGAGAGTTTCATTTCTCACAGAGCCTCGCGTTGCAAAAGGTCTTGTGTTTCTTTTAAATGTCACTCCGCTAAAAACAGGGTTGCATTTAAGCAGCAGTAGGACTAGTGATATTTAACAGGGAGTGAAATTAGAGAGGCTGTGAGAACACTCTGCTTGTCAACCTCGCAGCCGAGGATATATTTATAAAGAGACATCTATGGTAACAGCTAATACCTGACAGAATTAAAATGTGTCGCGCGGCTACGGAGTCACTAAACAGGTTCACGGAATAATTTCATCAAAAGTTTTGACACGAAACAAGCCAAGAAACATCGTGCACCGAAGTAAAAATTAAAAGCACTTTATTAAATATTCTTTTTGATTGCTTTGTACAAAAAAACAACAGCATTTCATCTGTCTTTCCACAAAAAAAGTTGTTATTGTTGATGACACAATGCCGCATTCAAAAAGCATTTAAAAAGTGGTCGTGTTAAACCAAATATATATTCCTTTTAATCACTGACTCATTTTTTTCATTTTTTTTTCAAAGCTAAAAATCTGAAGGCTATCCATTTTGACACATGAGAAAATTAAGGGCAATCTACCATAACTTATTCACTCACTTATCTAGTTGTTGGCGAATTTAAACAGTGATTAGCTATTGTCTATTGACCTTGTTGTGTAGCTAGCTTCAATCATAGCCTTGCTAAGTTTCTTTATAAAAGCCTAATAATTGTGTTCACATTGATAAACAAGGTGGAGAAAGAGGAATTGTTGCGGTGGAGGATGAAGGACGAGCAAATAATATTGATAACACTTAGCAGTAAGGAAGTCAGGAGGGAGCACAGGGTTCAGTGAAAGCAGTCGTTCACACGGCAAAATGACAGAAAGTTGACTTTAGACATTACAGAAAGTTTCTCAGGCTGTCCCCAAGATCATTTGCTCCTCCACTATATAATGTGTTTACCACAGAGTTATGGGAATGTCCACTGATAGCCATAAGATAACAGCCAACTATCATTGTTCATTACTCAGAATTTGTTTGATTTCTTTGTAGGCCAAGTGTTCGACCTGGAACACTTACACCTTTTCATTGTCGGGAAATCTGAAGCATACGGCTGGTTCAAAGTCTGATCTCCAAAGCAACAGCCGATACAACCAACTTTACAGAAGCAAAGAGAGTTTGTGCACTTTATATCTGGTTTTATGAGATTTTATGAAGACTTCATGCAGAAGGACATCGGTAAAGACATTGGTATATAATCGTCTTTACGCATGTGGCCTCAGCAGACCATCAGTGCCGCTGCTTGGACACACCAGCGGGTCAACGTTGGTGAACGCCCCTCTTTCAGCAGAAGCGGTGAAAAGTTCTCCCAGATGGTCGTACGAGAGGAGTGCATGTCGCCCAGTTTTTGTAACTTTTTGTAACTGTAATGACAGCGCCCACTTTTGGCAGCAATTGGACAGGAAAGCGATGGTGTGAAAATGGATCCATCCCAATTTCATCGCCATCCACAGCGGGACCACACCTCAACAGAGGCAGCGTGATTTCAAAAGAGCCGGGAAGATGGAGGAATTATAAAATGAGCAATGGGCTCCCCCTTCGTCTCTGCACCATTTTTTTTTAATAAAGCCACAGTCAACACACACATGCGTGACTCCTGTGTCACCTGTAAATTCTTTATTTCATTACCTGTAGACAGTTTTTATCGATCTCATACCAACAAAGACTTAAAGCTTTATCGTTTCCTGCTTTATTATGCAACTTGACATTTTAAAAGCGTTAACATTGTGGCTGCATTGCCACGCTGAAATATGTATCATCCGATTAAGCCAACTGCTGTAAAGCCAGAGTGTGTAAAATTAGAAAATTCCCAACTTTAGCCCTTTAGCAGAATAAAAAAAAAAAGACTATCTGACTTTGAATCAGATTTTTCTACAAACAAAAGGCAGAATCATATGAAAGATGCCATAAATCGCCAACACTATGCGTGAAGTGCCTTAAAAGCTACTCATGATTATTTTCTAAAGTCACACCAGAGGTGGACGACATCACTGGACAGCAAACAGTATTTATTGAAATGTCAGCGAAATGATGCGTCGCTCTAACCCCCGTACTCGATCAAATATTCATTTAACGGACCACCTCCGCACACTTCACTGAGTGACAGACCGCCGCAAAAGCCCCCGTCGCTCCGTGACCGGCCGGCCGCCACAGTGGCCGCGCTGTGTTCAAGAGCACCTCGGCGGCCACTTGGCGGGGGTCAGCTCTCCAGCCAGCGCAGTTTTCAGCTCAAGCCTCTGCCTGCGCGGAGGGGAGAGACGGGCGCAACCGCACAAGAGCCTCCATTACGGCTCCGGCACAAGAGCCCCGCTCCATTATGGCTTTCACATAAGGGCCTTCACTCGGGCTCTTAGTCATTCTAATGAGCTGTGCTTTGCAGCTCTGCAGAGCCTCTGACTCGGTCTGTGCCGGGGCCCCGTGTAACAGCTCCCACGCGACTCCAGGCAGCCCCTAATGCAGAGGAGCGCTCAATGAGGATTGTGATTTTTTTATTTCTGTAATTGTGAAGCTTCTGAGGGCTCTTAGGCAGAGATTTAATGGCGCCTAATGGAATCTCATCACAGAACAACAGAGAGAGGGAGAGCTCTGACTAATGTCTCTACATACTTTTGCTTTGCAGTTAGACCTTAATTCTGTGAATGCAATTACATTTTTTTTTAATGATACTTTATATAAAACATTTGGCATGTGAGTTTACGTGTACGTTTAGCCTCTTTTAATCCTTTCAAAGCTGACATACATTCTGCGTTTGTCGGCTGAGTTCACCGGATGCAACTCATTAAGCTATAATCTGATCTAAATCATATGGAATGTGTTTTAATTTTGCTTCAGCATCGGAGGTCGTTTGTCTCATAATCACCAACCAGGAGCAATAATTCAAGCAGCCTTTAATTTACCTCGAGATCACTGGAGAAGTAGCACATCAGTTTCTCTGCGTCCATCCGATTCTGCCTGCATCTTTAACTTGCAGCTGACTTTTCTCCTCCTTGCTCCCCTCTCTTTTTTTGCGTTATTTCCTCCTAAAGCAATAAGTGACAGCATCCCTAACTCTCTTTCACTCTTATATCCCTTTATCCCCTTTGCAGCCGTCTCATTTTTCTCTCACTCTTGACCGCGCATAACAGTGTCTCCGCTTTTTTTTGTCTCCCAAGCTGGTTCAGGTTAAAGCCTCCCACTCGCATCTTAAAATTTGCCTCTGCGGTACAGTTAAAAATGACAAGTTATTGCAGTGTCAGCGGTCATGGTTAAATGCCAGCCCGCTTTTTTTTTTCCTCTCTTTTTGTAGAGCAAGTGCAGACGCAGGAGAACGCGCATCCAGACAGCCGTTCGCTCACCAGGTAGATCTCTAAGTGACCCGTCTTAATAAGAGGCTGCGCGGCCCTGGAAAGGATCGCCATCACAGCGGAGGCGCAGAAAGAGCACAGAAGCTATGTATAGCACAAACGGGTAGTCTGCTGTCACAGAAGCCTTTTAGACGAGGCTGCGAATAAAGTGCAATAAAATGTAAAGAGAAATTCAAACCGCTGCAAGAAAAATGTTCTCCGTCAGTGGTCATTTTGCAGAATCAATTTGTGCCACGTAGGTTTAAGTCGTTTTCATCCTATTGAATCTGAAAGTCTTTTCAGCCGGGTATCACATGGCGACTTTGAGAACAAAGACTCTCCGCTCGCAAATTCATGTTTTAATTAAATTCAGTGACAATTACGTGCTTTGAAGTGCCGACCACGACATGATAATGCCATTATAAACAAATTAAAATGAATAATAACTAGCCCACAATAGAAAATGTGTATGTGACTGGATTTTGTGAGTGTAGCTTAGTCTTTTTTTGGGGGGAAACCGCCACGAGCGACTAGGCGTTTATTGTCATTTCACTGCGAGGCAAAGTGGGGAAGCTCTCGTTTCATTTAGAAGTTTCTCAAGTTATCGTTTAACAAAAACCAGCATGAACACAGTGACATGACTTTTCTGAGTTACTGTAAATGAATTCGTTTCCGCCTCTGTCGCTCTCTCTCCCTTGAATTTTCCAGCGCCAGCTAAAAAAAGGCGCCATTATTACAGTCATTTCACCAGACAACCGCGTGTCAGCCGCAGTATCGCCGTCCGTCCCCACCCAGTCACAGCGGGCGCCCCGCTCTGTCTTTCCACTCTTCACCACGACAAACCTTACATGAGAGGCATAAACCAGCACCTGCCATCAGGTGGATCCCTTTAGAGTGTTATTGTGAGACTAATTCATGCATGTGAGTGAAAACGGCATCACACTGAATCAAGCCGCTGCGACAGTGGGAGATAAAATCTACATCATATGTAATTTTATATGACAACATATATCAGGGTATCACAGAGTAAATGTGCTGTCTGTTGTTGAAAAATGGAGCCAATCATGCGCACAGAAAGATCAAGGTACTTCACGATGCAAACACATCGTAAGATCAATATTGCCATAAAGAAAGCACAATGATAATGGTAAATACAACCCAAGACATTACAGGGACACAGCAGCTACCTCGGTAAATGGTATAGTAAAAGCTTTATTATCCATCCTCACATTACGGAAACCCAGCTGTTACAGCAAGTTGTGGCCAAACTGAAAATTTACATCACAATATTCCCTTTATAGCATTTGTTGTTGCATTTGTATCACCTATTCTGACAAGGTTTATGTTGGGGTTTCCCTTAAAACACAACTGAAAGGTCTCCAAAATCTCTATTTGTTGAAAGAAAGCTGAACCAGTCATCCAATAATACCCGTTTTTCCTTATTTCTCTCTGCAGCAGTATGGAAGTCAGTGCTGAGTGCTGAGTCTCCCCCTGGTCCGCACATTAAAGTGTACACACAACCAGACATTACCTGCTCTCTCCTGAGCTGCATCCCCACACAGATGCACTAATTCAATTATTGAGCACACTTTGCTATAATCTCCCGGCCTCGCCTTTTCCCATTAATGTACTAAAAAAAAACGGTTGAAGATGCTCGCCGGGACGAAACGCCTCTCACGAGAGACAGCTCTCATCATTGACTAGTTGATTGTTATTTACAGTGGGATTAATTCATCGCGGATATGAGCAAAAAAATACAATTATTTTGCATGCAGCCATATGGAAAATGTCACCAGTGTAATGTTAGAAGCTATAAAACATGTGGTACAGTGCATTATGCTGAATTATATTAAAGAAGCGGCAGAACGCGCTCAGTGGGAAGCTATTAAAGATTAAATACAGTATACCATTTTTACTTCCTGAAACGGTACGCTCGTGATCCGCAATAAGGTGCATCCACGCGGAAACCAAAGCAAGGTGTGTGTTTTTCTGCCACGCAAACGAGGCACGAGGCATGCATGACGCATGTGAGGGAGAGAGAGAGAGAGGAAGAAGAAGAAGAAGAAGACATCGAGAGAGATCAAAGGTTGACACACTGACAGCTGTCTTTGATTCACCTGTAAGCCTCCGTAAGCATGCACACACACTCGGGAAAGAAAGCCGGCAACACACACACTTACACACAAACACGCACAACAGGGGTGACAGCACGGAGCACCGAATTTACATTAATAAGACTTCTTGTTTTTCCCTCACTTAGACAAGAGATATTTGAAGCATTTATTAAATTATTAATCTATTTATTTATTCATTTAGTCAGTCAGTCAGTCATGTTTTTTTCATGGCTGAGAAGCTCAGTGTAATTTCATTGAGCTACCAGATGGTTGAGGGTTTAATTAACAACTTCAAAAGCAATAACTAGAGAGCTGGCCAAATACACACACACACACACACACTCACACCAACACGTGCACACAATATCAGCTGCCTGTGCAAAAGTCCTGCGCAAGCACAAATGCATATCATCGGCGCTCGCTTATTAATTCATACTGCACAAAAAAATAAAAATAAAAAAATCACAGAGAAGCGGGCATGGTGCTCTCATTGTGCGTTTATGTACAGCTCCTTTTCTTCTCCTCGTTATGGAGGCTGCTCCTCCAGCTCCCCTGACTGTCTGTGAAGGCGATAGTTGGAGTGCAGGGGAGGTGCTGTGGATGGGCTCCGGGCTCCCAGACTGTAAGTCACACCCTGCTGATTGGATCTTACTGGCCTCTCGGGGACAATAAAAACACTCCATCCCCCACCCCACCCCTCCCTCCCCTCTCTGGTTGGCTTTACTGGCATCCGCAGCCATTATTCCACTATAATGACATTATTTTTGATTGGCGCAGCAACAGCGGGCCTCCATCTGCTCGCATTAGGCATTGTAATCAGACAGCGCTGGGTTATGTTAATATGAGTGGCAAAGGGCAAAGAGCCATTAGCCCCCGGCCTGGGGGTCAGACGGTGCCTCTGTGGGTTTTTGGCGCCCGTCTTCTTCGGACACAGTGCGTACAGTCTGCGAGACTGTCCATTCGCTGATGTTACCGGGCAGGGAAATAAGTGCGCAAAGCCAATATGGCTGTTAACGCCACGGTATGTTTCTGCATCCGATGCCACCAAAACCTCGAAACTGTCCTGGTTGTTTACATAGACCCAAAAAATTCTCATTATTTTTGTCATGCAAAGTTGGCAAAGATACCGCAAATGGGTCCTGCTAAACAAAACAAAAGTCAATAATGGGGAGAGAGGGAGGTTTTCCTTTTAATACTTATGGCCTTCAGATATCTATTGAAGAGAAAACCACGCTCAGAAAAAGTACTGCCTCTTTTCTCTATGGCACCGGTCTGTTCACTGAGACTTGGTGCACTTAAATGGCAAATTATGACTCTACTTTGGCATTACAGCAGAAATTAAGCATGGGTATTGGTTAAATATTGCAAAAAAAGGGCAGTGGTCCTCCCCTGCTCACCAGTCTCAGTGTGGTTTGTCTTTTCTGCATTGCAAACAATTAAACAAAAAACTGCAGAAAAAAAATGACATTCAGTGATGCAACTCGCCATATTGACAGCTATAGTAAAGAGGAGTGCATTAATGGTAACAGAGGCAGAATGAGCTTAACCATTTAATCAGCCTGCCAAAAAGAAAAGAAACAAACCAAAGGACATCTAAAAAGTTTGTTTGCCCGAAAAAAATTGGCAACAGCCTCCAGTCGGCATTTGTTAGCAATACTAGATCAAGTCGACGGGGACTCGAGACAGTTGGCTCATTTAAATCCTCCCCAAAAAAAAAAAAAAAAGTTCTGCTATTTGTTTCTGCTCTTACTGTAGGTCAGGAAACCAAATGGCTCGAATGCGTTTGATTTCCAAAAAGAAATAGTTTATGTCCCTGGTGACTTTCGACTGATGCCAACAAATCCTTTCAGCGGGCGCCAGTCACTTTCTTAAATAAAAAACACATAAAAACAGAGGGAAAGAAGTGTCTTTAGATGTTATTAAGGAACGCCTGATTAATAACAACCATAGTAGCTTGTGAGATTCAGACTTTGCCCTTTGGATTAGTGATTGTGTCTATATGTTAGTGTGTGTTCGTGCAGCCACCGTGCGTATGTGTGTGTCTGTGTAGATAGCGGTACATATTTCCTCACTGTCATCCATTGTTTGCGGGGTAAACAGGACAATGAGGATCTTCAGAAGGCCCCCAGATCAATGTCCTTCCTGCTGGAAATGTCAGTCCGGTCTCTTCATTAATCTTTTGCCACCGAACAAAACAAAGAGCTTTGTTAGATATTGGACCATCCACCGTGGCTTTGATGAATAATCCCCCCCCTCCACCGTCCTCACAACAAAGTGCTTACTGTACGATTCTGCCGCCTAAATCAGATTCCCCTGCGCCTGCCTTTGCGTTAACATTAAGAGGTGTGTGGAACAAGGAGGTTTCCTGGGACTGTTCTTGCGGTGGCCGTAATGAAGGTCCACGAGTTTCCTGAACCACATCTGCAATTTATCAAGCTAAATTTCAACATAAATCATTTCTTTAAAAAAAATGTACCACCTGGTCACCTCGGCGGCTTCGCATAGATCCTTTTTGTTCTTCTATTCTTGCACGAAGGGTCGCTAAAGGTTGCGCGTCAGCAGAAGGGAAGCTTCGGTCTTTTCAATCGTTTAAACAAATGGCCAAAGCTTTTTTGCAGGTGAGGACAGCCTTGTGGTTGAACGGCCTATTAGAGGCGCCCGTTCAGGGTAACCGATCCTCACCTAGAGCTCGTATTTTGGAGCAGGGAGGCAGATTTCTATATCACAACCTTTAACGCAGGTTAAGTTTCTGCAAGGATTCGCACCATTTTCATTTTCCGATGCACGCTGTGTGTCATATATTTACACAGGAGGTGCACTGAGCCGGCTCTCTAACTTTAAAAAGCTTTGCACAGACTCGGCTCTGCGGATGCTGCTGATGCGGCGAAGAAAAAGCACTTGAAGACTCTGCTGAATGTCACATGTGCCAATGTTAAAGAAAGCAATTAGCCACTGTTGGCATGTCCCGGTCTGTGGATGAGTAATGGCTGGCGGGGCGGGACTGTCTAGCCCTGATAAATTCTACTGCCCCCCGCCTTATTAGTACAATGAGTAACTGGGAGAGAGGGTGGTGGAGGAGGAGGGGGTGGGAGCTAAGGTGAGAGACCATAGGGGGTGTCAAAGATAAACCCAGATTGACAGCGGAGCGCGGTGGCTAAATGCTAATGCACCGAGTGACATTTCGGATGCCGGCCCGGGTTAGCTTAGATGCTGCTGGCGTGCTGACAGACGGAGCTGCAGAGACGTGAAAGGGGGGGCGGGGGGCACGGGTAGGGAGAGATTTGGAGGTGGTGGGGGTACCCAAAATACCACCGCACCAATCCTTTCTTCCTCCTCATCCCTTCTTCATTCTTCAAAATGAATAAAAAAAAGGTGAAAGTGGGAGGGCGGCGGCGGTGGAGGTGGGGGGTTGAGATGTTGTCACCAGGCTTTTTATCGCAAGTTAGCAGGCTAGGCTAATGGCAGGTGCTTCAGGCGTCGATAAAGAGAGGCAAAAGATGGCGACCAAAGGGAGACAAAAGCGGAGAAGACAACGCTGATATTTAGCCGGTGAAGAGCCAATCTCCCCTCTCGCTTTGCCGTCCCATCAGCCACCTGGGGAGTTTAGCCCAAGTCCGATACTTTTGTCCGCTAAATCCCCAAACGCTGCTTTTGTTGATAAACCTGTGCCCCCCCAAAGGATGATTTCTATCTCTACCCTCAATTTCCAGGAGTTTCCAGACCATTTCAGAAAGCAGAAAAACTTGACTGACTTTTTTTTTTTTTTTTTTGGCTGGTGGTTGGAAGTCGAACGCCTGTCGAGGCAGAGCGAGGTCTCATCTTTCTGGGTGGTCGGACATGATGGTGTGTTGAAGCTGTGTCTAATTGGCGGTATTTTTAACATCGAGCGGTGTGTCAGCCAAAGAAACCTCGGGAGTTATGAACGCCACCTTTAATGGAATCTAATTAGTGGACGGCTGTGCTAACAGAAAGTCAGTGAGCAGAACAAGCACTCAAGTATATGCGTGTGTGAGAAAGTGTGTGTGTGTGTGTGTGTGTGTGTGTGTGTGCACCTTATCTGATTGCTCACTGAACAGTTCGGATACCTAATGCATTGTGACAGAACGTGTGTGAGAGAGCGCGCGTGCATGCGTGTCTACGAGATCACTTAAAGGAACTTTCTCAAAGGTTGCTGGACCGTATATATAATATATATATATACACAGGACTTATTAGAACAAGAATATCATCCTTAATTAGGGCTGCAATTACAAGATTTTCAATACAGATTAATCACTTGGTTAGTTTTCACATTTAAAAAAATTGTTTTGTGCATAAAATGTCAGAAAATAGTGAAAATGCCCATTCCAGGAGTCTTCAAATTGCTTGTTTAGTCCAAGAAACTATGTTTACAATGACAGCAAACTCAAATGTGTTCAGTTTTTAATTATTTCACACAGATAAAACCAGGAAGTTCCCACTTAATACATGTCTAAATTGAACACTTTGGCACTGAAGAAACCGATCACCTAGCGCCAATCAGAGCCTCAGGCTGGTTTCTGCACCGGAGCTGGAAGAAAATGGCCACTTTTGATTGATTTGGGGCAAAATAAACATAAAAAACATGCAGGTGTAGTAAGAACAAAATGCCAGTTCAGTCCAATTATTAGCCAACTACTTGACTATATACATTAACTAACCACTCAGACTACAGTTCATACACATTTCACCTTATCTCACCTGCAATATTGGGAAATCTGCGTCAGTCAATCCATGTGTATGACCCTGCGTTAGAACATAAACACACACATATACAGCGCACACAGACACACACAGATTACAGTATTGTTTTTGGAATTAGACGAAGACAGATTCAAGAGAGATTAGTCTTCTCAGGCGACATAATCAGATTTAGTTTTTGGCCCCCGAGCATCCTCTGGAGCAGCGCTGATCTGATCTGATCCCGCCGTCGAGCACAACAGCAAGAACCCAGACTTAACCCTGCCTTCCTCTTCCATCTTCCCCTCCTCCTTACATACTTTTTATTCTCCATCCTTCTCCTTCTCTCTTAAACACTAATAAACAACCTCATTTGTGTTTCTTCTCTGCGTCTGCCTCTCTTTCCTTTACCTTTTCTTCTAAGCAACTTATTTTTTTGCTCATTACTGCCTTCTGGACGCATGAAAGCGAGTCTAAAGCGAACATTAAAAGGCTGTTGTGTTTATTTGTGTATTCGCCGTGTTAAAAAAAAAAAAAAGCCAACTAGCCGGCCGGTGGTGTCTGTTTTCGTGATGAGCCTTCCCATGGAGTTTACACCGCACACTGAGTTCATTACAATAGATCAGTGTGGAAAGAAATAAATAAAAAAGGGGAAAGGATGGACAAAAACACACACACACACACTCACACTGATATGTATAATGGGCCTTCGTTTTATGATGAGCAGCGGTAATTAAAAATGCCACTCTGTGTGACAGGGCAGGGTGGGGGATGTGGGAGATGGACGGAGAAGGGGGGAGGGAGGAAAGGGAGTCTGGTCTGGTCCTCTCCTTAATGAGGATCCTAATCAACCCAGCGGCGGCTGCCCTGAGACCCCCAGGTTCATTAGACCAGAAAAACCAGACTGCCAGCGAAGAAGGGGAAGGAGGGAGGGGGTGGGACCGAGCCGAAGAAAGGAAGAGGGAAAGTTTCTGCCGAGTGATGAAGCAAAAGAAGTGAAGGGGAGGCAGGGAGAAGAAAAAAAAAAAAAGAAAGTGCAAGGGAGGGGGGGGAGATGGGAGGATGGCCAGCGGAGATAACAGCGTGGGTCATTGGGCGAGTCACGGCTGCCATCGATCCCCTGATTGGCTGTCTGACGGTTTCAACACGGCTGCCAAACCCTTTAATACGGGGCGTCTCCTACTGTGTGTGTGTGTGTGAACATGAGTACTATCTGTGCCATATGTAGTCCATGTCTTTGCCACCAGAACTGATATCTGTCCAACTTCCTCAGGAGGCTGAGAAGAGCACCTCACAGCTGCACTGATAAACACACACACACACAATTCTTCTCCCAGCCAGTGAGACAAAAACCTGGGATGTGTGTGTGTTGAGAGTAACGTTTAGTGACGTGTGCACACTGTGAGGTGAGAGTGTTACCGAGTGTTATACTGGCCCTCAGCCCTTCCTTTCCCGTCCTCTCACATTGATTGGACAGCAGGACGAGGAACACACATCGCTTCCAGCAGCCCACTCAACTCCTCTCCCTCCCTCGAAATGCCAAGACACAGTATGTGCGTGCATGTGTGTGTCAGTATTAATTTTGTCTGGGGAAAAGAAAAAAAATCTGTATGTATTGTTTAATATGACCAAATGATTTGTATTCTTCTTCTGTGGTTTGGAGGATTCACTCAAATTTGAGATGCAAAAATGTGACTGGAAATGGTTATTTCATCACTCATAAATGATAAAGCTGAACAATAGAAACATGTAAGACTAAAGGTTTGGATTTCATGTCGAATGTCATGCAAAGTTAGCAAATTGGGTCCTGCTAAACAATACAAGAGTCAATAATGAGGGACAAGAAATAGTGTGAAGAAAAAGCATTGCCTCTCTTTTGACTTACATTTAAATGCCCAAGTAGGATTTGGCTTGGACATTACAGTAGAAATTAAGCACAAGAAGGTTTCCTAACTGGGTTAAATATTGCAAAAAAAGGGCGGTGGTCCACAGTGACGCAGCTCGCCATATTGACACCTGTAGTTAAGACATCTTAAAGACTATAGGTTTGGATTTTGGGTTGAAGAAGTGAGAACAACTGGAAGAACAACTGGAGAAGTCCTGTTACTCCGTGTGTCCCAGAGTTGTGGTGCTTTCATATTTTGCTAGATCTGTCACATCTGTCCTGACGGCGGTACTCAAGACAGATAACCTGCCTCTGAGGCCATTTTACAACCTCACCCGAATCAAAACAACCAATTAAAAGAGAGTATCTGACAGAGCTCCCCTGTGGATGTGCTAACTTGCAGTGGATGTAACATCAACTAGAAAATGACAGGAAGGATGAGTAAACAGAAGAACAATAAATAATTAAAAGGAGAGAAATTGACTTTTTGAAGGTATATGTGCTCTAATTTTCAAAATATCATAATCTTAAACCTTAAAGCTGCAAACAGACAGTGAGAAATGTCTTCATACAGGGTTGGACCTTTGGATTTTGGACCTCCATGTGCTCACTTTCAGCCATTTGAGGATAGCAACGAATGCTTGGCTTGGTGTGCTTTGGCTCCTCTACAGCAATGCAAAGCAGTTTTCAACACTCAGTGACACGTGCTAGATGCACGTCAGATCCAACGCTTTGTTAAACACCTAACTTGCTGGTTAAAACGAATAATTTGGCCTTTTCCTGACACAAGCCAGTCCAACCTGAGGAGAAAATCTGAAGGACTATGCAGTTTTCAACCTTTGTGATCTAACAAGAGGTTACGTCTTTGTGTTCGGGCCTTGGAATACGAGCAGATGAGAAAAAGTAAATGGCAGCCTTGCCAGAAATACGATTTCCAGTGACGCTCGCAACAACATACAATTTTTCACTGAAGCTGCGCGTCAGAGGGTTTGAATATGTGGTGGGGTTTTTTTTTTTTTTTTTAAGGGCTGTGGGATCTTTAGCGACGATTATAGTTGAGGTTCTATTCTTTCTCTGCTGGAGAGGTTTGATTCGTGATTGCTGTTCCTTTTTGTCACTGCACTTCACCTGCATTGAGAATATGGTGTCATTTCTTTTGGTCCACACTGAATTATTACTTTTTTGGTGGCAGGTGGCTCTACAGTTTGAGCACCCAACTTAGAAACTGTAGATTTGCTTCATGAAAAGTGACGTTTACTGCATCGTTTTTGAAAGCTGACACAAATTGCAGGTAGCTTAATTTGACTTTTTTTTTTATATTTTCAATTTCTGATTTGTAGTCGTATTTCTCTGGCGCTTCCAATTTTGGCATTTTTGTGAACTTTCTTTGAGAAAACAAAAATCTCTAATACAGCCAATACAGATGTTACAACAGGAAAATGGGTGAAAATGACAAAAAACAATCAGGATTATAGTTTCAAAGGCAGTAAGCATGAACAAAAGGGGTAAACGCAACAGCTTGAGTTGGCTATTGGGACAAAAACTGAGGCAAAGTCACCGAGCGATGACACACAGAGGCGTGGACCTTCCTGCACAAAGTCATCGGGCACAAACCATCCACATGTCCTGCTTGCGGCGACGATACTGTGACGACTCCACACACACACACACAAAAAAAGATTTCCATGCCAGACAACAAACATTCATTATGCCGGAGACAAACAATTCAAATTCTCCTCATCTAAATAGGCATTACAGCTTAGAGGAGTAAACAGGATTCACAGAGGAGCTTAAGTCTTTAGGATGCTGTTGTGCTTTTCTTGGCTTTGGAGGATATTGAGGCACCTCTCTATGCTAAAAATCGCTCCCTGGGTCGTATGCATCGCGCCACATTAGAATAATCACCTGTTTTGTTTAACTAAATTATGGAAAACAGGACGGCATTATGAGTGAGCAAACAACCATTTTTAATCCCGGATGTGTAACTCGATTAAACGCAATTTTAATGGCACTCTTTTTTTTTTTTCCAGGTGGTGTGGGCGCAGCTAAAAATCGATACGTACTTTACACAAAAGTTTGCCACTTAATAAAATTTGTGCATTTAATAAGCAAATTATTCTAATCATAAACCTCTTGCCAAAGCAATTAGTGATAAATTATAATCTTATGATAAATTATCTTGTGTTGACAGCCTGGGGGAACGCTGCAATCAAACATTAATTATTCATTGGGTAATTAAGTTCATAGGTGTTTCTCCCTCCCTCTTTTTTCCTCCGGCTCTGTCTCCTTTTCTTTTCTTTCTGTGGAGGTGTAGGTTGAGTGTCCAGAGTTTAGTCATCTAAACTTTTCATTAGATTACTGTGCGGCAAACTCAGGGAAAAAAAGAAAAGTTGAGATGGTTCCTGTGAAGCTGCTGATCTGTGTGACATCATGCGACTGCCTCGCAATCAAGAAAGCGTTTAAATATTGAATAAGACAGCCTGCTTCAACGCTGAAAACTCATCGGGGCCGTAGCTACCGCCGCAGACGCCGATGACATGTCTTCATTATTGTTTCTGGGAATTTGAGAATCCAAGAAGGAGTTTGCAGCCAAATAGAACATAGTGAGATTTTTTATTTAAGGCTT
Organism: Scortum barcoo; assembly: GCA_023238725.1. Lineage (NCBI taxonomy): Eukaryota > Metazoa > Chordata > Actinopteri > Centrarchiformes > Terapontidae > Scortum > Scortum barcoo. Next base: position 3,288,223 of record CM041540.1, read on the forward strand.
ATTCTGATGTTCTTCAGAGTCACTATCATTCAATTTGTGAGCCAGTTAAAATAAAAAAAAGATAGGATTAAATAATACTCTGCCAGAATTATCTCCCTGGCAGTGTGTGGACACAGTGTGAACAGTTAAATGAATCAGGGCCGCAGATTCACAGCGCACAATTATTTTCTAAATGAATTAATCAGAAATGAGTTTTCTTGCATGGATAAAGTTTTTTGTCTCTAAAAGGTAAGAAAAAAGTTTAAAATGACGACTGCAGTTTCCCGGATTCAACGAGGACATCTTCAAGTTGCTGGTTTAGTCATTTTTAAATCATATAAGACATAGAAAAGCATCATTCTCATATTCAAGAAAGCAAATATTTGTCATTTTGCCTAAAAATGTAGCTAATAGACAATCAGTATAGCGGCAGATACATTTTCTGTTTGTTGACTCATCATTTTACATCCATAATCTATAAATATGACTTTTTTGGTGTCTAGCCAAACAAACAGTGTTTCAAAAATCCTGGTCTTGGCCACGAAACATGTCAATAAGCAACAATAAGCGGTGACACAACACCACGAGTAACTGCAGCGTTTTGTGAAAATCTCAAGTTCAAAAACATTTTCTAAAGATGTTTTATTACAGTATTTTATCCTTCTTCAGTGTCGTGTGAAAGTATTGATGTCCATCCGCTGTAGAGTCTTTCACCGTTATTTAGGTGGTGCAGTCTTAACAGAGTCGTGCACATTTTCCAGAATATATGCCAACCCAACTGCTGCACTCAGAAAAAAAAAAAAAAAAAGTCCTTTCTCATGACGACATGTAATTGACAATTCAAACCTCAGCTCCTCGCCAGGCAGACAGGTACCGAATTGTGTTCTGAAAATAACCGGCCGGCCCAGATATGTCAGCTGGGGGGGATTAAAAGGACAAAAGCGTGTTCACGGTGAAAACAACGCTAGCATTCATCAAGTTCAATTACACGGAAGAGACATCAAACTTAGACAACAAGACGAGCGAAGCAGCTCCAGTTTTGGGATGCATTTTTTTGTTTTTTTCCCCTCCTCCCTCCCTGGAAGAGGCTGCCTATTACCAATAACAGCGATCTGGATGAAGACATGAGGAAGATTAAAGAATCAAAGAAATAATGAGCTCGAACTGTTCGCCTTTGTTTTGTGCTTATAGCTTTGCTCCAAACATCCATCACGCCGTGTGCCTCTCTGATTCTCGCCGTGTGATGGAGTGGCATGCTGCTGCCATCTAAAGGTGTGAGGCGACTTTACCGTGCTGCTACTGCTGTGTGTGTGTGTGTGTGTGTGTGTGTGTGTGTGTGTGTGTGTGTGAGTGTGTGACACAAAACGTGACACACCATTCATTAAAACATCTCCGCAGTCTTAGCGAGACACCTGTACCTGTGTAAAACATAAAAATGATCAACTGATGGCTTCAAAAGCGCCACTTGTCGCCGACGATGCATTGGCTGCAGGGAGGTGAGAGGTTAAGAAGGTGAGGGATTTAATTGGACAAATAATGCTGCTGTGTCTGGCGTACAGGCAGAGATATCACTGTAATCCCTTGTAAGCTCTGGCCTGCTGGATAAATGTGTTTAGTAATGTGATTATACTTCAAGTCCTGTGGCTTTCTATATATTTGTGTGTTAGAAGACGCTTTGCACGCCATGTTGGAAGTCGCCACCCACATTGCACGTCATCATGTCTTTACACCTTGAATGAGAATCGATTATATTCGGAGAAAACAAGCACCTTGTTTTTTTTTACATTGTGAAGAATAACAAGCGATTCAACCAACGACCTGAATGGAAAAGCTTACTCAGGAGTTAATGAAGCTCTGAAGAAGCTCCGCGCTGCATATTCATCATACCAAAAGTGCTCCTGCTTCCTATTCAACAAGTCATTTTCGCTCTGTAAAGTACACACTGTGTTGTGCCATAGCAACAATAGACTTTAATCTGATCGAGGGGCGAGTGCACTTCTGATTGGCTGCGGGGGTGGGATTTAACCCCGCGGCTTTGACGTTGTTGCCTCAGCTGCCTTATTCCCCCACCCAACCCCCCACACTTGTTGGAGCTGCAAAGCACGGTTTCTGCCGAAATTCACAAAACACAGCGCCAATGCAATGTTTTTTTTTTTATTTATTTGAGAAGCGTACATATGTCTAACATACTGTATGAATGAGTGATGCTTTTGTTTATCGGGCTGCAAATATAAGCAAATTTGGTGTTTAACGAGCAATGGCTGTAATGAATTGATTAAATTATTGCACACTTTTTTACTTATTGCATGTTTTTGTGTTAAAAGAAAGCACCCTTAAAGTTTGTCTTGAATTTCTGTCCTCGTCTCTCATTAGTCTTAGATGCATTAATTGACATGAAAGAAAACAGTCCACCTTAAAAGCTGTTGGTACTCTTTGAGTGAGACTACATTTTTCAGCTAGCTAAAGTTAACTAACAAAGGTGGCAAAACTTCCTTTTCTTTTATTGGAACAGCTAAGAGGTAAAGGTTTAAGATGTCGTAGTTAAATAATGTACATTTGCGATTAAATAACCTGTCATGTTAATCAAAGCTTTGAGGTAATTCTCACCCAAAAATGAATAATATTTCATCCTTAAATAAAAACATCTCAAACAGTAAATGCTTTTACAACATCATCACCAAAAGATGGATTTTTGTGAAATGTTTAGTAAAATGATACCTTCTGATGATACAAAAAGTAGAGAAAACATCCCAAATCTTATCAGACATTCAGGTCCAGCCTTCTCCGCTGACAGCTTTCCAATACTTGGTGCTTCAAACACAATTTGGACCAAAGGAATAAAAAAAATCTATTGAGGTTTGATACTCTGCAATACTCGGTGTGTATCAGGGTACCAGCAGACTCGCTGATGCTAAAAACGGATGAAAAGTTCAAATGTTTTGATCCCTCAACAGGTGACGTCGCCTGCGTCCCGACGCGTCTCATTACAGACGATAATTCGCTCGACTCAGAGTCCAGATTTTCTTATGCTGGGACGCCTTATCACCCGCACACCTCCTTAAAAAAAAAAAAAAAAAAAACAAGGGACAGCCAAACTCTTTTCTGCTAATTAAAAGTCGGCAAACTCTCGGCTACATTTCCGAGTACGACCGCACGGACACACACAAACACACACTCGTCATGGTTTAATCAGTGCGGATGTACTGCGGAGGCCCTTTTCCCCCGCCGGTGCCAGCCGTTATTGTGGTGATGACTGCGCTGGCATATTGATGTCAAGTCTTTATTGTGTGGGTTTACGGCAGAGAGGGAGTGTTGATTATCTCGTAACCTCTCCACCTCTCTCTCCACACCTCGCTCGCTCTTAGCTAACAACGCAATGCCGGCGCTTGCGCACACACAAACGCGCGCGTGTTTGTGGGTTTAGTCTAATGAAAGCTGCAGGCCCCCCGCCTCTGTGTTCACGCCAGAGCCTCAATCAGACCCTCTCATGGCTTGCGTCTATGTGCTGGGTCTCTCTTATCCCCCCTTCGCTTACATGAAAAAGCGCTTTGAAGGGTGTTTGTGTTGCTCCCCCATGTCTGACTGTCACCGAGCTGCTGCCTCTGTCCTTGTTCTAAACCCAGATATTAAAGTTACACAGCGGCAAAAGATGCAGCGAGCACAAAAAGAGGGGGGAGGGGAAGATAGAAGATCTATACAGCAGAAAAAAAAGGAAAAAAATAATAATAAAGTGTCAGAGTAAAAGGAATAGTTTCTGAAAGTCAGACATCCAAACAGGCAGACGGATCACAAAGACGGAGTCACGGTTAGATATGCAGACAGCTCCCGCGACCAGAAAGAGACGGTGATGGAAAAAAGTGAGAATGAATGCAGAATGTGAAGGATGACGTCTTCTATCAAAACCTTTCAACACCGAGGCCCGGGCTATAATGCGCGTTCGTAAAGGGCTGCGGACAAAATTACAAGAACATACTACAATGCATTGCCTTCCTCACCACAAATACTACCTTGGGAAAGCACATTTTAAATGCTTTTTTTTTAACCTGCAGTTTGTGGCATTAGACGGTGTTATTCCTGCAGTGTGGACAAGCTTATGTTTAACATAAGCTGGGATCCAAGTCCAAGTCCAAGATATGAGCACTGTGAAAAGATGTAAGTTGGGAATGAAAATAAGGTCATTTTATCGTGTACAGTGCTTGCGTTATATTTGAAGACAATCATTTCTGAGTAACTCACAAGGCCGTATCCACACCAATCACTCTCGCGCGTCACTCCGGATGCAAAAGACTGGAAGCTGCAGTCGGTTGATGTTCAACATGTACTCTGACAGGCCCTTCGGCCGAGAAGAATTTAAAACATCAGAGCTTCCAATCTGACAGCGACCTCGGAAAACACTGCGCTGATATTTTAACTTTGCTTTTGCTTCGATTTTAATACAGCTGACAGCAACATTTTTATAAGCTTCAGGCATTTTGATAGGCCAGTAATGAACCAGTCCTCCGACTCGCTGAAGCAACCTGCTGCTGTCCAAGAGGGTTAATAATGAAAATAGCACAAGGAGGAGAATCAGCTGCATGTTTGTATTTGTAGTTTTTATTCACTGCTACTTTACTGTATTCATTCATTCATGCATGTTGGCTGGTGTGTTGTTTAGCCAAATTTGCATCATTTTCATGACCTGCTGGGGACCTTGTGGTGAATTCAAGCCTAGAGTACACTTTTGCCCCGAGCTGAGCCCCTCAGATGGACCATCCTCACCCACAAAACGTACAAATCCACATCCTTCGCTTTAATTGATAGACCCTCGACAGCAACCGCTGCCCTTTAACCTTTTATAACAAAGAATTAGATTGACAGAAGCAGCACACAACCTGAGAAAAAGCGCTGCCGGGGACAGAAGCAAAAACACCTCTTCCATTTAGTCCACCAACTCACATGTAATAGATTTATTTATGTGGATATAGTGAATGTTTAGAGTCGATATTTGGGCCTTAATTGTTCCCCTCCAGTATACGTGAGTCCCAATATGGCAGAAGTTAAGGAGTGACAATAATAAACAGAGCTGTCTGTTATGAATCCACAAGCTGGTGGGCAGATGCTCATCCCTCTGATAGACCACAATGGGAACACTTCACCTGTACACAATGATTTGCATAATAGAAAAAAAAAAAAAAAATGACAAAAACTCCTCCAGTCCAGCAGTCAGCAGAATAAGAGCTCAGCAACAAAGATGGAGTTTTGATGTGAAGAACTGTTGTACTCATCTGAATATAAATTGTGCAAAGAAAGTGAGCTTGTATGACTAGAACCATGTTCACCCTTTTTATAAATCCAATATCAAAGTCAACAATAGGAAACAAAAACATATTTATATGCATAAAGCCAACTCAACACCACCATAACACTACTCCTAACCAGAGTTTGGACTGGAGCGCGACAACATGCTGTAAAAACCAGCTCACTCCAAAAAACACTCAACCACGAGTATTCATCCTTCACCTTTAAATGAATTAACAGCTTAAAAACATTTTGATGAACGTGCCAAAAAATAACCATAAAAACCCCAATAGCTCAGCAAAGTAAAAAAAAAAAAAAAGCTGCTCCATTACAATAAATTAACTCCTAATTAATCCCTTTAAATCAACCAAATAACTGTAGCAGCATTACCAAACATAAAACTGAACAACTCCAGGACATGACAGAGGAAGCAGCTCTTACCTTTGTGGAGTTGAAGAATTGGGAATAAATCCAGTTTTTTTGTGAAGATTCGGGGAAGCAAACACATAAATCCTCCACAAATGTCCCCATGAAGGGTGAATAAGTTAACTATCTCATGAAAAAAAAGCTTCAACAGCTGCAGGTATTTTCCTACTAACTCCATCAAACACATGGCCTTTTTCCAAGGGTGCGTTTCATTTGCGTTACAGGTGGCACCTTTCTGTCATGTGACTGTTGCTCCACACTTTCCTGTGGCTGAATGCACAAGCTGATTAGAAAACCTTTAACTCAAATATTAGTTTTGCTGTTGCATTTCTTTGTTGTTAATATGTCTTCCTTCTAAGTTTCAGTGACACAATGTTTTAAATTTTTATGTTTTGTACCTTTTTTGTGCTTTGTATTGTGTTTTATTCTAATCGATTTCAACAAAGTGATGAGGAGCAGAGTTAAAGTTTGCTGGTTTTAGGGCAAAACCTATAAATAACATGGTAAAAAGTTAGAAAAACGTCTCTTCTCTTCTGAGCTTTAAGTGCTAATCATTTGTGTTATTTTACCACGGGACAAATTTCAGTGCAGTATTAGCAAATGTGCATAACAGGATGTAACTTGGGAGATTGTGTGTCCAGATTCCCGCATCAGTACTAGTATGAGTCGTTAAGAAATGAAATTTTAAATGTTGCTGTTGTGCATATCATTTTTTTGTGTGGTCTAATTGCTTTCCTTACACTGTCAGGTATGTTATTTAGGTGTTTTCTATTTAGACAAAAAGCCATCATCATTAATATCTTAATATAGCTTTCATGCTGTGTAAAAAGCTCTTCTGAGTTCATTAACCTCCTGCAAACATCCTCAACAGCATACAGTCCTGCTTATAGAGAGCCTACAGCTTCTGTACAGTATGGTAGAGGCAATTAAACTGGACCTCTTAAAATGTACCACCTCGAAGTACTCCAAAGGTACCTAAAACCCACAGAGTTAAACTAATGAGAATGTGTGAGATTTTGATTTTTTTTATACATTACCTGCATTAATTCCACATTTGATTTGGGAGGTGGGACGTGCACCTGTGTGTGTGTTCATGTGTGTGTGCAGCACTCTTTTATTTGTCTTACTTGCAGCACCTACCCGCGGCTCTCCATCTCAGTTGCGGGGCGCCGTACAGCTGCAGTAATTGCCACCAGAGCGATTGCTCCTCATTAGATGCTATGGAAGGTGTAATTGGCCATCCCAGGCACGGCGATCAATGCCGCCGTTATTACCGGGATTTCAGGCACCCAGGCCCCAGACAGGAGGCCGAGCCGAGGCCAAAGGGGAGCTGAAACTGGGTGGGGGGAGGTGAGGCTCCACAGCTTGTTATGGCTGCACAGAGACCAGGCAACTTCTCCTCGTCGAGGTGTCTATTGACAGCTCGCCGTCCAGCGTGCATCTGCTCGCTCTCCTGTCCAGCTTATTGACACGCTGCTGCCACAGAGCCTGTCTCTCCGGCCTCACCCCATCTCTCGCCCTGCCTCATTAACGGGACTCCTTTTGCGCCGCGTCTCAAGGTGCCACACGAGGCCTGTTGAAGGGTCACACTGAGTCCAATCCACCCCAGTATTACTGTGAGTGCATTTCGCTTCATTTCAGCAGTAAATGTATAAGATTTCTGCACGTTTAACTTGTAAAACATTGTCGTGTTGGGCAGCTTTTAAAGCAATTATAATGTTCAAAGGGAATAAATGTGGTGAAATGTTTTTGATTTTGGAAAACACATCAGTTAGGATGTCAGCGTAATCCTAAACTTTGTCAACTTAATCAAAAACTAGATTTCTCCTTTGCTATCGTTCAGCTCCTTCCAGTGCAAAGTCATTGGCAGCTTACAACGCCATCCTTTCAGAGGAGTTTCCCTAATGTTTGGTTTAGAGGGACCTTAAACTGATTAAAGTCAGTCAGAGGAAAGGACTGACTTTAATCAGCTGCCAATGACTTTGCACTGGAAGGAGCTGAACGATAGCAAAGGAGAAATCTAGTTTTGTTCACTAAGGCAGGAAAAAGTAGATAAAACTACTTAGAAAAAAAGAAAAGATTAAGTTGACAAAGTTTAGGATTACGCAGTTGGCCAGGTAACTTGTAAAATAACATGCAACAACATAAATACAAATAATCAACTCTTATGACCAATTGACACCAAATATATTCAAGTATAGTTTTCCAAATTCAGGAAGAGTCAAATATTTTTCACAGGTGAAACTGGGTTTTGTATTATCAGGCTAATAGTAAAAGAAAAAAATGCAAAGTAACAACACAAAAATGGCTAAAAAAAAAAAAAGTAATTTAATTACTTGAATCATGTATGGAAATATGAATGTAGTTAAGTTACTAGTTTAAATACATGCACTAAACTTCAGCTGAGATTTGCTGCAGACGAGGACTCACAGTGAATCTGTTATCATTATGGATCGTCACAGATAATGATTTAATTTAATTCAACCAATGACAATTAAAGACAACCTTGTGACTTTTTTTTTTTTTTAATTTTATTATTGAACTCACCGAGACTCGACTCCAGGCTTTCAAAAGTCATTATTCACGACGCCCTTGATAATCTTTCAAAGAAAAGGTGAATCCTCTAGAGAAGACTTTTACTTTCTCTGAGTCAAACAGCCCATTATCGCCTCCTTTTTAGCCATTACCAGAAATACATAAAAGCCTCAGACATCCTCCAGGCAGACACATTGTTGGCGGTATCAGCTCTCTTATACCTCTTTCGCCTGCCTGCTTTTGTGAATTAATTTATCTTACCATTAGCCGAGAATTTTTCCTCCTTTGTAAGCGAGACCAGGTAAATACAGTATACCAGAGAGCTCTCTTAAGTGGAAAAGCTTTATCCGGTGGAAGTTATTTATACATATATACCACATGAGGGAGGTATTGAGTCTGTTGAGTCACTTGGTGATGCCTTTTTTTTTTACTTTTATTTAATGCAAGAAAAATGGGATTTTTGTAAAACTCACATCAGCTTGTTTGAATAAAAATGCATTCTTGTGGAGATAATTTCACTTTATAAAGTATGCACACCTCTGTACATACTCTGGATTTATGTAATTTATCACACCTTGATAAATTGACAAACCTCTGCTTAATATTTTTTGGCAAATAGGAGCTGGATAATACACTTTAGACTAAATCAAAGGAAGCAGAGGTGGATAAGGAGGAGGACTGCAATCTGATAGTTTGCCTGTGTGGAGACATGCAGACGTCCCAGGCTCATCACACTGGCCGTTGTAAAGTCAGATAAATTCAGGCTGTATAAGCTCCCATAACTGGTTTTATGTGCAGCAAAGGCAGCGTTATGTGTCGTCTATCAGAAACCACCTCTTTTAATTCGGCACTGGTGACAGGACGGTGATGAGTCTGGTTAACAAGGAGCAGGGCTGACACTTTATCACGTCTATCATCCTGGAATATTAATCTAGTGACTTAGAAATCTGCAAAGCATTGTGAAATTAACAGCCAGTTACAACAAAATAATGGCTCACAGTTATTTTCACAAAGAGATTTAAACTAGCAAAATGCATTTCTGTTGGCCTTCATTTTTCATCAATACCTAATCAGCGTCAGCAATTAATGATGGCCTTCATATAAGCTAATGTGAAATAAGATGCCTGTAAGTTATGCAAATTATATTAGTACAGTTTTGTTTTTAATTTATTCTGTAACAGTGAGCTTTAAGTTGTTTACAGCAGAAAATCTTGCAGACTTTCAGATCCATAATTTCTCATGTGAGGACGCGCCGGTCGCTCCTCAGATCAGGAAAAAAAGGTCTTGAGAGTTTATTGAATTCTGAGAGACACACAAACCCTCTCCATCCCCCCGATTTTAATAGCACGCCGTTATATCAATGATTGTCAGTGGCCTCCGGTGTTATGAAAGCGCCGCTGCATTTTGCTGTAATTAATAGCATCGCCACGCGGTGGACCGGCTTATGATCGATGTACATGAAAGCTGTAATCACCAGCATCACTGTAACAGCCCGAGTCGATCGACTGCAGCTCAGGAAAAATTACACGTGTGATCAAGAATGTGAGGATGCAGGATATTGAAGATCTATACAGCACGCTCAAGGTTTTCAGTGGTTTCACTCTGGAGTTTTCAGATGGGAAAAACACTCTCAAAGACCTTATTTTGTCTCATTATATTTGCCATAAGGTTCTTCATATGTACAAAGTAAGAATCAGGATTGATGCAGAGAAGGGTATTTGTTGTGTAACACTGCCCTCTTTAGGATTTACTCCCGTATGTGTGTGATTCATCATTGATGAAACCACAGAGGGGCAGTATTTACCCCACTGTTCAAAGGTTTGGCCTGTTACCTGAGCTTGATTGGGTGCAAACAGAAGGAGGGCTGAGGGGACTGCACTTATTTTTTTAATGGGTTTTCATGCTTTTATTTTGTAGAAAGTCCTCTTCAATAGATGTTTTGTATGAAAGGTTTGCAAAAACAGTACAAATGTACAAAAACTGTACAACTGTTCAAGGAGACTGACAACTGAAAGGGCAGAAAGAGACAAAGACACCTCTGAGAACAGTTTAATAAGACAAGAAGAATTCATCAGTCATTGATAAAGGAAACTGGAAGTTTAACATCTCAAACAAACTGGAATTAACAGTCATGTTGCTTTAACAAAACTGTCAATAAAAGTTTGGTCTCGGGTTATCACTGTTTGAATATCAGCTGAACACACTGTGGACAAATCGGTTTAAACCTGTTCAGTTTGAGCTCTGTGGAGACTGAAGTGAGCCCAAAGAAAAAAAAAGTTCACAAAATCTTTGGAGCCCAGTTGCACTGTTGTTGTTTGTGGTCCGGTCCTCTTTGTTCTATCCAGTCTTGCAGGTTCCTCACTGATTCTGGTTGTGGTCCATCTGTCTGAGGTTCACTGGCCTGGTGGGGACATGATCTGTGTCTGTGTTGTGGAGAGAAGGTCGAGTGGCCCAGAGCTCCATATGAGGACATCTAGAGATGCACCTGGACTCACAGACTCATTTCCATTACCTGTGATACCTTCACACATGGACTAAACCCATGAACTCAGTTTATCTACAGTTTATTACGACCCATGTTTAACTCCATATATGACTGATGATGTTCTCTGTACATGTGGCATCTATTGCACGTCTGTCCGTCCCAGGGAGAGGGATCCCTCATCTGTGGCTCTTTCTCAGGTTTCTTCTTTATTCCCATAAAGGTTTTTTTTTTTTACGTTTTTCCTGACCCTGTTCGAGGGTCTAAGGACAGAGGGTGTCACAACTGTACAGATTGTAAAGCCCTCCAGAGGCAAACAAGTTTTTGTGATTTTGGGCTTTAAATAAATAAGTTTGATTTTGAATTTTGTTTCAAATGTGCATACTACTGCATCTATAATGACTATAATAATGATACTTTTGGTGCAAAAATACTTTTTCCCCTCACATTTTGAACCAAAAATAGCTGTACTGCATGTTAGAAACCAAAGATCATGAACTGAAGTTTCCCCATAGATCCAGTAACAATGTGATCTATAAAAAATCCTCCATGTAAATACAATGTAGGTTGGTTTGTCTAGATGGTGGTGCAGCATCTTCATGTAATAAAACACTGGAAGAACATTTAATAATTACTCCTGTGAACCAAGACTAATAAAAACATCATTCATCTGCTCTGAATGTGCCTTTAAGACAAGTTTGTATTCATATTTTCTTCATAAAATATCTAAACAAATTTCACCTCCCTGTTTTGTGGTAGTTTGAATTTTGAAAATCACTGTGCTATCTTTAATCTTGTTTATGTTGGTGACCACAAATTCATCACTAAAAATACACCCAGCAGCTTGAGTTGAATCTGTCAATAACAAAGCCTGTGCAGCACAGAGCAAGTTAAAAGAGCCAACAAACTCAATCAATGGAAATTCAATTTGTGGGTTGAAAATTGTTTGGGGATCTGCTGCGGTTCAGATCCCTGATGGACGTATAATTAATTAATGGGAACTGTATAACTGTATCGACCAGGTTTACCCCCAAAATGAAGTTTAAATGAAGCCATTTTTATTAATGAGACCCTCAGGCCTCAGGCAGGGAGAATACAGATGTATCACAGGTACCCATCCATCCATCCATCCATCCATCCATCGAAAGTGTATATTTCTTTTTATCTTTATTTAGCGCCATGTTCCAGATTTTAAATATACCTAAAACACATGCATGAGATAAATAAGCTGTGTATTCATGTTACACCAGCTACCTCTCTTTCCCCCCTGCAGGACTTCGTTCCTCCACACGATGCCAGTGTCGCTCTGCTGAACACTTCGCCGTTTTCAGTCCGCCTCTTCTCATTTATTATGGATGGAAGTAGCTCTGAATTAGTGAGCAAAACAGGGCAGTTTATGTGGGATTTTAACAGTTAAATTAATAATCTCTAATGAAAAGTGCATCACTGAGAGATATAAACGGATATTTCCACCTATATGTGATAAAACACACGTGTACGTTTCTGTGCTGCTGATGAACGTGACTCACGTTTCTGATGAGCGTCCGGTGACCGACTCCATTATTGGTCCACTCTTTGGGGCCCAGGAAGCACCGGGAGATAAGGGATGAAAAAAAAAAAAAAAAAAAAGGCCAGGCACTGTGATCCCTCAGATAGCACCTAATCACATTCATTACATCAATTAGGGCAGGCCAACACAACACCGGGCCGGGAGTCAGACCTCCATCTCCTGCTGATCGATGCTAAACACAGAGCACATCCTCCCGTCTTCAACCTCCACCCCTCGGACCACCATACTGTACTTACCCTCACCTGTCAGACCAGTCCTCCACTGGCACAAAGTTTATAACCTACTGTTGTTAGCTCATCTAAACGAGTTTTTGGAAGCTGATACTGATATTTCATGGATTGATGATGCTAAATGCCAAGTTATAAATCTACTTTGACCACCAAAATATATAACCCATGTATTATATGTGGTGATTTGCAGGTTAAAAGATGTCTAGATGTGAACTTTAACACCAGGTGAAATGGTAAAGACATACATATGACATCAGGATCATATGTTACTGTCTTTTCAATGACTTTTCAATGACTATATGCATGCATGTTGAAATAAAGTCATTAAAACAGCACTTATATGTAATATAAATGTATTAAAACCTGTCAAAGTTCAAATATATACAGTAAAGGCCTCCCATAGACACTCAATGTAGAATCGATCAGAAATACAATAAAAATGGATTGAAATGAGCCAGACCTTATCAAATAAGATCACATACAGTATATAAACACAATCCCACTTTATTGGCAGACCGATCTATTCGACAGCAGCTCTGTGGTGCACTTCAAGTGGCCGGGATATTAAGTGGTTTAAAGCAGGAGTTTGAATGTACATCCTGAAATCCCCCCCGTGTGTAACTCAATCCATATAATGATTACAAAAGTCGAATCTTTAAGAAGAGCAAAATTCGGTATCGTATTTTAAGTCCACACAGCCGTTAAGCCCCCGCACAATGGCTCAGGAGTGATAAATATAAAATCATAATCTGAGCCGGTTGGTCATTAGATGTAATTTTCAACAGAGGCTTCGGTGCTACGACAAACCGCCGAGCTGCTTTTTCTTCTTTCTGCTGATAGGTAACAGGCGTTCGCACTCGGTGGTTGACACAGAGAACTCCGATGTCAGGGAGAAAATAAAGAGGTAACAAAAAAAAAAAAAAAAAAAAAAGATCTTGAGGACAATTTCTCCTCATTTGTGAGTTTTTACCGGTTCAATAATCTCCCCAGACGAATCCTCTTTAAAGGAAGCAACCTGGAACAAAATCTGGAAAATATGTTCATTCGCTCTTTGTACTTTAAACTAATGTTCCCCCCTGCTGTGTCCAGATTAAATGTATGTTTAATTTTAAAACCTCAATGGAAAATATTAATAGTGGTACATTTCGTACAGTAACCAGTGTTAAGGTGCTCTTTAAGTGCCGCACATTTACTGGAAATGAACGTGTTGGAGGAAGACGTTCAGACGCCCACGTAAGGACACACAGCACGGCGGGGAGGATCCTGCATAGTTTGAGCCAATGACACACGCGTCACATGTCGCAGGGTTCGAAAAACCATGCGGTGTCACGTCAGCACGTCCCCGCGCTTCCTGCAGGTGCAGGAGCATGTGACACGCTCAGGTATGACTTTCATTCGTGGAATGCAGCCTCGAGCATTCACGGCGTCGATCAGACGTCTGAAATGTGCCTCCACTTTTTGAAATCGAAACGACACGTGACCGTGCAGAACGTTTGCATGTCACCGCTGACCTCCTGGCCTCCATCCGGAAACCTTTCGCCTCGTTCCCCCCCTTCGGCGACAGAAACCCTGGTGACACCCGGGAGGATGAGCGACACGCGAAGAAGAGGAGAAATGGCGCCGAAAACTGGAAGGAGATAAAATGGATAGATAAGGTCCGGGGCATCTGAGGGAAAAAAAAATGGGAAAGTGGATAGATTGCGACAGAAGAGAGAGAGAAGGAAGAAAGAGGGAGGGGGAGGCGGGGGAGAAGAGAAGAGTGATGCTATTGATACACAAGAAGCTGCAGAAAGAGGAGAGGAAGGTGCACTCCATTTTTTTTTCCCTCCCTCAAAGTGCTATCGGAAGACATACATTACAATGACAGCAGTGTGACCACGCCAACCACATAAAAAACACACCGCCTTTATTTCATCTCCCACAGATGGTTATTAATAAAAACCAGGACACAGACACACACTCTCTCTTGCAGAGGCAGAGAGGAAAAATAGATGAGAAAGAGCGATGGAGAGTCAGAAAAAAAAGGGAAGATGGAGGAGGACGATGGTGTCACCGAGGAGGCTTGTCCGCCTGACAACGTGAAGTCAAGAGCAATGGGGACTCACACCTCGATTTGTCAGCGTGATGAAATAAGCTACCGGCCACAATCCCGCACTCCACGCTCACGCTGCTGACGTGACATCTGAAGCATCTCTTTTTTCCTCTCTCTTCCCTCCTCTTCCCTCTCCAAACTATTCACGTATGCCCTTATTTCTCTCCGCACTTCCCTCACAGACTTCTCTCTTCGCCTTTCTCTCTCTCTCTCTCTGAGTCTCGGCGTTATCAGTATCTGACACACAGTGAATCAGGGAGTATCTAGCGGCCCGCTATCAGACCTCTCTTCATCTCCCACTGCCCCTCTGCGCTCGGGCCTATCAATCAGAGGGCTGCTGCCAGGACAGATGCCGCCGCTGCCGCCGCAGCTCACATCCGCCGCGGCGAAGAGAGGGAGCACGATGAAAACAACGGGAGTCGTTCGGTCACTGCGACAAACTAAGACAAAAGTTTAGCACGGTGTGACGTTTAATGTCGTGGAATTTGGAAGATTTTACATTTGTTTGCTGCTATTTAGTCACCTCAATCTACCTGACATTTCTGCAGGGGCGGCCTTCGTTTTTGCACGCCATAACCCTCCATCTCTCCCCAAATTTACATCAATGCAAAGAAAAAATGACTCCAGAGAGCACTTTATTATTGTCATTTTCTGGCATTTTGCTTTTATTGAATCATGTCAGCTGAGATACGTGCAGGAAACACAGGGAGATAAACTGGTTCGACACGCAATAAAGGTCACTTTGAGTCGAACATTTTATGCATCAAGACATCACGCAGTGCACGCAGACATTTAGCAAAAAATCAAACAACGCCAAATCAATGACAAGAAAGTTTTATTTATAAGGCTCCAAATCATAAATGGCACATTTCTGTCAGAGGGAACTGTACAAAATAAAGCACTTTCTATCCTGAGAGACCTTTGACCTTTCATAGATGTCAATATTACAGTTATGTAACATAACACATGTCATTTATACATTAAAATGTGTTTTTTTTATCAATAAAAGGCTTTCAAAACCTTGTCTCTATATATTTTTCGAATTTTATTTTTCTAATTTAACCCCTTAATCCCTGCTTTAAATCTCCTCCATCATTCTTTCTTTACTGACCTTTTTAGTAAAAGACAAAACTGAATAATGAATGAGTGATTTCTGACACAGTATTGGCATCCTTAAGCTTCTGTATAGGTTTTTTTTTTTTTTTTACTCCTTGACTGCTTTGTGGCCTCTCTACCCACTTATAATCTTTTTTCCTTTATTTGGCATGAAAATGGAGAAATGAAGATGAAGCGAGTCAGTCATCGGTGAGTCATTGGCGTTCAGCAGCTTTCGATTAAACTGAACGGAGAGGAAATCTGAATGGAGCGCGCCACTTTGAGTCACATGACAAACTCTGCTCTGGCTGCAACATATCAAATGCAGCACTGAGGCGGGCTATTTAAACTGTCGAAACCCCACCCGCCTGTTTGGCTCGGCCTACTACCAAACCAACCTGCCCATGAACCCCTGCCATGCTAACTGCTAACTTTTTGTGGGAAAAAGTCAAAGCTAGATGTCTCCAAAAGTGTCATTGTGTTGCTTCAGGATTCTTTGAGGATGATATTTGTGTCATCGTATCATCATATCTTCCTTCATTCTCTCAGAGTTCAACGCTTCGCTTCAACAAGGTAGGAGCTGCTTTTGTTGGTGTTTGTTTGTGTGAGTTCATGTTGCCCCTCTTCAAGATGTTTTAAGGTCTGATTCTTGTTGGTGTCTTGCCGACTCTTTCATGCTACTGGTTGAATGACTATTGATGAGTTGTTTATTGTGGTGCTCGAGCTTGCTTGTCTTCATTGAGGCCTTCCAGCTTTGGATTTACAAAGGTGGTGAACGAAATGTGGGTCACCATCACATCTGTGTGTAGTGAGCCGAGATGGTTGTTCAGTTCGCTCTTTTTTTTTTGGGTTGCTGTGTGCTTTGCTCTGTAGATGTGGACGTGACTGTTGCCCTGCGTGTACGATTGCTCCAACATAAGTTCATGATTTCTCCACACACTTTGGTTCGACCAACTGCTTCGCTCATTCTTGGCCAGTAAGCTCATGTTTAAGTGCTGATGGACGTCTGCTGTGTCACTGAGATGCCCGAGGATCATTCCTTCACTTCAACAAGGTAAGAGCTGCTTTTTTTTTTTAAATTCATGTTTCTTCTAATATGTTGGTTCTGCACAGCCGCTGTTTGTGCACTTGTTTCTGCTTGTGTGTGGTTGCTGTTTAATTGCGGTGATGATACTGATGAGGATGATGATGATGTATGGCACTTTCGAGGTTCTTGTTTGTCTAGTGTATTGTTATATTTTCATATTTTTAATTTATCTGCTGAAATCTGAATCATGTTTGAGCGTTATGGGCTGAATGGAATTTGCAGATTGCTGCTGTGTTTTTTTTTTTTTTTTCCGGAGATGCTTTTTAGCTCACTGCAAACTCAAATGCTCATGCAGACTTGCACACTTTGGGACAACTTTGTGAAAAGAAAAGTTTGCGGCAGTCATGTTTGGTGGCATCTTTTGTTAGCCTGGTTGTTCATCATTTGTAGGTGGCGAGTCTTCTGATTTGGTTAAACAGACCAGGCGACAAAATGATTTTCAGCCTGCTCAATGTAGTGACAATAATCAACAGATGTCCCACTGAACACTGAAGCATAGCAGAGTGTAAATTAAGTTTATTAAGGAGCGCCTCATTACTTTGCCAAAGTAAGTGCTTCTACTATGCATATTCTTTCCATGGTCTGTTCAGCTGATGTTTGTGCGCTCTATGCTTCTTCCTTTCTATGCTGCGATGCTGCCGAGGCCTCTGGCAGTTTTATTCCTCTCTCAGATATGCTTGTGTTTTGACATCTACTCTCTGCTGCCACCTACATCTGTGCATGTTTTATTGCTTTTTTATTTTCCTGTTGCGCATATAGCGGGATGTTTTTGATGTTGACCTGCATGATGGTCAGAGCGGTATGAACTCTTACATTTGAGACTTACGGGCTGAGTTGTGTTGCTGCAGGTTTTTCGGCACTTCACAAACTCTTGTTTCTATGACTCACTGCCTCTGCTGTTGCTGTTAATGTTGCTTTTCAAACTCCAACCCCAAACGAGCATCAACCTGTAGCGATTATTTGGGTGTGGAGAGAGTATATTGCGGCAATCTCTGCGATACAGAGCTGTGTTTTGTATTTCTTTAATGGCCCAACCAAGGGCATCAGTGTTTGTAGATGGGTGAGGATATGATTGTCAGTCAAGCTTGTTGATATTTTTTACCAAAATCTGTGTTGCGCCAAAGCATGTTGGATAAAAAATTGTGCTGTCTTTTTTTTTTTTTTGTAAGAAAAATAGTTTTTTTAGTTTAGTTTTTTTTTGTTCCCAGCCACGGAAACTCTCATCGCCAACACTGAGGTAGTTAATTATATTTTTTTCAGGCTGTGAGACGAAATCATTTATTCATCATTTCGCCACTCATGTACCACGGACCCTTTCCTCTTCTTGATTTTGCAAACAGACCACTGCAACATCTGCACGAGTGTTTACAAAAAAAAAAAAAAAAAAGCTGGCGGTGGGCAGACCCTTGAATTAAGTTGAATCTAACGCATGCACATGTGACAAAAGGAGGGATAAAAGTATGCTTGAGACTCTCATCTATTATTGAAGAGGCCACTAGATCCAGATCACATCAGGCCTGGGACAGTAGATAGTGTTTCATGGTGGCTTTGTCTTTAAATATTCTCCTAGATTGAAAGCTTCAAAGTAAACTTCAATTACTGCAGTGATTAGATCTGGCCTGCTCCATTAGAGGACATTCTAGCTCGGGGGGGGGGGCAGACAGACAGTGAGGGAGAGCAGGGCGAGGACTCTCAGACCCCCAGCCAAGGAATTACTAACTATTGATCTTGCTGCCACAAGCCATCTGACAATGACATTATAGTTGTGCAGCTTCAGAAGGAGCAGTACAGTTCAGCGCGGGGGGGTGACGTAGTCCCTGCAAAGCACTTAGACATGGGGATGAAATCCTGTTTCATTTGGGATAAGAGAGAGAGAGAGGGCAAAAGGGTTTCTGCTGGCTGTGGGTTAAAGTTCCAATTTGATTCAGTTTTTTTTTTTTCCATTTTGTTCAGAGAAGGAACAGTAGTCCATATATTTTATACTATACATATTTGCTTTAAATGCTGCAGAAATGCATGATGGGACGGGAAGATATTGTTAGGTGAATGCCTACAGGTACAAATGTTTATCTCTGTGTGTTGGCCTAAACGATAAACTGTCGTCAAGTGTGGGGTATATCCGGCTTCCCACCCTATTGCATGCTGGGAAAGGCTCCACATCCCTGCAACCCTAAACAGGATAACAGGTTTAGAAATCGGACAGAAGAATGAAAAGGAGTGCAAATAGCCGGTTGTGATTACCATGAATATGTACCAATTTGTAGTGTTATTCGAAATGCCTTGAAAAACCACCAAATAAGTAAACAAAAAAATTAAGAAAATAGATTACATAGGCATACACAACCACAAATACTACACATCACAAGAGCTACACCAGAGTAAAATGGCTGTCAATACACAACACAATCATAACACAGCTGCAAAATAAAAGACAGATCAGCCCGACGTGTTCAATCCACAATAAATACTGTTGGTTATTTATTAAGATGCCTAAACCGGACGTTGCACAATGTAATGTGTAAAGCTACTCTCAAAGAAACCTCTCAGTCACTTGTAGATTTGAAATTCTACAAAGAAAACTACTCTCAAAGTGGTAATTGGTAATCTTCTAAGTTTAATTTACTAAAATTGGGGGAGAAGAGAAGAAATGGGACCTTACTACTTCCTTACATATTGTACATACGTCTAACAGACACGTTTCACTCTTTTAATAAGGCCTTAAGCAATCATTCCTATTATGTTTTTAATTCATACTTTGATTGATATTTGCATATAACAGTCTTATTTTATGGTGTGATTTCTTTTTCCTTTACCTTTTCCCCTTTTCAGAAAATTATTTTGTTCATGTAATCGAACTTTAGGTCTTTAGTTACTGTCTTTATATGCAAACACCAAGGATAAGTGTGAAAATAAGCCCAGGATCTTATCATTCAATCCTGACTAAATCTGATATATGAACTTGTTTGTATGTTAGAAAGTTGTCAATAACCCCAAAACAAACCAAAGGGCCCTTTTTAGCGTTGCTGAGCCTCTTGTGTTTCAGAAATAGTCCGGAGATCTGGCCTCTGTACACCTGGAAACCGGCAGATTGAGTAGAAATGACAGGAAAATGCCTGACCTTGATAATGATGATAATGATCCTGATGGTTTTCTTCATCACAATGCCAATACTGTTAATAATGACAGTGATGATGATGGATATGATGATGATGATGATGATAATGATGGTGCTCCCAGTGATGGTGGCTGGCACTGTTGATGCTGCTGATGATTGTGGAAATGAGCGCGTTGATAAGGACAAAACATTTTCTTTGAGCATGCATGCAGGCCCCCCCCCCCCGTCTGATAACAGTACTGTAAGTCTACACTGACAGTCCCGCTGACCATCTTATCTACGGCATCTCGCTGTCAGACATCCACTTCCCTTTCCTCTCTGTTTGCAGGCTCCCGAAAACCATTATGGCAACCTGATCAACGCCGCGCGCGCATCCATAATCCCAGAAACAAACATCAGAGGCTGAATTATAGGAATGGAGTAATGAACGGAGGATTTGATTAGAAATTAAAAAAAGAGGGAGCGCGCAAAAGAGTGAGAGAACAGCTCTTTTGGCTGATAAGAAAGGGGGGAAACATGGGCACTCAAGTGGGAGAGGGGAAGATGGAGACGGAGAAGGAGGAAGAGAGAGGGTGGTGGGTGGGGGGAAGAAAGGGAGAGCGAAAAAGGCAGGGGGAAGATAGATCACGGTCCTGAGCGATTGTGACAAGCATAGACCCTATCAGCCGCTGTTTGTTTGCACACTCCCCTCTCTGCATTAAAGGAGCCGTCCAGGCCGCCGGCAGGCCGAGAGCGCTCCATCTCATCACCTGACACGCCAACAGATGTTATGGGCTGATAAGGGCCCCGCGGCCCCCTTCCCTTTGCATCTACGATTACCTCCGCACAAAGGAGAAGGGGCGGCGGTGGTGGGTGAGGAGGAAGGAGGTGGAATGGAGAGAGGGAGGAGAGGAATACTTCATGATGACCTGCTGCAAAAAATAATTAAAAAAAAAAAAGAAATGAAAAAGATGGAAGTCGTGTATGTGTGTGTGTGTGGAGGGGATGGGAGATTTGGGGGGGGCGGAAAAGAACGAGGGAAGGAAAGATGGTGGGGACATACTCATTTGTCCTGTATGAAGTGGTAAATGGCCTCGCAGTGCTTCCTGGCCCCGTGCTGTTTGTCTCTGTCCTAATCGGCTTATTCCATAAGCACTGCTGCACCATCGTCATTAGGCAATGATAATGATATTATTTAACAGGGGATGAGAGAATTAAGGAGGCGCACTATCTGATGGCTAGTTTTGTCCGCCGCCTCATTTCCTCCTCCTCGGAAAATGTGGCATTTCCCAGTTGATAAGAATTATTTTTTGCAATTGTGAAGATGCTTTAATAATAGCCACATCCATTGGCTTCATTGCCTAAAAACATCATTACTCCAACTTTTATTGTGTATTACATGGCTGGTTTGTTCTCCAAATAATACTAACTAAATTGGGATGTCAAAAAAAAACAACAAAAAAAAAAAACGCTACATGGAACATTGGTCTTGTTATGGCGAATGTAACCCAATCACTGCAGTAAATACATACATATCGCCGTCTCCCTCCCTCTGTCGCTTCCTCCTGATCACTAATTTATGATATAATTTAACAACGTTTCTATATTTGTTCCGCTAAACACTTTGCGCGGCATCAAATTACGGCTCACAAAAGATCATAGAAACCCAATATCACGCATCCTATTCTCAGCCAATCTGAATGGAGAGATTGTTTCCCTGTTTCCCTTTTCTTTTTTTTTTTTTCCTCCACTGCTTGGCTCCAAGTCCAGAGGGGGATAGATGACATTACTAAACACAAATCAGCCAATAGAATAAACAAACTCTGGGGGATAAACAACAATGCAATCTCCATCTACGCGTAAACAATATGGCGCATGTGCGTGCGTGCGTGTAGGTGTGTGTGTGGCTTTCTTGATGAGATTGAATATGTGCACATGATAAGCCAACCAAGGTAATCAATGCAGTAATGATGAGGGTGGGGGGGGTCCTATCGCAGGCAGTCATCAATGGAATTTCTAAAGCGCCTTGCCCGCCCTGTGTGTGTGTGTGCATGTGCTTTTCTGTGTGTGTGTGTGTTTGTGTGTGGGGCAAAAGCGTGACAAACGCGCATTTCATTTCGTGTGCGAGAGAGATAAGCTCTAAATAATTGCAGTCTGACAGGCCTGAATAATGGCCAAATTAGACAGAAGGTGCACATTATTACGAGCGGCAAACATTCAAGGCTGGTTTGAGATGTAACTGGGCTTGATTAAGGCTCCGATGATGATGGTGATGATGGTGGTGGCGGTGGTGATGGTGGTGCTGTTAGAGCCCCCCCCAACACACACACACACACACTCCACTCCCTAATCTCCTATTCCCTCCCCCCACTTTCTTCTTCTTTTTCTGCGCATTAGCATGGCGGGCTGCTCCGCTCAGTTACCTGTGGACGACCTCCTGTTGCGCGGCGGCCCCACACACTGAGAGCAAAAGAGAGATGAGGAGGTGGGGGGGGGTTAAAACCGCCACAGCCGTTGATAATCAGTGGATAAAAAAAAAGGAGCGATACAAGGTCAGGGAAAGGACGAAGGAAGCAGTTGGGCGAAACTGGGGTTCGTTGGGGAGGTGTGGAAGGAGCGATGGCGGAGAACAGAGAGGAGACGGGGGGAGTGGCGGCTTTGATGTCGATCAGCTTTGGATTTGGTGTTTTGTCTGTGCTGCGGTTACGCCACGCTCAGGTGGAAAGATGAGAGAGGCCCCCTTTTTTTTTTTTTTTTTCTCCTTCCTTATGCGGAGGTCTTCACTTGGTTGGCGCTTACCCGAGGCCCAGGCCGAAAGAAGGAGCCTGTATATCCACAGCATGGATCAGAGCTGTGGTGCAACATGACCTAATGGCAGAAAGACAGGCTGAAAAATGACAGAATCAAGCATGTAGTGGAGAAAAAAACAGACCTAAAATCAATTTCCCCACCTGACATAAACCTTTTATGGTGCAAATCATAGCATACACCAAACTAAACGACATCAAACCAGTAGAAATTTCCACCAACCCAAAAAAATAAAATGGATTTTTGCTCAATATGGTGGTTAAACATCATTCTTATTTCTATTATTATTTACCACATTGGTGTTTGAATAGAGGGCCGTCTCTGGGGTGAATCATAAATGACAACAAATGTAAAGTCGAGGATATGTGATATGTAGAAACACGTAGGCATGTAACGGGGCAGGGCGAAACACATCTATTGGTGGACTCTGCAGAGCTAAAAGTACTTTAGATCAGTGAAAGTGCTCGACATTGTCCGTTACAGAAGTGAATGAGAGGCTGTTTGTTTTTACACTTCCTGTCCAGCTTCCACAACCATGAACAGAATCAGTGGATATTTAAAAAAAACCCCACCAAGTTAAAGTTTATGTACAAAACAATAGAACCTATTCAGATCCATTTCCAATATATTATCCTTTAGGTTGATAATAAAAACGTTTTACAGATATTTGCCTATTTACACTTCCAGGATATATGCAGCAAAATAAGAATAAGTCTAATATTCACTCACCTGTTAGCTCTGGTTTTGTTTTATTTTATAACTTTTTATTTTATAATTTTATATTTATTATTTTAAAACATAGACATTTAAGCCAGGATCTATTGCAAGAATAAAAAGTACTGATTGTAGGTTCTTGAACAAAAACATAGGGTTTAAACAAACTCTTGCCGCAATGCTTTTGTACTTGTCATTATCTGGTTAGTTATGATGGTGTATGTAGCTCCAACAGGCAGGAAGGAGTAATTTAAAGATCATTTTAAGGTCCTCAACACCAAAAAAAAAGGCATGAAAGTCGCGTCAATTAACCAAATGTGGAGGCAGCTATTGTTGTTGGGTCAGACTTTGTTTGGGACAAAAGGCCTGCTCACTATTTAGCAAAAACCACTAAATAACTTTTACTTTAAGCTTAAATTTGGAGTAGTCTCTCCTTGCAGGTGGAGTTGCAAGTGGGAAACAGAAGTTCTTGAGATGCATCATAGTTAGTTTGGATGGGAATGTTCTGACTTTTTTTTTTTTTCCTGAGTGAGATCATTTTTACGTCTTTTCACAAGCTGGATAATTTCAGTTTTGGAGCAGAACTCCCCAGATCTATTTTCAGACAGCCATCTGATATCACCAGGAGTGATGAGATCCAGATTGCGCCCATAATCTTCACGCTGATCACTGCCCAAGCAGACAGTTATCTGCGAGCGCTCGTGATTGGGAGATTAGTGTTTTTTAAATGCTTATCCGTGTAGACCTCCCCGAGGTAGTCTCTCTCCAGAGCCTCCGTTGAATCACGCCGTCGGAATCGGAGACTCAGACGCGCAGATCCGACATGTTGGCTTTTGGGGGGGGGAGAAAGGAGATGATGGAGGAGGAGGAGGAGGAGGTGGCTGGAGTGGATCATGTACATAATCACTTGTTTATCGCCAGATCATCTTGCCAAATCACTAAAGCACTGCTCTCTAATCACAATAACCAGAGCAGCTGCTGCTTTCCCTCTTCTGTGTGCATCTTAAACCTACATGGGTCAGTTCGGGGCTGCATGCAAAGGAGAGGTGCTAACTAAAGCCTGTTGATGCTTTGCTAAAATTAAAGATGCTTGAATCTGACTGTTTAAAGAACTACTACACTGTTGGTGCTTTTCTTCCAGGAGTTGGAGTAGAAATAAAGTTCATCTCAGTGTGATTGGAAGACAGATTGATTGCTATTTACTCATAAACCTAGAGAAGGTGGGCACTGTTAATGTCAAGAATAGAAATGAGATGATTTAGCAAGCAGGTAGCTAAAGTTTTAAAGCGTTTTACAGAGCATTTACAGTCAGTTTTCCTATATTTGAACATAATTCTTAGATGTACTGGTTGCCAGATTGCTAGCTTACAGCATTACAACTTTATCAGATAGTTTTGTTGTTGTTTGAAGGTTTATTTTTCTTTTTGTTTGATGCCTTTGTGCCAAACAGGTTAACCTTGTCTTGGGTTAATCTTTTTACTGATTGTAGTGATGAAATTGATATTGTGCTTGCCTATCTCCTGGAGTTACTTTGACTAACATGTCAGAATAATTTGCATGCAATGCAATGTGATGGTTAGGAAATGTATAGAAAATCGCAAGTATTCAGAGTCTTACAGAAGTTTCCTTCTTGAAAGAATGATAAAAATCTCTAAAACAGCATTTACTCCATTATGGGACATGTCGGCCGCTGCTAATGGTCACATCCGCTCATCCCTTTTGTGAAATCTGATTTAAAAAATGTCACAAGAATCAATTCAAAGACAACCACTGTCATATTGATAAGTGCTGTAATAAAGATGCAGTCAGACTTACTCCAACACTTCACCTCGCTCGCCCTGTGGGCCAAAAGTCGTGCACGTCTGATCCGAGTGTATATGGCTCTGAGTTGAGAGTGTATGTTTCTGTGTTTGGGATCAGGATGAGATCAAATCCTCCATACACAAAAAGCCTCCTGCTATGTATCTGCTGTCCTCATCTACCTTGGCCCGGTAGGAGATGTTCTAGTGCCAGTAGGACGGAGGGGAAACTTCAAACACTAAATAAGCCTTATCTGCTCCCAGTGCTCGGCTGAAATTAGGAGCGAAGTAAAGGAAGCCAGCGGAAAGGAAAGGAAGCGGTTAGGAAAAGAAAAGACAGCCAGTGGAAAGGAAAGGAAAGAAGGTTGTCAAAAAGAGGCTGACAAAAAGGGAAGGATGGGAATTAAGTGGAAAGGAAAGGGAGGCAAAGGAAACATAAGGGGGGAGGGGGGGGGAGTAGAGCAAGGAGGAAAGTAAAGGAAAAATTCAAGGAAGCTAAAAGAAAATGGAAGAAAGCCAGGAGGAAGGAAAAGAGGCCAACAGAAAGGACAAGCAGAAAGAAAGAGAAGGGAAAGGAAAGGAAATGAAAACTGCCAAAAAAAACGGAAAGAACGGGAGGCCAGTGGAAAGGGAACGAAAGGAAAAGATACGAGAAGACGCCGGTTGGCAGGAAAGGAAACCAGCGAAAGAAAAGGAAAATATGTGACTGAAAGGGAGATTTGAAGAGGAGGAATGAGAGGGGAAGAGGTAACAAGAAGTAAGACGTAAGCGTTAAACGCTTCACAACTCCCAAACTAAAGAGCGACAGTCGACCCTGCCTCCTCTCTGGAAACGAGCGTCTATCTTTGGAGAGAGGCGTTTGTTTTTGATGCCATTACCCAGGCGAGGTGCAGGGTGAGAGGGTGGCAAATGGGGGAATTTGGGGAGTGCTTGGCGAGCGGGCACATGGGGAGAAAAGCCAGTTTGCGGAGCAGCGGTGGAACCACAATCTCTGGAGTCCATTCTGTCCCTGCCGCCCTGCGATCCCCACAGCAATTAGAGGCAAGGAGAGGGGAGGCCACGGGGAAGTCCAACAAATCACGCCTACGTGGAGATGCACTCGGGCTTACGAACAAATGTATTACACTCTGTACATGCGGAAAGGTGCCGGGAAGAAGACGGCGAGGGTGTACGAAGCGAGATTTGCAGAATCCCTTTAACAGTGGATCAGAAGGGATTCAGAGAGTTCACAACAAAATGAAGAAACATTTGATTTGACTTTTCTTACCCTTCTTGGGAACTATTTTATGAGTTTTCACACCAGTTTCCTTTCAGTACAGATTTTTTGCATGGTACATGGTGCAAGAAATCTGGATTTCTGGAGTATGTGATGGTCTCTTTAGTGTAAAAGAAAATAAGATGCATGAATCATCAAGTTGCTTATTGCTTCATGCTTGAAGAAGACTAAAGGAAAGTCAGTGTTGCAAACTGGAGGTGTCGAACATATGAAGGTCTAACAAAACAAGGTTTTTGTTGTATTATGGGAAGTTTATCATATGTGTTTGAAAGGTGAGCGAAGGGACTGAACACAGGGATAGACCAGTTTTAGTGTTGATGGACTGATATTTGGAATTATTTCAGTCAAAAACTTCCCTTTCTTTTTGTCACAAAAGCTACGAGGGCGAAATAAACCCACTCATTCGGCTTCATTTGGCTGTACTTATGGGGTAACTCTTTAAATCTGGCTCAGATTTTTCATTCTTACCTTATGAGACAAGGGCTGAAGCTAAAAAAAACACACACACACAGAAGTCAAAACTTTTACACATTTGATACTCCCCCAAAGATCATGGGTGAGCAAATCAGTATTTTTCCAAAGAAATGCACCCACTGAATTCTCACTTTGTTGCAGATCAACCAACACAATTACATCATTACCATAATAAGTTTGTATCTTTCTGTCATTTCCCTTGTTGCTCGTAACTCACAAAAGTTGTGATATTTCGATCTTTGCTGTGTTTTCTTACTCCTACACTGTCCAAAAAAAAAAGTGGAGGGGGGAAAAATGAAATAAAATAACGCCCTCATCTGACCAATCGCAGGGAAACGATAGCGAGATTGTCTCCATCCATCGTAGGATGATCCATCACATCTCTTCTCACACCCCCAGTTTTCACTTTAAGTTGAATATCACCGCTCGCTCTTCGCCGGAGCTTTAAAGCGGTGCCAGTAGCCACCCACTCCAGCTCTTATCCCCTCTTCTTCCCCTCTCCTCCAATGTCCATCAGTCATTGTTCCCTTCCCGTCCTCCTCCTCTCCTCTCCCCTCCTCGTCCTCCACCAACCCTTCGGCTTTGATCTTGATTTCTTACCAGGAAATATCTACCACGGGGCCGTCCAGCTACAATAACATTCAATAAAAGAACACAAGGGTGGCCGAGACCGGACCACTGATAGCGCCACGATTTATGGGCCCTGCTCGTTTGTTTGCCTCAACACCCGGGCGCCTTAGATTCAACCGTGCTACGTATATTATTTGTATGTATGAGCTTGTATCTTGTTTTGTCTGTCTCTTGATTTTATTGTAATCAGAACTGTACTTGAGGCCCATTTAACCTCTGATATGCTCTCATCAGTTTACCATTTTACCACCTGTAAGCTCTTTTTCCTGAAGAAGCTTCATTTGAAAGTAAAAATGAGGAAAAAAGGCATCATAACATCATGTGATCTTTTCTTTCCCTTTCTGTGTTCCTTGATGCTGAGCACACATGAACTCTTTACTTTAATTGCACTTAACAGATTTTATGTTCATCCAAATGTTCTGTCTTTGCAGGCAAATTTTACATCCGGTCTGTTCCTTAACAAAATTTTACAGAGGTAGGGGAATAATTAGTTCTTCTGAAACTTGGGGCTAAAAAGTGGTCAGATTTTAAGATGTTTGGTACCTGGCACAGAACTTCTGCCCTCAGCAACTTCATTGGAAAGTGCCTTTGTGTGTTTCAGGGTTTTTGTTTGAGCGGAGAAACTTTACATCTGACATCTTGGTTGGGCTTTGTTCCCTCGACGCTGTAAGAATAAAAGCACTTTGCTTCGGCCCGAGGCAAACCACATCAAATCAAACACAGGCTGGGCTGTAGTTGTTGTTGCTGCTGACACTTGTCTCAATCCCCTTTGTTCCAATGTCCATATCACCAGCCCACCGCACACTGACGCCTGTCCAAACAGGACTACAAATGGCTGCTGTCCCGCGCTCTTTAACATGGTGTGGGACTGTGCACAGCTCCACAGCCTGCTCTGGAAATCCACTGTGACCAACGCCGTCCGACCGGACAAGAAAAATACATATAATATATTTTTATATGCCTCGACCCTCGAGGGATGGAACTGAGTGTGACGCTGCTACCCACAAACCAGTGGGGTATCAGCCCCATTGCGCCCACACTCCAGAGCGACGCTGTTACGGGACGCACCTCTGGGATTCGTTCCCCGTCCCGCCGCGGTTATCTGCTCAGGGCCAGGGAGCAGGGACAAGCGTGGGACAGAGGGGTTGGACCCGGGGTAGGGTGGGCAGCACCGATCCGTTTTAGGACGGTCGGGGATCACCATTGTCTTCCGTCTCACCCTGTCACTTACTATTACCAAACCACTGGCTGACACCCTGTGTATTTCTATGTGTGCGATTTCAGAAAAAAAAAACGTTCTGGATGTGTGGTCTTGGCATCGAAAGCTCGCACACGCGCACTTTACAAGCCAGCGCACACTCTCTCCTTTCTCGCAAACGCACACTCCCCATACACAGACACGCTGTCATTACTACAGGCGCTTCTCAGCAAACCTACACAGCGGATTGTGAGTGGTACAGCTCTTCCTAGCAGACTGTGTGTGGGAGGGACAGAGCCACAGGCGCTAAGTGTCTCTATAGCCCATGTGAAATCACATGTAGGCTGCGATGAGCCTCCAACCATACCAGGCACAATCACATGGAGAAACAGGGGGAGCGGGAGCTTTAGAAGACCACCAAGGATAGCAGCATGGCGCAGGATGCCTGGGCTGTCTTCGTGTTAAGGCCTTTTTCTTCACTGTTCCAAAGTATTCACCACTTAAAACAGATTAAGAGCTTGGGGAATAAACAGGCCCGATGCTACGAAGTGGGGAAACACAGGAGGAGGGTTTCAGGAATTAGAGAGCAGGACGAAGGGGAGAGAAGCCTTTCAGGAGATAACGCCTCAAGAAGCAATCAGGATTGTTTCCAATATTAAGGCGCTTGTGATGAGACAGATGAATGCACGAACAAAAGGGGGTAGAATGGAGACATTTGGATCACTTCGTGGGAAAGGAGCTACTTTTTTTTTTTTTTTTTTTTTTTTTTGTTTTTTTTTTTTTTGTAATTTGAGATCTTCAAACCCTCAGTTTTTTGGACCCGCATGAATTGATAAGATTGTTAGATGGTGTCTACTGGAGTTCCTGCTTTGTTTTGTTGCATAAAAGCATTTCTTAACCGTGTATTTGAACCGCAGACCACCATCCAAAGTAAGCCCCCAGGAGATGTCTGTTCGTTTGGGCTTGTTTTGGAAATGGAGGAGGTGGATGGTCTGAGTGTGGTGAAGCTTCTTCCTCCACATTTTCCTAAGAGTGGGAGAAGAGCATCAGATAAGACTCCTGTGTATCAGATCAGCGGGATCATGGGATAGAGCGACGTAATGGCTCGCCATTTTTGGCCCGTTATTAGTCCAGATATAACTTCCCCGCCGCTGCCCACTTGTGATATAATGGATGTGATGTCGGGTTTTTGAGAATATGAGATCACACAATTATTCGTAGACATGTAAATAATAAAAGATAATGAGGTCTTGTCTCCACTGAGTCCATCAGGAGACCCTTAGATCGCATTATTCTCATCCTACCACAGCCACTTACCACAGACATTTTAGTAATTTGAAGATTATTCATTACATTTGTTGTCATTTTTTTTGTACTTTCACCAATAAAGGATTTGTTCACTGACTGAAGCTTAAACTGATAACTGGACCTACATAGGGAACTTTATGTCATAAAGTTGAAAAATTAGGGGTAAATATCTTTGGTGTCCAGGCCAGTAACCATTTTATTTTCTGCATAGACAATGTGGGGCGATTGCACGGGCATGAAAGTCTTGCAAGTGTATCAGCAGTGTTTGAAAATATGTGACCCTTATGTGATAAAAGCCACTATTTTGGTTAAAAAACATCCAATCAACAAGCTTAAAATGATTTTTTTTTTTTTTGGCTTTGGAAGAGGTGATCTGAAGCTTAAGACTACACTTTGAAGGATCCCAATAAATGTTCTGCATTTTTAATTACTTCATTGTCAGATCCTGGGTCAAGTTTGGATGGCTTCATCGACCACGGTTATTGGCCAACTGTTTCTTACTGCCACAATAAAAGAAATGTCTGAATTTGGCTTCTTTTTCACGGCTGTGGTGACTTGGGGCCCTGGGTATCCTGGTAATTAGATCCATTTCACACCAGACATGAGGGGGGTAAAAACAACCCATAATTTCTCAAAAATTAAGCTGAAATAATTAAACACTGATGACAATAACAGAATATATAATTTCTCTTTCAATATTATTATTAAATTATCCAGGAGACTCCGATGTTTTCACATCGAGGAACAGCAAGGATAACGTTGAAAGGAAACTTTTAATTAGTTATTAGAAATTAGAAACTGGCAGTAGTAAAATAAGAATTGTGTGGTACTTCCTATTTTTATTACTCACAACCTGCCTGCCCATCAGAAGTGAGTATTTTCTGTGGTTATTACCAACATTTGTGTTGAGTGAGAATTTTAGAGCTCTGTGGTATAAATTATCATTCTGGGGGACAGCTGTAGTGGCACAAACTTTTGCTTTCAGTCCAAAAATAACAGCATCATCACCCCCTTTTACAAACTCGGTTAAGTTCCCAAACTTTTGACTCCGGTCGTGAATTTATGTGACGGTCAGCACGCTCTTAGACAGAGAAACCGGGTCAGATCGGACCGCCGCCAAACAAACCTCCGATAAACCTCCGATAAAGTTTTTTAAGCCGCCACACAAACTCAACAAAAAGGGGAAAAAAAAGAGAGTTCGGGAGTGAGGGGGAGGCCGAGTGAGTGAGTGAACAAAGTGGATGCTGCTGTTAATCCCTCATCGATTCAGTCATGCTTCTTTTTTTTCTTTTTTTTTTCCATCTGTGGGCATTGGGGACCTACAGAAAACACGCACGTTTTTTTAAAATAACATTTAACTAAGTTGCCATAATGATGGTGACGATAATGGAGAATGCCACCAGTGAGAGCGGTGGGCGTTATTGTGCCTTATTGGGCCCCCCTACTGATTTGATTTGCACAAAAGATGTGAGCGGGAGGAAGACGATTACCATAACAAACGCACACTCGGAGACGCACTCTTCCCCAGGGAAGTGTCAGTCTAAGTGGGAGAGTATGTTGACATTTATAACCATCTGGGGGGGACATGGTCGCTATTTCTCAGCTGTTTAACTTCAATTAGGGTAGGAAGGGGAAGGAGGGAGCAGAGGGAAGAGGGGTTTGAAAGGGAGGAATGGGGACGACTTGTTACCGAATGGTTAAGTGGCGGCAGAGTAGCACATTTATGGGTGTCTCCTAAAGAGTTTGCATTGTGCCGTGGCCTTTGTGGCTTCACATTGATGGAGGACTGCTGATAGCTATAGGAGATTATGTATTGACGGAGGATGTTAACGTGGAGTTGGGCCTTTTTTTTTTTTTTTAACACTAGCAAGGCCTTGCACCGCCTGGAAGTAACATCCATTCATCCATTTTTTTTTTTTTAAGGTCAGTGTAAGAAACTGCCGCCCAACACTTTAAAAACTGAGATGGTAGATCCCGGCGGACTGGACCAAGAATGAAAGACAGACAGAAAGAAGAGGGGGGGAGAAAAAAAAATACCAATAATAAAATGATGAGGAGGGGAAAAAAGGTCCTATTGGACAGGAAATAAAGTGTGCTGTCAGTCAGTGGCTGCGGCGCTGCCAGAGTCACGTCTCCCAGGTTATTGCTTATTGTTTACATCCCCTCTGAAAAGGTCAGAGGTCACGGCGACCACATCTATTTTTCTCTTCCCACCCACTCGCCCCATTCTTCTCCGAGCACAAGGAGGAACAAAGAGCGACGGCGGGCGGGCGGGGGAGCGAGAGGGGATGGTGGGGTGTGTGTGTGGTTGGAGGGCGAGTTGGTGGCGGCGGAGGTGGTGGTGGTGGGCGAGGGAGGGAGTGGAATTAGAAAAAAAAATATAGAAAGGGAGAGCAGCGATCAGACAGCGCTGATAAGGAGAGGAGGCAGGGGCGGGTGTTGCTGTGAGCTTTTGGGGGGGGTGGTGGCGGCGGCGGCAGCGGTGGGAGGATGGTGGTGGTGGGGGGGTGATGTGTGTATTCAACTCCGGGCTGACTGATTCCTCTTATGCTAATACAGCCAATTTCCTCTTTTATTTCATTTCTGGAGTCGAAATCATGCGATCTCTGCGATAAGGTTGCCGTGGCGACCGCCTGTTCCCTCGGGCGGATGCGGGCAGCCGTGTGATGGAGATGTGTAAGTCGGCGGGAGCAGCAGGGAATGAATAATTTAAAACTCCACCAAGCTGGAGAGATAAGAGGGGAGCAGGGCTGAGGCCTCTCTCTCTCTCTCTCTCTCCTCTCTCTCTCGCTCACCACACACACATGCATACTATCCCTCGCCCTCTTCTCTCTCCCTCCTCTCACCCTTCCCCACAATCCATCTCTCCACCTCACCCCTTCTAACTCTCAATCCCTCCTTCCCTGTGCTCTTTTTTTTCTCCCCCCTCCCCGCTCTTTCACTTTCTATTTCTCTCTCCGGACATCTAAGGCTTCATCCTCCAAAGCAAGCTGACCTCCAAGGTCAAGGGCATGATGGGTAATTGAACCGGCGGTTTGGAGCGGCTGGGATCGGGCCTACGGATGATACAGCAGAGACCAGAGTGGATGATGATGATGATGGTGGTGGAAATGCTCGCTCGCTCGCTCCAATTCAGTCTGCTGTTTCTCCTCCCGCTCGATTAAAACCTGATGGATTCTGAACACGCCGCTGCCAAGTGTGCGAGCATTCAGCGAACTTCGTTTACTTCAAGTTAGCCCAGCCCACTTGGCTCGTGTCATTCTTACATTAGTCAGTCGAACAACAGCCGCTCTCCAGCGCACAATGGCCCAACACTTGAATGTAACACATGCTTGGAATAGTTGAGTGTTCCAGCTCAGTGGCGCTCCTGTGTAAACACACTGAGGCTTCACGGTGACTCGCTGTCCTGAGAAGCTTGGTGTGTTTGTGTGTCATCAAGGTGTGGTTAGTACAGGTGAGGGTGAGGTAGCTGGGTATTATAATAAAATATGTACCCTAAACTGTTATGAAGTATCATTTGTGCTTGAGTCTCCCTTATGAATTTTTAACAACATTGAGCAGAAGTAAAGTGATTGTGTGGTTGGAAGTTCAGTTTTTATATATTTAAGTGTTTCCATTGAATTTCTCTATTCTAATCTACTGCAGCATATTGTACTTTCCACTCTGTGATATCATTATGAAAGTTGTGATTACCAGTTACTTCATAAAAAATATTTGTGTAAAAAACATATGATTACAATAATAAGAAATCATACATATATTTAAATGATAAAATGTTTTTTTCTTTATGATAAGTACTTTTACTTTAAAGCCTTTAAGTACATGCTGATAATACATCTGTGATTTTCAATTTTGTATGCACATGTTTTACTTTAATTGTAGTATTGCTAGTTTTATTTAAGGTACATTGACGAAAAACGCCAACAAATCTATGCTACAAAAACCCTTAACCACATCAGAGCATCATCACATCAGTGTTGAACTGTGTAAGTTCCTTGATTACAATAAAAAATGGACTACAGAATATTTTCAATCCGATATGTAGTTTCTCGCCAGTGCACCGAATCATAGTCCAATCAAAAATAGTCCCCGTCAAATGCACTATTTCCTCCTTTGTGAGTACAATTTGCTGAAAACTGTCCTGTCCAGTTACTTTAGACAATACTTCAAATACTTTAAAAATGAAACTTCATATTTGTGACCTGTTTTTGAAGATTTAGAACTTCAACAGAGTTTGGGGGACGAGTGCAACGGACAGGGTCCGAAAGTCAGAGTACTTAGAGGCGGACTAATATTATTATGTTGTTGTTGTTGTTGTTGTTTTGGTCTTTTCATTGGGTTGTGGGCAATAAGAAAAATTTAGATCACCATGCTTATTAAAGTTAAAGCTGAGCAGTTCTCTCTCAGGTGGAGGCAGAGAAGACGTAGTTTGTCATCCACAATCTGCACAATACACCAGAATGCAAAACCTGTTGCTGTTTGGGGGATTCGGACTTGAGTAACTTGACTTATCTTTACATTACAGTTCAAATCATTTCAGGCACATTCTCTGAAGCTTATTGGAAGTTGATGCTTAAAAAGGGGCGTGTGGGCTCATCAAAAGGCAGACGTTTATCACACAAACCTCTGAGAGTGATACGCAGACACGTGAGAGGATCCTGGAGGGGATTTTTTTCTTTTTTTTTTTAATTCAGAGTTTCTAGAGGCGATCATGCAGGTCACTGGCTCGGCCACTCGGCTGGCTGTGGGGGCAGCGGCGTGTGTTACGTTACATCCTCGACTCCTGTCTGTCTGGGCCCGCCAACCTGTTTTCATTCCACAGCCAGCAGCACGAGGCTTTATCGCCATGGAGATAAACCTGGGTTATAAACACCCACGCGGGTCACGTCCAGGTGAGGGGTTCACGGCGAGGTGTGGCCGTGGACCATGCCCTCCCCCTCCCTCTCAGGGTGTAGGAACCTGTCCTAAAAAGACACAAGTGGGGGGAAAATCGGAACAAAAAAGCTGATTCATAAACAAGCCACACAGGGCGCCCGCACAGGTAATCTCAACCCAAGCGTGAAGCCTTCATCCCCGTGGCGCCAGGAGGCAGCTCGCCCCGCCAGGACGCACACACACACATGCAAATAGGAGAGGAAAAACCTTTAAAACAATGTAAACCAACTGCAACCTTGATATTTCCACCTCTAAACACAAGACTTTTAGTGTAGTGCGTTAATTTGTTCATTCGTAAACCGCCGCTGTCGCTCATTTTAAACCCATCTCTCTGCACGTAGCCTGTCTGAGCGCCATCTTTCATCTGAGCAGAAGATCTCAGCCCGCATCCTCCTCCCGAGGTCTTCTTCGCATCAAGGAAACTTGTTTTGTCTGCCAAGCGCAACAGCTCGCATTCCTCCCATCTGACCCGAAATGCACAGAACAACACGTACGGCTTCGACAAACACGCAAACAAAACTCGATATGCAAAACGTGCAAGGTTGGCTCCTCTGCTTCTGCATAAAAAAAAAAAATAAAATAAAAAAAAAAACAGCTGCAGTTCCTCCACCGGACACATGGTGGCACTACGTACTTATTGGAGACCTGCAGCTCGGGTTCCCTTCTCCATCCTGCCTGCCTTGAACATGGAGTACCCACCAAGCAGAACAGAGGTAAACACACACACACATATACACGCACACACACCTAGCAGATACTCCAGATTACATTGATAATACCAAAAAATATTGGCCCATAGAAATAATACAACACAGCGATAACGGAGTGCTATCTGGTTTGATCATGATACCACAACTAAACGCAAGCAGAATATCAACTCTCGCAAACAAGAAATAAGAAACTGAGGCCTCGCATCCCTGAAATGACAAAATAAAACAAGACTGACACCCTCTGTCACTGACGCAAGTGAAACCCAGTAGCTCTAAAAAGGGGGGAAAAAAAACGATGAAAAATGATGTGGCTGATGAGAATTGCATTGAAATTTTCTCAGAGTGCAAAAGTGGCGTTGTGAAGCCATGTAAATAGAGCAGTTTTTAAGAGGCTTTCAGGGCTGTGAGCAAATATGATTTCATTAAACAGCACAAGCTCTTTTTTTTTTTTTTTTTTTTCCTTTTTTTCTGATGGATGCTAATCTAGATTAAGGTTTGTCTGGATATTCACAAATAGCAAATTAAATACACCCCAGTCATCAAATCTATTCAAACAGGGTCAAAATATAGAGGAATTTCTGCTCTTTATCCAAACATTATTATCTCTTTAATTAAATTATTCCCAAATTATTTCTCTGTTTAAAATTGTAATCTATATAAAGGAATAATAATAACTTTAATATATTTGTTTTAAATGGGGAGATTTGCCTGCATGGGATGCACATCAATCTGTTTTTCTTTTTTTTCTCTCTCTCTCTTTTTGAAAGGCACTGGTAGATTTACATTTGTTTAATTATGGAAGCTTGCGATCGTCTCTATCTGAACTGCGAGTGTGGAAAAAGAATTGTGGGGCCTCAATTAAATCTGATGTTAATTAAATCTGATCTTGTTTTGTGTATTAATCAAGCGGCAATTTTAATCTAGTGAATACACAGACTGTAATAAGAAATGTGGATATAGAGGGAGAGCAAGAATTATTTTAATTTCATGCTTGTGATGAATGTTTTTTTTTATTTATATATTTTATTTAGCTGACTTGCATTAGTTCCTAATCTTCCTCCCTCCCGCGCCCTCTCCACCAACACCCCCCACTTTTTTTTTTTTCTCCGTGTCTCTTTATGCAATCTGAGCATCAGATTCATCCAGTGCTAAATGTCTGCACACATATAAAGAGAATGTGAAACAGCTTGCATAATTTGGCCTACATTCAATGAGGTGTCTTAATAACTGCTGGTGAGTTATTATGTGAAGAACTCTCCTGTGGAAAGGCTTTTTTTTTTTCTTTAAGAAAATTAATATTGATGTGTGAAGGCTAATATTTAATTCACCCCCCTCCCTCCAAAGAGCGCGAGAGAATGGCGGCTTGTTCGCGTGTACGTGCGTGTAAATTTTTCACTTTTTCTCGCTAAATGTTTATCCCTCACCTAATCAGAATTGCTGTTTGTGCATCTACCCGTGAGTGTGTGTGCCCACAGAGAGCTTGCGCATGCGTGTGTGTGTGTCAGAGTGTTAATTATGTTTACATCAGCATTAAACTGCACTCTTATCAGATGTACTATTCCTTTTTTCAGATGCAGGTTCTTGGTAGAGTGACACCAGAGATAAGTGGGAAAATTTACTCTGTGGTCAGCAACTCTTTCCACAGATGCACACACTTTGTTTCCTCCGGTTATTTTAAGCAAATGTTCCTCCTGAATGCAGAGATAGGGGGGGGGGGAACACAACCTCTATCCAAACCACATTAGGCTAATTAACAAACTCATTTAAAGCCGGAGAAATATTGATTGCCATACATTTAGAGACGAAGAGGATGGAGGCGGTAGCGGCGGGGAGGAGGAGGAAGTCAGGGGAAATAAATAAATAAGAGTCTGGCAGGTGTATGTAAATTGTTTGTTGGCAATGGAGAAATTTAAATTACAGTTCAATCAGAGAGGAGGAGAGAGGGGGAAGAGAGTGGTGAGCACCCTGTGATTTCCCGTCTCCACGCTTAGTTGATATTTCACTGGGTGAGGATTGAGCGCTACGGGTGCATTTCACACCCTGAATGAGAAAGGCAATCTCGCTCAGCCGACTAGAACAATAATTAGAATGGAGATTAAATAAAAATAATTAGAAAAAGTTCATCTAGTTTTGATGTATTAATTATTCCGCCCCTGCTTTATTCCAAGTCTAATTATCTGCTTCAGTGAAAATGCCAAGATTTTCTGAGAGTCATAAAAAATTACATTCATGTAATTATGTCAGCAATTTGGGGGGAAGTCAGCTAAGCAGAGCGTCGGCTCTCTACTCCCCCCAGTTTAAAGTAAGTAACTTCTAACTACTTATAACTTATAAGTTAATACAGTCCCTTTCAAGCCAGGGGTATAAATAATAGAATGCAATGGGAGATTATTTACTCTTTAAATGAGGAGCTGCTCTCTCTCTGCTCTCCCAGCTCCCGACACTTCCCGCCTTCACACTCACATGCTCCGCGCACCACAATGAAAACAAGACGAGTTTTTATCCATTCTTGGTCAGTAGATAATAATTTGCATATAAATGGAAATATTTATTGTGACAAAAAAAAAGGAAAGGGAGATGTAGGAAGTAATATGCTCATTTTTCAAAAACTCATGGGGCCCAACTGTGATATCTGTATTTTAAGGAGTCAAGCAGTTTAAAAAATAAGACGAGCCGAATCTGGAGAGAAAAAAAAAGAGAGAAAAAAGAAGAGGAGAAAGAATAAATAAATAAATAGCAGGAGAAGAAAGGGAGAGGGGAGCCGAGGGAACCTTTTAAGATGTTTACTACACAAATGGAGTCTCCAGAGAAGACAGCGTCCTGATGAAATATGAGAGATAGCTGTCGACATTCTGTACTTTTCTCGTGGCTGTGTAGATGGAGGCAGGCAGGCTGGAGGACTAAGCTGTAATGACTTCCCTTCCTCTACCTGACTCACCGGGGGAAACCAATAAAGTTACAAAAATAAACTTTACAGATGTGGAAAATGTATTACCAAGATAGGAAATAGGTGACTACACTTGAAAAGAAATCGAATATTGAAGGTGCGCTGGGGAAAAAAAGAGAAAAAGAAAGGGGGGGGGGGGGAGAGGGAGGGTTGGGAGAGTAAGAACCTTTTTAAAAAAAAAAAAAAAAATTCAAATGTAAACACACTTTACATTTATTTTATTCAAACTGTAAAGTGATCCATAAAAGTGTGACTATCTTTAACATTTTTCCTCGATAACTTGCGCGAGGTGGCGTGGAAATGCAAACCTTGGCTTGCACAGTAATCAGTCAGACCAGGCACTTTTGAAATGCAGAAAAACACACAGGGCTGCACGGAAATACACGGTGCAGGCATGTTAAACGGGCTCCCGCTGAAGCCACGTCTGTTAGTTTTGTGTCTGCTCTTTTGAAAGTTAAATTACCATTCATAAGCACCTTTTTAAATGGCTACACCACAAAGCATTACAATAAGAAAGCTGCCTCCTTTTTTTTTTTTTTTAATCTAACATACAGTTTGGATTCATTAAATTATAACCAGGATGGTGCAATAGCTGTGTGCACTGCTGGTGGGGCTCCTATGTGGAACGGATATGCATTCAAATAAGAGTGTACAGTAACGCGAGCGTATATACACAGTGCAGATGTGATTGTGGAGGTGTGGGATGCGTGTTAGCCTAAACTGATTGAAATCGATAGGAAACAGGAAGAGGTGGAGGGTATTACATAGTCGGTCGTTCTGGTACAGCAGAGATGTCGACGTGCTTGCTCCCAATGTAATGGCTTCACGTGAGCATACGTACATACATCCGAAGCCCCACAGCAAGCGAGCTCCGAGCAGATAAGGAGCGCTTTGACTTTTTATTCCCCTCAGAAATAGAAACAGCCGAAACCAAAACGCGACGCCGGCTGTCGGGCCCCGTCGTCGCAGTATTGTTTCGATTTGTCTTGAGTTTCTGAGGGCGAATTTTAAAATTAAATTGTTTAGATCAGATTCACAAGTGGATGGAAAAGGTTTCGAAGAAGCAAACATGCAGCAGTTAGAGTGCAAAACACCTGAAAAATAAACTCTCACATATTTACTCATTTCTTGCATGTGAAACTGCACTCAGACAATCATGAGACACAATGGAAAAGGTTTCGAAACTAATATTTTGAGAGGCTGGTTGTTAGTATTTTTACATTTGACTATTTCCTGGTATTTTTTTTTTTCACAATATTACTCATCCATCTTTAAAACAACAGTCAAACAATCAAAGGACATGGAAACTCTCCTCCGAAACGCATACTAATGAAACTGCTTTAATAGCGGGGGGAATGCATTTTGGTTTTAAATCGAGAATTAACTGTGAAAAATGCAAAAGAAACGATTCGCGCTGAGGTTTTTGTGTAGTTACTTTCAGGAAGGTTGATATCTGACCAGCATCGCTCTGATGTGTGCGCAAACTGTCGTCTTTAAACTCTGACATTTTAAGACCTGCACAGTCCAGCTATTATCACGTTTTAATAAAAAAAACTGTTTCGAGTCCGACACGAGGGAAGCGTTTGTATAAATGTGTGTTTCACAGATGCATTTTCTCATCCTGTGCAGCCTTGTACTTTCTCATTTAGTTTCTTTCTTTCTTTCGGCCCTCGCTATCTGTCTCTTGGATCTGCTGAGGAGACACCATGTAGGAGTGGTGGTTATCAGGCCCTGATCAATGCAAGCAGGAAACATACTGATTAGAATATGAACAAACCGCAGAGAGAGGAAAATATGGCCACACACACACGGAGAGAGAAGTAGTCTAAGCCGCTAAGTTTTGTGAGATATTTGTCTTTTTTCTTTTGCAAATACAACTCTCCTGATCTGAATTTCACAGTATGACCACATGCAAGAGAATTTACTCTTAATATATGAACAAGCAAGATGGTTATTCCTCTCTGAGAGGATTGAGTCAATATGAAGACACACACACACACAAAAAACATCATTTAGAAGCAGCCCATTTCTAAAAGCTCACATTTGCGTTCACACGAGCAACTTCTGATACTCCGAGTCGTCGGTTCTCTCACTTTTGAGAGGCAGCGGAGTGTACAGGTCTCTCTCCCCCCCGCATTGTGAAATAGCTGCAACGTAGGTTCAGTTTTTTAAAGGAGTCCGGGAGCTTAACTGCACTTCTACCCGCCATTGTTGAAGTTCCAAAACACTGACTCCCGGCCGGACACACAATAAGGCCCGAGCTGCGAAACCATCGCCGCTCACAGTTTTTCCTCCGGTGTGTTTTTCTCGATGACACGCCGTAACTGCGAGCCGCTTAGTGTAGTTTTTAGTCATTAATTATTCATTCTGTTTCCCTGTGTGTGTGTGTGTGTGCAGTAGCTATTTGTACTTTCAAGGACTTTGTATTGGTGTATTGTGTTCCTGTTGTTCCTGTTTTGTATATTTGCCCTTGCAGCACGCTTGTATATTAATGAATGACAGTGAAAACGGACTTGTATTTAAGGTAAGTTAATCAACAACAAATTTTCTTAAGTCTTTTATCAAGAAGCAAAACATTTGCTGTTTTCAGGTGCTGAAATTTGCTCATTTTGTCTGTTTGGTGTCATTGCAACTTGAATATCTGAAGTTTCTTTCACAATTTTATAGGATAAGATAACTATAATTTAAAGATTAGACATGTAGAAATGACAAGATAAATCTAAGTAGACACACATATTTGACAAGAAACTGGACTCGACAACAGATTTAAGGCACACAATGAAGGTTGGTGAGAAAATATGAAGTCAGATTTTGGAAACACACACTTGACGACAGGTCGTATTTGAATAAATGTAGTTGAAATGTTTGCTTTGATGGAAACACACTTTACTACCAACTGGAGATTTAGGTGCATACACTTAGAGTACAGTAGATGGGCTTTGGGTTGGGTCGTCCACTAATCACAGAGTTGGAAGTTTGGTAGTTCGCTGCATGAAAATTCAAATTTCTTGTAATATTCTTACGCAAAAACTAAGATAAACATGGAGATGGAGGCGTAGCAAGTCCTCACTTTGGCAAACAGTCACCTCCGAGGCAGCTTCGGCTCCCGCGTGTCAAAATGTGTACATATGTGTATGTTAGTTATTAACCACATTAAGATGCAGATTAAAGGAGAAAGCAGACCAAGCCCCGGTCAGTAAGCCGTGTTGACTTACCTGCGGCCTCCGGCAAGCTCTCTGCTCTGAAGTCTGCCCAAGATTGTGTAACAGGGCCAGAAAAAACATGTATTAGTATGAGAATATGAGAATTTACATTGAAAAAAGGTTACTCATTGAAAGGGAAGCAGTGTTTATGTCTCTGTTTGGTGATGATCTTTGAAAATGTACGAATGTTCTCCTATTATTGGAAAAGTATGTCTGCTTGGGGTCTAAAAATGTTCATATGTCAATCAAATATCAGTGAAATGTTCATCAGGGCATAGATATTTGGAGTGACAATGGATTTCAACAACCCAGTGGTCGAGATAAGAAGTATGTCATCTAAAGTAAGTAGCACTAAATCAGCGCGCCCAGGGTTAGTCGATATTTTAGGACTGTCTGTTTATGATGTGAATGAAACTACTTCTTCTCCGCCACCTCACTTCCTTGCCAAGAAACATGGCTGTTATTTTCTCAAAAATACCCATTAACAACAATGAGCAACCCCATAAATTCCCAGCTGAGCAGCCAACAAAAACACAACGCAATCAATCCAATTTCTCTCCCCTAAAAAAAAAAAAAAATGACGGCTACAAATTACTGCCACCCATTATTATTAGGGCTGCCATTTTGACTGCGACAAACCAGAATCAAAAGATGCTATCTGAAAAGTCAACTTCCTGTTGTCGGACCGGGTACGCTGTTTTCTGTTGTTATTGTTGCTGCGCAGCAATCTTTTTTGTATATCCGGATTAGGAGGCACATAAAACCCAAACGTGCCTCCGCCAGAGCGTTTTTATGACGGATTTCTGACTTGAGAAAGAGTCATAATGGTGAGGAGTGTTTGCTTTAGATTGCTATTTAAGGTCAGTTGTCTTTGGCCAACAGAAGGCGCCAAGTAGGGGGTGGAGGGGGTGGGGGAGGATCGAAAAAGAGGGGGCCTATCAATTACTGACCTCCATGGTCAACCTCCTGACTCATTTGGACTCCCATTTTCTCTTCACACACACACGCACACACACATATGCACACAAAGAGAGCCACAGGTTAAGTCTGGGGTTTTTTGGAAGGATCCCAGGGTGAACATTAATTTCTTAATGCATTTTGGGTCCCGTGGGGGCTGTCCTCAAGAGTAGGCCACACGGGACCACTCTGCCAACTCTCATAATAGGATTGAATGACTGTGTAGTGTGATGCAACGCCGATGACTCCACATCTTTGCAGTTAAAATGTTCAAACCGAGAGAGATTTTTTTTTCAAATTTCCCTTTTTCTTGATTCTCTTGATAGCATCACACTCGTTCATATGAGTGTGTTTGCGTATGTGTGTGTGGGGTGGTTTCGTCTGCAGTACCAAGGCGTGCAAAGGAAAATAAAGCCGTCATTAATTAGCAAGGTTGAGTTCCTCCTCTCAGAGGTTTGTTATTGCTATGTCTGAAGCGGGGAAAGGAGGCAGACGGCTAACTGATCGACAGGCTCTCTGGGACTCGGTAATGATAATCAATATTGACACATGTTTTCTGCCCTCACCATAACTCATAAACATTCCCGACGCAGGCGGCCGCGCGGCCCGGCTGGGTATGTGTATGCCTGCGGCGGACAAACAAAAACAACCAGCATGTTCAAATTTAGACTGGAGATGA
This sequence comes from Scortum barcoo, assembly GCA_023238725.1. NCBI lineage: Eukaryota > Metazoa > Chordata > Actinopteri > Centrarchiformes > Terapontidae > Scortum > Scortum barcoo. The sequence continues at coordinate 3,331,728 of CM041540.1, forward strand.
AATGGAAAATGTCTGCGCAGACAAGCTTTTGACCTCTGCGGGTTTCAGACGGATGATGGTGGATACTGATAATTTTTGGATTAAAACTACAGATAGAGGGGTTTCTTTTTAACCACTACGAAAAACAAGACAAGTAGAAAGATTTTAGCGAACACCGTCTGAATTTTTATTTGCAGGTTTGAGAGGACTTGGCTGGATGACCGTCCAGTGAAATCACCAGACGTGAAACCGCGACTGCAATGATTATTTAAAAAAAAAAAAGAGGAAAAAAAAAAAAAGTTTAGGTTCAGACCTTTCTAAATTAACATCTGGTACTGTCAAGTAAAGTCAACAGCACTCGTATGGCTATTTCAGAACGCTGAACCAACAGTTGTGGGTGTGTGGTGAAAGTTGATATAAGGTCAGCGATTAAACAGTTAAATAGGAATCGATAGTCAAAGCTCAGTCCGATCAATCAACATATCATCTTTCGACAAGTTTAAATGTCAGTATCTGTCTCAAATCTAGCTTCAGGCAGGCTCAATTATCATTTTCTTTATCATTTTACTGGCATGGAAACATGCAAATATTAAAACTATTGGTTGGTCCAGATTCAGTATTAACACTTTTGTAATGACACACACTGCAAATACCAGAAAACTTTATTTAATCATCTGGTCCTAACAACCTGGCTGGACAATGAGGGTGAAATCAGCACAAAATTGGCAGCTTTTGTCCCAAACTATCAGTTTCAGCTTTTCCAACCCCCTCCCTGCTACATGCAGGGAGGCACAACAGCACAATATGGCAGCCTCTTTGGAAGCAAGAAGGTCAGGGTCCCTGTGGCACGAGGGGGGCGACGATGAAAAAGAGGGTTTGGGTCACCGGCCAATTACCGACGCTCTCCATCACAATAAATGGACCCGCACATACTTCCCCCTCAATTAATGCATTAGAGGGGTCAGGGGTTATGTAAGCAACATCCTCTCTGCCAGAGCTGGGTGGAGTCTCGTAATCCAGGAAGTGTGGCACACGAAGCTGATTGGCTCGCGTGTGAATGTTTAACTTATGTCAAAAAGGGAAGCTGGAGGGAGGGCATGGAAAGTGCTGCGCTGGGTGAGTTTTGTTGGATGTGGTGCTGTCTTATTGATGTATTTATATTTAAAAAAAAAAAAAGCTGCAGCATGCCAAAAATGTCATTCTTAAGATTTTAATCTAAATATAGATAATGGCACACAATGTGGTAGCCTCGAACACAACTTCCCACAGTGACAAACTTTTAAAGCTTCCTTACTATTTGTATAGTACAATATAGCATAAAAGCTTAATTTTTTCATAATAAATCACTCCACCATTTCTACAAGTTGGAAAAATTGAAGGCCTGTACCTGTAATAATCCCACAGGATTAACAGAATATTGTAAGTAACTGAAGTTGTGTTTGGATAGAGGCCCATAACAGGAGGCAGGACGGCAACACAAACTCACGCACCGTACCACGCACAAAAGCCCTCTCGCTGTTTGTTTATTCAAACGGCACCATGAATGGAGTATTATGTCGGCTTTCATCCGTCAGGTAAAGGTATAACACTCTTCCTCTCTCCCTCTGTGTTTCTTTTGAGGGGTGGAAAGGAGGGGATTTAAAGCCGGACCACTGTCAGTAGTTTCGCCTCGGGCCAAATTCCACATTCGTGCCGATCTCTCACACACACACACACACAGCTCACACACCTCACTAGTTAAAGCTTTCTAGGAAATGCGAGTTGACCTCCCCTTTCCTCGCTACACCACCCTGAAAAGAGACAAAAAGAAGGCCAGCCTGTGATATTGTGTAATTGAAAATATGTGAGATATTACGAGGCACTTCCCAATAATTCCTGTGATGGATGTGGGATTTTTCGGCCATCATCGCATGTTTCTAAGTTTGGTTGCAGTTTTACAATACAGTGATTTAAACTGCTGATAAAGGGTGTAGGTCAGGCAACAAACCGTAAAAGTCTGTAAAGTACTAAAGGTAAAAACTGAATCAACCATGTGGTATAAATATCTTTTTAATCAAACTTTCTTGTATGATGTAAAATTATTTAAATATAAAGCTGAGGAAAACATGCAAATTATGTAAAATTATCAAATCTAATGCATGCAAATGCAGAAATAATCAGATAGTAGTTGTTACATAAAAATCAGAGGGTTGAAAACGTCCTTATTGTGACTGGTTCGAGAAATATTTTGAAAGGCAGCGTTTCCTCTCTCAAAGGCCAAGCCGCATCTGAAATGACTCATTTTTTTATTATTTATCAGCTGTTCCCAACATGATGAACGCTCAACAGTTGACTCTACTGTGAGCAAATTAAGATTTCAGACAGCCATGAATTATTGTCCTTTTAGCACCATTACCGAAAAGGTGCGATGTCACCTAACAGCATTTTAAACATCATTCAACAGAGAAACACTGCACTGTGGAACTTTTTAGCAAAAAAAAAAAAAGTAGTATGCATGCTATGGAGCTTGCTATTTTATCCTCAGGGTTATTCCTCTAAACATCACACATCACTAATTTTCCTCAAGGAACAGAGTATACAACCCCCTTGATTAAATAGCTGACTATCTCTCATCATGGCTGCTGCTAAGATACATCCGGGCCAGTAATAAACTTTCAAAGGAGACTTTTTAAAGAGACTAACTCTTGCCACACACTTGCTATAACACAATCTCTCCATACAGCAGTCCCTATCACTGTCATCTGTGGCCACGAGTGTGTAAAGTTTCCTCACACACGCCTTTTTAACTCGGTGGATGCAGGAGTTAATGCCGGACGGGGCTCCTGTGTGCCCCGAATTTCTCATATGACAGTTCTGCCTCTTTTGCATGTGCTCTCTTGAGCCGTACCTGCTGCCAAAATGTGTCGCTATTCTGCTCGAACCAAGTGGCGAGATGAAGAGAATTTCAGTTCAGGTGTTCAAACATTCTGGGTTGTTCACTGCCCCATTTATTTATTTTTTTTAAAAATGTAGTGCCAGATGTTTTACAAAAATCCCAAAACAGTTGAATCAGAAGATGTATTTGATCAGAAAGGAGAGTTTAGATGGTTCAAGAAAAGCATGACAGAGGCCGATACTGACGCTGAAATTGTGAAAAGGGAGCAATTTGGCAGCGAATCAGCACCAGTCAATCATTCACCAATAATACCAGTTAAAATCCTCCCTAAAGCGCTCTTTACATTTCCACGTATCAGTGTGTGTGCATGCATGTGTGTTTACAAGGGTAACTGAGGCCATGTTGTATTAAGTTTTAAAGGAGTGTCTGTAGATATATGTGTGTGTGTGTGTGGAGGGGTAGGGTGAAGGGGGGTTACACACACACAGGGACAGAGTCTTTCTCAGTGGCGAGACTTTGAAGTCGGGGCAGTTCTCTCTTTGAGGTGGTCTATCCCCCGTTCTCAACAGCGTTAATCATGCGTGACGAGAACATGCTCGCTCTGTGGTCGGCCGGGCACCGCCACCGACAGCTTCCCTCGGTCTCCGCGCGGGATGGAGGGGTTGGGCTCGAGGAGGGAGAGGGGGGAGAAAGCTCTGATTAACATGGCCACGGGGCTAACACGCTAAAGAGAAAGCGCAACTAATAAATATACGGGGTCAACTCGTTCAACTGTGGCTACAAAGGTAGGAGGGTTCAAGGCAGGTGAAATTTACAAGGAAGTTTTTTTTTTCTTTACCAGCCAACTGAGGAGGAGAAACTCCACTGCAGATAGTCTAGGGATAGTGAAATCATGCAGTGGAAGTCTTATTTCTACAACGTTTGATGGCCACGATGTTTTATCAAAGTGTAAAACTCGAGACAATTTGAATTTGGTCCAGATATGAAAGACTTTAAAATGGCAAGTGTAGACAGGCTTTTGAAGTGTCTTGAATCCAGATCAAATTTAAACTTAGTGCACTAATTTACACCTCCATATATATGCATCTCAAGCCAAATCACAACAGCATCCATCTTTGTTTTCCTGGGCTAAATCGATCGCTAAAACTCCAGGATGAGAATAACGTTGCAGTTAAGTTGCAACAATAAAAGTTCATTTCTGCAGCTAACGGCTATATCTAAGCTAACACAGTAACATGGATCACTCACATACACGAACTACGAGTGAGACTAAACTTTTATCATCATCATTGGCTCCCGTTCATGCTGTTCGCTTACCCGTAGAGATCGGTGTTCTCTAAGAAACGCGTAACATTTAGTTGTCGCACTGATAAGAGATCAGATAACACACTTTGTTTTACTGTATGTGTTGAAAGAGCCGGGTTTTCTTTCTTTCCGATTCCTAGTTTAACTTCAGCGACATCCTTACAGCGAAGATCTGTTGAGTAAAGACGTGCTTCCTGGAAAGACAGATGTGTTTACACTTTCCAAAGAACCTGGCGAGGAAAGCATCTCACTCACCTTCAGAATTAGTTTGAACAATTGGAATTCAGTTTGTCGTGAAGGTTTCTTGGATGACACTTTGGGTTATTGGCCGTTCACGGCGATGCGCGCGTGCAAATCAAGGTCTGTAAAAGTTATGCTTTTCCAAGATGTGGGAGAGCACGCCTGGCCTGCACATGTCCCTGACCTCTATCCCTTTAAATATGTTTGGTAGCACATCTGTAACCAGGTTTTCCAAAAAATCTTGCAGAAAGCCGTCCCAAAACTCTTGGGGGGCCGTTGTAGCAGTGTATTGACTCCCGTGGTGTCGGACTGAGATGTTTAACAGTCGTGCGAGTGCAGTTTTTTGGCTCCGTCGCGTGTATCAAGCCAGGATTATTCAGCCGCCTGCAGATTTTAATAATTGCATTGGGAGAAATACTTTTTGGATTGATGAGAAAAGGAGCTGAAGAGACTGCAAGGCCGAGAGAAAAGGATAGCAGAGGGAGAAAGAGGAAATGGGAGTGGAGAGGGAGGGAGGGCGGGGGGGGGGCACAGACAGTTGAGTCATATTTCAGGCCTGATTGGAACTGACAAAGTGTTATTGGAGGACTCAGTCCCCACAGCATTGTTTGCTTTAGAAAGTCAGGGCCAGATTTATTATGACTGAAAAACATTAGAGAGATCGGAAGTGGGGACAGCGCGGGGAGCACGGCATGTCTGTCTGCACACAGGCGAAAGGAACTTTAGAGGGCTCGTATGGAGATGTATTAGGCCAGATCTGACATTTTATGCCGTTCATAAAAAAGATTTAAAAGTCCAGTGCTGAAAACGCTAATGCAGTCAAAGGAGTGACAGAATATTACCAATATAAACCTGTCGGGGGCCCGCGGTCTGTAGCTCCCCATTAGTTCTCTCATGGAGACAAATGGCCGCCATTTGCCACGTTTAATGTTATGGCCGTCGGGGTTGAAGGGGGCTGAGGCGACAGATAAGCGTATACATCTCGTGAGCGTGTATATACTCCTTTTATCTCTTCACAAAGCCCACAGTGCCATCCGAATCCAGGCTGGGTCAAAGTAGCAGCAGCGATCAAATCCTACATTGTCTGTCAGAAACAGTGTCTAACAAACCAGACCAATGAATAGATGCGGAGTCAAGTGTGGAGATTAATAGTAAAAAGTTGATGGGCTGTGTTTTTCTATTTAAGCAGAACAAAGTTTTTAGTTACCAAGCCTAACATTTTCCTGCTGATTGGGATTAAAAGCTGCTCAGTGTCTTATTTAAGGACCTCCCTTCATCGTGTAGCGAGGAGGAGTACGTGATCAAACCTTTCAGCCCTTTCACAATCATCATTAAATGCATTAGGTAACCTTGGCAAGGCACTAAAAGATAGTTATGTACTAGTAGGACATCAGTTGTAGGGAAGAAGGGGTATTTATATTGTTAAATGATTTAATGACTTAATTTAGATAAAAGTTTATGCAGCGTCCTGTGATGTGGTCGAGATGCATACCTAACTTAATTCAACTTGGCGGCAGATCATGTCTGTATCTCTTTCTGCATCTCAATCTCAAGCTAAATCTCAAACAGAAATTTAACTTACAGGAAGTCCACCTTGTAACGACTAATGAAAATGTCAAAATGTCCTTGAGCAAGACCCTGACGTTGTAATTTCTCTTGATGGGCAGATGGAAGGCGATTGTAGAAAAGTGATTTACAGCAGCCACCATTTACATATATGCAACTATGGAAAATACTATAAACAGGTAGGTCCGCAACAAAGTGTGTGGAGTATCTGGGAAGTTATTTCAGGAAAAACATACATTGCTGATTTTCTCAAAAGTGACTTTTTAAGAAATCCCTCCGTTGTTTTTGATATATTACAGTTCTAACTCCAATGCAGATCAAATTAGTCCGATTTTCACACACCAGGGAAGTTAAACAGACCCTTTAAAGCCAAAACGCTTTATTTTGCCAATATGAATAATAATCAATATTCAAGTTATTGCTCGGCTTCTTAAATTGCAAACCCCTCACTGCCCTGTAAAAGCTGCCCGGCCTGCGTTGGTGATGCTGTATACTGTACCCGTACTGTATATACAGACCTGTCATGAATGCGGGGGGCTGTTGCTGGAAAAGTACATGTTGCTCGCTCAACTTTCCCTGTATAAATAAAGCTTAAAATAAAAAGTTAACACGGGCAGAAAAACAATGGCAGCCAGAGCAGGGCGCTCTCATCCCGGCCGGTGCTCACACATGTTTTGATAGTTAATGGACAGTGTGGAGAGGCTAAGCTCACTGTATTTGAGTAACCTCCGCCTGACCCCCTCCTCTGCTCCTCGCACTGGGATAGTGAAAGCGACAGCGAGAAAGAGAGAGGAGAGCAGGGGAGGGGGGGGGTGGCGAGGCCACGGCGGTGAATTCGGCTCCTAAATGAATGAAGGCTCTCGCCGGTCGTCGCCCATGTTGTGTTTGGCTTGGCAGGATGTGTCTACACAGTGCTGTGGCACAGACGGCCAAAATCAGCTGACTGCTGCAGAGTGTTCGCTCGACGCTCGAATGTTTATTGGTGCGGCGGTTAAATCGGAGTCAATAATATGAAAAGCAGAAGTGGAACAAAGTGCAGCATTTATGCAAAATGATGCGTGATGATGTCTGCAAAGATGCAAAGATAGCAAACTCTTCTTCTTTGGTGACAGTAAATTAAAAATCTTTGGGTTAACTGTAGTAATGTCGCTAAATAACTGTCAGATTATGAAAGCTGATTGGTAGTTGCTCCCTTAGAAATCCTGACATTTAAGAATTTGGCAGCTTTCTCTTTCTCTTTTTTTTTTTTCTGTTGAATATTAAAGCAGCACATGAAACATCAAGGACTCGGACTCCCTAACACATCTATCATCGGCGACGCAGCTGTCAATCAACGGCTGCTTGAGTTTAAAAAGCAAAAAAAAAAAGGGGGGACGGTTGAACTGAAACTGATAGATAAACCGAAGGCTGAAAGATGCAGATAAATCGAGTGGAGAGTGGCTGATTAAAGATGCCGAGATGTGGAGATCGGAGGTGAGGAGAGGAGCGAGCGTGGGAGGGAGAAGATTGAGCTTAAGGGAGAGGAAAGGGGGGAAAATAGCCTGGCAGCCGTGAGCAACCTTGGCCGTGGCACAGTGCAAAGCTCTTTTTTGCAGGAGAGAGAAATCCAGCGGGTCCTGAGCAGGTGGTGAGAGCGCCAATAACGGAGCTGCCTGACAGATGACAGGGGAGAGAAAATGAGGAAGGCGGCGAGGAGAGAGAGGAATGATGGCAAATTCTTTCAGGTTACGGGCCCCGCGAAAAGACGCCGGATTGATACGATTTTTCTTTCCGAGTCAGCATTTTAAATAATAACCTGGCGGCGTAATTATTGTTATTTGGATAATTTGTCTTAGTCTGCAGCGATCAGTCATCGAATCATTATGTGACCCTCATGTTCATACTCCTCCTTCCCCCTCTTTGCGGGGGGAAAAAGGGTTCAACCAAACTGCCACCAGTTCGTGTCATTTTCAGTCCTCCCCAAAGGAATCTGGTCATATCCTCCCCCTCAACAGTCTCCCTCTAAGCAACAGCAAGGGTGAGGTCTGGTTTTTTGGGGGAGATAAGTTCACGGTCTGATCCCGCGTGAGGGTTCCCTGGCCGGGTCACGGGGTCGTCCCGGGGTCGGCGTGGATGTGCTGATCTGGGAGCGATTAGCCTAATACGATTAGCTGCGATATGACACGCTAGCAGAGCCAGGTGTTAGCCGAGGCGACTGTCGACTGGATGGGGATCGTGGCCCCCGATGCGTTTAAGGACACGATCAGAAACTGGGGTTTAGGGGTTACGGAGTCTGTGTTTTCAAATTTATCCCATGCCAGACATACAGTACAGAAGAAGGCCAGGACCCTCGCTCAGGTTAAGATTACACTAGAGCTTTATCTTATTTATTACTGACATTGCTCTGAGAGGAGCCGGGAGTGAATTTACCCAGGTTAAGCCTTCTTTGAGAGGTTTAGAAACACACACTGTATCATACAAAAGTGTCCTATAGTGTCATTAGAAGTTAAAATAAAGAATGCGAAAGAAAAATAAAACTTTTGCAGACTTTTTCATTCAAGTTTTTACAGTTCAGCGTCCTAAAAATTATGATTAGAGGAACACTCACCTCAAGATTTACAAGATTTACGTCCAATGCCAACATTCATTGGTATGTAGATACTTATGTAGGATGTCAGGGTGAAAGAGTAAAACTAGAGCCCAGAGTTTGTGACCTGATTTTTATGCAACCTTTCCTTAATCTTAACGTGTTTTAGTTCCCTTACCCGATTATACCTTATAGTATAGTTTATTAACTTTTAACCATGCCATAGTTGACCTTCGCAGACGTTGTAGAAATTGTAGAACATTGTGGGTAATACTCTTATTTATAACCAGAAGATTTTTACATTTTACATTTTCGTAGAGAAAGTTTCTCACATGGTTCTCATAAAGAGGCTGAAATGTTTTATACAAATGTAAGAAACCTCCTAGATTAAAGTGGTACCCATGATTGTGTTCATTTTTCATATTCAGCGCTATACATACTCCCTGTAATTGGTGGGAGCTGCAGCTGACGTGAGCAAACTGCCCCTTAAACACGTCATGGTAATGAGTCATTACATAACACAACATTTTTCTTTAGTCCCAGGGTCGCAATGGCGCTGAAAAGTTTTTTTGTTGTTGAAGCAGACAGAGAAAAACATACTAAACTCACCAAAACGCAAATCTGGGAGAGACGTGAGAGCAGATGAGGACTGATTGCCGCGACCTTTGACCCAGGCATGGGTCCAGGCTGCCCCAGACGGGCAAACAGACGCTGTTGGTTCTGGCCACGGACACCGGCTGTGATATATGTTTTCCTGGAACCAGCGAGAAGGAAGTCAGGGCTTTTAAAACATAGCGGATATCATTTATTTTTAATATACGGGAGTTTGGAGCGTCTGCACGAACTGCGCTCAGAGACTTTTTGGACCAACATGCTTTGCGGCGGACACTGCGCTTTATGAGGCTATAAGTTAAGTCAATAACAGCTGGGGACCGCCCCTGATCTTATATATATTACAGAGTGTGTGTGGAAGGGGTTCATGTCAGTCAGGTGGCGCAGGTGTCGTATCTGCTTGTTAAAATAACTGAGCTTTGTTCCATACACACTCAGGTTACCTCAACTTTACCCTGTGGAGAAACAAACCAGAGCGACGGACACGGGTTAACTGTAAAAGGACTGTGGGAATGACCCGGAGGAGTAAACACTGACCCTTAAACATTTTCTGAGATCCAAATCTTCTGCCACTGTCGAGCAAATGTCTGCAATAATTATCCAAATAAACTACACATTAGAGTATTTCAACAAGTGTTAACACTAGTAAGAAAATGCAAAGATGTGACAAGATGACATAAGAAATCAAGCACCAAAAACATAAAAACATCATGAGATTTCATTGCTACCTAACAGATATCATATGTTATTTAAAAAAATATATATATATATATATATATATATATATATATATATATATATATATATATATATATATATATATATATATATATATATATATATATACATACATATACATACACACACACACACACACACACACACACACACACACACACACACACACACACACACACACACACACACACACACACACACACACACACACACACACACACACACACACACACACACACACACACAGGCCACAAAGTTTACACACACCACAGGCCAAAAGCAAGATCAAATTTGTACCAAAAAAGATAGTTTAGTTTCATTGGTATACTTTGCAACAAAATAAACATGATTATTATATAAAGAGTAACTTATCAGAAGACATTTTTACTATAATTATCAGGTATTTGAGTTTTTCTTGCTTAGACTTTGCTTTCTTCAAAGTAACCTCCTCTGGCTTTAACAACAGCATGGCATATACGAGGCATTCGTTCCTCTGCAGGAACAGGTTTTTTAAGGTATGTGCCAGGAATTGCATTCCAAGCTTTCTTAAGTTCATCAATAAGAGACTGCTGATTTGTGGGACGCACTTTTCTGGACTGATCGATCCAATTCATCCCACACAAGCTCTGTTGGAGAAAGGTCTGGAGACTGAGGGGGCCAAACCATCTTTTGAAGAACACCTTCCTCTTCTTTTTTGTCTAGGTAACATCAATGTATACCTAAAGGTAAATTGAGGAAAATGGTGCATATCAATGAAAGCAAAGTCTGATCATGCAGTAAAAAATACATATAACTCATGCTGTTTTTTTAAGAAAGGCATTGTGAACAGAAACTTGAAGTTGCTTCCAAATGTTTGGCCTGTAGTATATATTATTTTTTTCTATGTGATAGATTTATTTATTTACTTACTTACTGAGGCACTATCCCTGGCCAGAATTGACACAAGAGTATTGCTATTATGTAGTAGGTTTATCGTTCAAGACCACCACTTTACCAAATTTTCCTGCAAAAAAAACTATTGTGAACTATTTCACTGGTAGATTAAAATGTACTGAGTAAATCTTAACAAGTTAGATATGATGATAGCTCAGTGATGACCATGAGATGCCGTTGAAACCTCTGAAAATCAAGTGGACCGTTGATCTTAAATCATTTCATACTTAGTGTTTGAATTTTCCTGTTTAGCCATATCATTGTCCAGTCTAATACTGGACTAGTGGTTATGATATTCAGATGAAAATAAGTGTCAAGCCAGTGTAGGTTAGCCTAAAAGGGTAAAAAAAAAAACAAAGGGTCAAGATAAGAAACTTTATTAATCCCACTTGGTACAGCAGCTCAATAATCAGACAAATAAGAAAAATACAAAAATACATAAAAATGACATGAATACAAACAAATACACTACTTACATCTTCCATCTATACAGATTGTTATTGTAAGCTGGCAGTTTAAAAATCATTTAACATCAAAACTTGGCATCTGTAGAGTGCTCACACAACTTTTAGCATATTTCACATCTGTATTGATGACTGAGAAATCACTGAAGTTGAAATCAGTCAAATAATTACAAAAACAGGATGGACTCCCTCTAACACAGATTAAAGTTTGCAGAATTTATAAGAATTTACAATTGTGCACATCGTGAAAATACTACATGAAAGTGAAATGCTCAATCTGAAACAGGCTGTACTCGTTTTATTTGATCCATTTGAACGAGAACTGTAGTGTTTCCACAAAGTCCCTCCTGTTGGAACACCTGGCTGTGTTTTTTTTTTTTAAGGGGGCTCCTTGAGGACCTCGAGGTCCAGGGGCCGAACCAGGAGCTTCCTCAGCCCGAGCCCCAGGGCCACCCCGCCTTTTGTCCACGGGACGGCTGCGCTGCTCGGGTTCCTCGCTCCCATCCCCGGCCCCCTGTAAGAGAATACCCCAACCCAACTACACAGGGTCCAAGGAGTGGTCACGACATCGAGTGCACGTGAATGCATGTGTATTTATGTGTGTGTGTGTGTGTGTGTGTGTGTTTGTTGATCTGCGTTGTTAATTGAGTGACGTCGGGTGGATGTCCATGCGCTGCAGCTGACTGGAGCTGAATAGTGCACCTGCATCTTTGTTAGACGTGCACCGACCCCTCACCCCTGACTTTTGCCCCGTAACTGTAAACCTGGAAATACTGGGAGAGACGTAGCAGACCTCCTAATGTAGGGAAACTGTGTGTGTGTGAATTTGCATTGTGTCCACATCAGGGCGTGCATGAGAGCATGTTCTCTAGGTGTGCGGTCATGTCGTCATCTGCGTATTCTGTTTTACCTTGAAACTTCAGAGTAGCGCCTACTGATTGAAAACGCAAAACTTCCGAAAGCGAGCGAACAATGGGCCCCGGCGTCCCGAGTCCAGGGTTCAAACAAAGGGCCCAGGAAGTGTCCAGAAGCCTGTTTGGCAGCTTCAAACACGTGGAGCCAGCTGTGAAGCACATTAGACCCGAGACCGCTGAAAAATTACGTTGTACAGTACGTTTCTGGAGATGAGAACTCCCCGCCTGGCCCCAGCTGTCCCTTTAAGAGCCGGGTTATTACTGGCTTTATTGTTATTACTGCCTGTTTTTAAAGGGGGGAGGCAGGCGAGCCAGGGGAGTAATCCGCCCGTCAGCACTCACATTAATGGCCTAATTGGTCTCTTCTCTCCCAGTCAAAATGCCGGGCCTTAGCCTCACGGAAATGCTAAGCCCTCAGAGCCCCCTTGCGCTTAAATACCCGAGAAATGCATGATGTCTCCGCAAAGTGGAGCCGTCATGACCCTTCTCTCTCTCATTCACATTGTTGTCATTCCTGTTTTTTTTTTTTTTCTCTTTCCTCCTCCTCTCCTTTCTGTTTCCCTCCATCATGCTGTGCGTCAAACTGTGGCACCAGCTCGAAAGTGCGCTTCAGCTGGGTTTAACCTCCGGGCTCTGAGCGGGTAATGTGTGTGTCAACCAAAAGGCTAATAGTCCTACATGACATGACATACATTACATACAGTAAAGAATGGCTCACAGGGGAGTTATCTTTAATAGAGAGGAACTTTTACTTTACTTTATAACAACTGTTTACTTGATTTGTCATCAAGGGATGTTGCTTTTATAGACTTGGTAAGTTGGCTTGCTCTGTCTCTGCAGGAAACTCAGAGTTTCATAGTGCATGAGGCAAAATTTAAAACTACTACTGTAATATTTATATAATATCAGGTGTATTACACTTTCATCATTAAGATTTGAAATCACAGACACCTAATCTGTTTTTCTACTATTCTGTTGCTTAGAAAATCAGATAATTATTGTAATTATTATAGTAATTTTATATAGATTTGTCTTTTTCTTTTTAATATCATGATATTGTTTTCCTGTTTCCTGAGCTCACAGGGCCATAATAGCAAAAAAATCCTCCATCTTAAAACTGCTAATTAAGATGCTTTCATCCTCATGTCTGGTCGGGATGCTTGCAGAGACTTTTTTTTTTCTCCTCCTCACAGGTAATGAGAAAACTTCAGTGCTAAATCCAAAATTTGCCCCCTAAAAAAATTCAACAAAACTGGACTCATCATCGTTGGATCTCTTGCCTCTCTTGGTATAATCACATCACACAGCCGCCCGGTTAGTCAGCGTGAGTCTGTTGTGCAGTTTACTGATGCCGGTTCACTTGATTTCGGGGTATTGAAGTTCCCATCTATCATTTGGGTACCCGCTGCCATTTCCAGCCAGCCAAATACTGCGGCTTTAAAACCCTCCAACGCGGCTCACCTCTTGCTCTGTCGGCAGTTCGGGGGACTTAAGTGGAGCAGTTTCAGGTGTTAATGCCTTGCTCGAGAGCACTGCAGCAAGGGGCCATTCACGGGGGGCGGGGGCGAGTCCCTGGATGACATCAGAGCCTCCACTTCAGCTCAGACTCTTTTCAATTTTCACGAAAAAATTCCCAAACTTGCCTCGAGCTCCCGTGTCCGTCCTTGGAGGAGAAAGTTTCCCCTTGATAGATGATGTAACAGAATTTAGAGCTGCAGGTCACTTTTTATTTTATTTTTTTCCCTTTAAACATCTCTGTGCGCCGTCACCCTTCATGCCTAACTAAAAACAGCTCTTTCAGCTTGTTAGCGGCGTCTATTAGCTTTACAAATGATATTGTCATTTCTGTTCCAAACACAACCAAAAGCTGGTGGAAACACTTCACCACATCCCCGTTTTGGCGACACTCTCAGACTTTATCCGTCATAATCTAATTGTTTAGATGGCGGGCGAGCGTTTCCAAACGTCCCGAGTGTCAGCCCCCGTCGCCTCGCACCGTTCCCCCGCATGAGTCCTAAAGTGCGGGAGAGGTCAGCCACAGTGTGAGCGCAGCTATCTGCAGACTGGGGGGGGGGGTTAGCCGGCTAAATGAAGAGATTAGTACAATGTGAACCGCTACAGGTGGATGCAGTTATTCTATCATTTCCTAAACTTAATTAAATCAGCGGCAGAGTGAAGAAGGAGGACGCAGAGGCGGCGGGGGGATTGACGCCTATCGACGTGGCCATCGTCACGACACCGGCTACTTGGTAGTTTAATTTTCAATTTAGTCGCCTTTCCTGCTCCCCTTTAGGCAACTGGGAAAGTAAAAACCCACACACACACATAAATATATACCGGTATACCCTTGCCAGATCAACCAAGATGTGAGGGGCTTTAAGGGTTGGAGGTTGGAGAGGTGAAGCCATAGAGCTCAGTTGGCAGTTTAGTAGGTGTGTGTGTTGGGGGTGTGTGTGTGTGTGGGGTGGTGGTGGTGGAGTTTGAGGAGAGCTCATGTGCTAGTGTAACTGAAGCTGTCATCCAGCCCTGGGGTCACCTCCCCAAAGCACGCCGGCTGTCTCTTTTAATAGACTAAACACATATGTCTCCCTCTACCTAACACACACACACATGATGAGGAGAGAGAGGATGGAGGATGGGGAAGGAGGCGGGCGAGGGAGGGGGGGGCAGTGTGGACTGACTTCATAATTGGACTGTCACAATTTTTTAATGGTTAATGGAAGTTGACAATAACACGAGACGTCGCCATTTGGCCACATGTCACCCTGCGCTTCGATTAGCCAGAAGCTACAGGAACTTTTTTTTTTTTTTTGTCACTTGAATGCATCAGAAGCAACAATCAGTTAATGACTGAAACCAAGAAAGCAGACTCGCCTCTTCTTGGTTAACACTTTCTGCGACTTGCACTATATTTAGTGCGCATAATGAGGCGCGCAGGGAAAACTTTTGTCTTTTTTTTTCTTGTTTCTTTCACAGCGGTGGCTGATGCAACATCATGTCTGTAACCGTTTTCATCAGGATAAGCAAGATGTTAATGACGAGTTATCTATCAGAGGAATCAGACAGAAGTGCTTTATCGCTGTCAGTCACCTTCCGGTTCAAGTGCAGAACAAAGTACGAGAGTGCAAGTTATGATTGCGTTTGGATAGCTTGAATACATAAGTCATAATCAGCTTCATTAGTCAAATGGGTTTTGTAGGAAAAACTTTTTTTTTTTTTTTTAAATGTCAAAGTTTGTCTTTTTTTTTTTCACACAAAAAAAAAATTAGCACTTTTCTAAATGGCGTCCTTTGCGAAATGATGCAAACGTTTTAACTTTTGCTTCCGCATATGTTTGATATGTAGTTTATAGCTTCGGTCAGCAGGAAGGAGATTGTTGAGGAAACGGTGGGTGAGTAAGAAAGATGGTGTTCGGATGCGATTAAGAAACTTCTTGTTTGCGTCGGCGGTACTGTAGATACTAATGGATCCTTACTGTCATGTCGCGTACAGCGGTGAAGGAGGGCAAAGGGGAGAGTAGTGGAAAGTAGGTTGGCAGTGATGTAGGAGTGGAGGTAAATTGAGCCAATGAGTAAAAATCCAGTGTTGTGGAAAACACTTTACTCATATGACTCAAAAACTGTGATGTACTGTGTGCAACTAATTTAATATCAATAGTGCTCAATGAAAATGCAGTTTTATAGAGGCCTTTCGCGTCAGAGCGCCTCATGTCTGCAGGCTACCTCGAAAACCCAACAATCAGCAGTTTCAAGGAAGGCATCTGAATACATTTCTTTGTTTGTGTAATGAATAATGCAGCTGAATGTAGGCCAATGTGGCAGTAACTGCTTTGTTATCAGGCCTGAGTCATCCCAACACGGTGTGAGTTTTAGTGAAATGCTGGCTCAGGTTTGATCGAGCAGCTTCGTCATTGCTAAGAGGAATCGAAACCGGATCTGTGTTTTCTTTTTTTTTTTTTTTTTTTAAATGATTCTCGCTCCGTCCCTTTACCATAACCAGACTAACCCCCTTATTCAGCGACAAATCCATCCGATAAATCGCATCCCTGTTGGTGATGTGTTTATCGTTTTAGTAAAAAAACAACAAGATGCACGTGCAATAAATAATTTGAATTTAAGTGAATTTAAGCTCACTGTAGCACCTGCTTCCTTACGAAGGCACGACAGCAAACTTTTGAGCCAGTTCTAATTGGAAAATGATCCATTTTCACTTTAAGCTATCCAAGCAGCTCAGCTAACTCACCATTTAAGCTACAACTTTAAATCTCTAGATATTTATGTACATATTACATATTTTTACGTGTATTTATGTTTGAAAGCTGGAAGTCACCAATCTTAATTTCATTATGTGAAAACATGATGACAATAAAGATTCTTGATTGATTTAATTGCCTCGGTAGCTGTTAGTTGTGGCACTAATAAATTTTGCATTGGTTGGACTTTTTTCGGACACACCTTTTGTTCGAAGTTGGGTACAAAAAAAGTCAGAGAAAATCAGAAGATGGTTTCAGTCAACCGTTCATATCATCTTTTCTTCTGCCACACATTTTTTTTAGTTGGCACTGAAATAAAATGTTCATCCTACAAGACAAAGTGAATCACTTCTTCCTGTGCTCATGTTCACAACTGTGTTACTCATCGTTTCTCATCTAAAGTAGTGATATCGCTAACAGTATATAAAACGAGTAATATTTCATAGTACTTCTTTTAAGGCCAGCTCTGGGGAGAAGGATGTGTAAGACGAGAAAAAGGAGAGGGTGGAGGTGGAGGTGGAGGGGGGGAGGGGCGCCGTGCACCAGAAGGGGTCCAGAAGTGAGTCAGAAGCGCCTCCATACTCCACTACCCCCCCCCCTTCAAACAGGCTCTTCAGAGAGCTGCTGGCTGGCTGCGCTGTTGAACTTGGCCTTGCCGTCACTCCGGAGTAACCCAACACCGCAGAGCAGAGGGGCCTGACAGACCCGGGGATGGAGGGCGGGCAGGGGTGGGGGGGCTGGTTAGGGTAGGGGCCCGCTGGGACGCAGAGTGCATTTCAAACCCATCAGTGTCAGTTAGTTCACTAAGTGGTGACATAATCACCATCGCCATGGCTGCTCCTCTGGGAGCGCCAGGCAGGGAGGGAGAGGCGGTGGGAGCCCGGCCCCCCCCCCACCCCCAGTCGCCCTGCTGGGGTGGAGTAGGGGCTGTTTTAACCAAGCTGCTGTTTGTCCGCACTGTTATCTATTTCTCAGTGGTATGATGAGTATTCAGCACGACAGTCAAGATGATCCAACAGCAACTCAGTAAACATCCATTTTTTTAGTCTAATGAGTAGTTACATGTAAAAAAAAAAATATTATGTGCAAACTACTATATTAGAGGACTCTGTAGACTTTTTGCATGCAAGAAGAGTGTTCACGTCTTTTATTTAAGTTAAAATACTAATACATCTACGTAAAAATACACCAGTGCAAGTTAAAAAATCTTACAGTAAATCTTACACTTACTTAGTAAAGCAGTGTTACTGGCAGGATATATCTTGTGTATCAAAAGTAAGTAAACTGTCCCCTGTAAGTTATCATATATACTATTATAACATTAATACTGATGCATCAGTGTGTAAGAAACACTCACTGATGTAGCTGCTCAGGTGGAGGTAGTTTAAACGATTTTATATGCAATTAGAAATTATTTGAAGCCATATAAGATGGAGGGGAAATGTCTTAACATAACATTATCGTGAGTTTTTTTTTAAATGCACTCTGCAAAGTAGATGGTCTAAGTATCTCAAACTGAACAGTACTTACTTTCCACTACAGCAACTCCTTTATTACAAAAAATGTGTAGTTTTATGTATGAACACTTTCAACAGTACACTGCATTGTTAATATTATTGATTTTTAAGTATGTTTTTTTTTAACTTGATGTTTGGTTTCCATTCCTTGAGCATTAAATCAACTTTTTATAAACTTGAAACTTGCTTCACTTCTGTAATCCATCACAGTGAATTTCACATCCAAGTGTAATATGAAAACCGCATTTATAAATGCTTTGAAAAGCCGTAACGTAAGGTAGTGAGAGGCACCTACACTGATCTGAGTATAAATCACACCGTCTATCTGATCGCACATCTAAATGATCCTCTATAGAAATAACACTTATTGATAATGAATTTAGTATAGTTTGAGAGATAAAGAACTGTTTATTATTTAACATGTGCCAATGCAGGTAAATTTATTACACACTTGTCAAAATGTCACATTAAAGAACCTTTTTATCCGTTTTATTAGTTTAGGCAACACTAATCCCATTTAATTTAATTCATTTTCCAATAATAAAACACAGAAAAGTCAAAAGACAGTGTTTGCGACTTTTTGGCACAATAGGTGAACAGTAAATACCAATAACTTGAAGAACAGTGTGGCACTGCTAATACAAACTTTAGTCATAAACATGCATTTTAGCATAGCCAAAGCTTCACATTTAAATAAACTGTGACTATGAATGTGAAGTGTTTTGTTATCTTTCATTAGTTTTATGCTTTTCAGCTTAACTGGCCTCCGTTTGTGTCTTCTGGTACAATTTTCAGCACAACACTGAGGTGACAACATAAAGACGTCCTAATGAAGTCGCTCTTGAGCAGCGATATGCAGCAGTGAGTTTGCCACTGTTTTGTTTCCTGTTTCAACCACATGAATGGCGAGGAAACTACCAGGGCTGTCGCAGGAAGGCAACGGGTCCGAATGACTGGCGGACCTACGGATCCAAATGACTGGCGTGACTTTTTCGCAGAGAACTTGAAAGTGGCGCTTGTTTTTCACATCCCACCTACACGTTTCCATTTCAGAATCTGAAAAGGCAGGAGCCCCCACCCTCCGTCCTCACTGCTGCCGCTCTTAAAGTCGCACGCCGCCTCAATGATGTTGTTGTTGTTGTTGTTGTTGTTACAGTTGTTGTTGTTGTTGTTGTTGTTGTACTAGCATAGGTTTAAAGAGCAGAATATACGAATCACCTCGCTCATTAAACAGCTACAGAGGAGATAGAAAAATGTAGTACATTTTACTCTGAAATGTACAAGCTTGAGATCTGAAACTACTCCTCTGTAGTTTCAGCGTTACATATTGTCGCTGCAACCTAACTGCATAATGAATCTCAGTTGGTAAAGGACCATAAAGGAGCATTTATATGAGGTACATTTTCGTTCTGAAAAGCCTAAGCGATCTACTTTGTACATATGTACCATCATAGGCACATAAACAATGCTTATGTGACCAAATACTTTTTTCTTTTTTTTTTTTCTTTTACAGTCATCTGGTAGATGCTTTTCCCAAATTTCAACTTATAATCACTGCATTTAAAGAAGAGCTGCTACAGTATGATTGACAATAAAGACACAAAGCAATTCCTGATGGTTTAGCACTGTAGCGTGCATTAAAGTTTCAGTTTCCCCATTGCAGAAATGTAGGTGCCATCCCTGCAGTGAAGCCATGCATGCTAACAATTATATTTATGTACTCTGAAATAGCAAATATGTTTGGAATGAAACATACCGTTGGCTGGATTATGTTTTTTTTTTTTTTTTTTTTAAACATAATGACAACTATTCATCAAAGAAGTTAAAAAAAACAAACAAAAAAAAAAACACTGATACCGAATGCATCTATATATAAAGTTCATAAATAAAACCTTTAATAGCTTCAGCTAACCTTAAGCTAAAGACATTTGCTACCTGAATCCAACAACAACGTGACTCAGATATCTTCCAACCATCCAACCATTTTGTTGGCCACGTGACCTCAGTGCTGTACAAGAA